>CM070616.1:3770629-4282530 GCA_036346395.1 Hsuehochloa calcarea | reverse complement strand
TAGGATAATAATCAAAGCTCCACAAGTTTTATTATACAATGCAAGATACTTGAATTGAAAAATTCATTATGATACAATGAATGCAAAAAGAGCAAAATCCCCTCAAAACATCCATACCTCAGGACTGGGGTTAGAGAAAAACGATCTAGGAGTCCAGTACTGAGACGCACGATGCCTAGGAATAACAGAAGAAGCAGCAATAAAATGATTAGGAACAAAATCATAAGAATGCACACGAGAACCACACGAACCTCTCCAAAGCGATCTACCAAAAGATCGATACTCCCCTGTCTAGGTGCTACCCGTGGTCTCTCCTCATGATATCCTAAACCAAAATGCTATCTGGACCCACCAAAGAGTCAACAAAGTTCTCTCACGAATCTAGGCCTATATGTGGTACGATAAACAGGCTGCTTAGCTCTAGAGACTACCGCTAGTGAAGGGACTCCTCTGATGGATCTCAAAGTGCTCATTCTCTCTTTCCTCTCAATCTTTGCTCTCCGGAAGCAAAACTCAACAGTGTGGCCCTCTTTCTTGCAGAAGGTGCAATGATACTTGACCTTTTGAGGGGTCTATACTGGTGACACAGAAGCACCTTTCTTGCTAGAAAGAGTTTGAGCAGAACCTGCAGATTTGAAAACAACCTTAGAAGGCTTAGGAGGTTCTAGCTCAACCAGACCACTTTTCACAACTCTAGCAATCTTTGGTGGGTGATTTTTGGAATGCTCTAGGGAATTAAAACCTAGGCCACTGTTTTTCACACTTAGTTTCTTTTTCCCACTAGAAAACTTCTCAAGTGTCACTTTGAGGTAATCATTCTCTTTAGCTAAAACCTCACATCTAGTGCACTTTCTAGACTTGATTGCCTCAACATGTTTACTCTTAAGAAGAGCCAATTCCACTTTAAAAGCCTCACAAGACACACAATAGGAATCCTTAATCCTATTCAACTGCTCCTTAAATTTAACTCTAAAAGCCTCTTGAATCTCACCAATAATTATTTCAACTTCAGCATTCAAAACACAAGAGGTAGAGTCAATAACTTTCTTGGAAGCAGAAAGAGACATGGATTTTTCAATTTTAGCTTTCTCTTCTAGAGACTTGTTTAGAGCTTCAATCTCAATTGTAAGCTTAGGATAATTTTCACAAGAAGCAGCTCTAGAGTAAACAATCATTTCAGTCATCTCTTGCATTTTAATCCTGTTATTCTTACAATGAGAACAAGTGTGACTAGCATCAAATTTTTGTAATTCTTTCAAAGAGCTATCCAATTTTACTTCAAACAAAGCACAGTTTGAGCAAGTTAAAGGAATAGCATCTAAACCAGTCACATCAAGAGAAATGGCATCCATGCAAACAGAACTCGACTTGAGAGATTCTAGTTCAACAAGAGCATCTTTTAATTGATTTTCAACAGAGGAATGAGCAGTTTTTAAGCTTGTCAACTCATTAAGCAAGCTAGAGCATGAATCACAAAAATCATCAAGATTAATGGATTTGAGCCTAACAACTTCTAGGTTCAAATTATCAATCATAGTGTCCTGTTTCTTAATCAATTTAGCTTGTTTATGCAATTTCTGTTCAGCAAACACCAAAACCCTTTTCATATCAGCAAGCGAAGGGCATACCTCATCAGGATCACTAAAAGGATCCTCGTTGTTGGAGGAGTCGCTGTCGTGGCTGTTCTTAGCCATGAACACATGCCCGTGAAATCACGAGCCTTCTTGCCACGGGAGTCACTCTTGTCGTCCTCCACTTCCGAGTCCACATCGCTCATGCTCACATCCTCTAGAGCTTCAAGGACCCGGCTGATAAACTTGCGATAGTTTGTCTTCTTGGATTTAGCATCCCTCGCTTGAGGATGCCTTTGTGACTCCTTCTCCTCCTTGCCCTTCAGCTTAGGGCATCTAGAGCGAATGTGGTTTGGTTCACCACATTCGAAGCATGTGATAGGTCCACCTCTCCTCCTATTCCTCACCTTGTTGTAAACTCTTGTGAATTTGGTGGATAGGAGGGCTAAATCATTCTCGGGCAGTTTCTCAAGTTACTCATCGCTCAAAGAATGCAAAGCAGATAATGAAAAACCAGATGAGCTACAATCGAAAGAATCAGAAGAACAACCCTTGGATTTGTCGACCACTAAAGCCATCGACTCTGTCATGGAGAGACGCGAGATAAAATCAATCTCATGCGTCTTCAATCTCGAGTATAGCTTATCCATGGTAAGCTCACTCATGACAGTGTTGTCATTGATGGAAGTGATCTTCATTCCCCAGACCTTCACATCAAGAGCACCCAAAAGCTGGCGTGCATTTTCGACTCAGAAAAGACCAGGTCAACAGCGCGGAGATCATCAAGTATCTTAGAAAATCTTCCCCACAGCTCATCTAAAGACTCACAAGGTCTTTGCTCGATCTTGGAGTAAATTTTCTTGGTGGTTCTATCTCACTTCCTTGATCGCGGTGGAACCCTCGTGATAATCACAGAGTCGCGGATCTCATGAGCGAACCGCAAATGAGCTACGCTTAAACTCCGATCGACTAAGGCCTTGGATCAAAAATTCGAGCCCTCTGTTTGCCTCCACATCCGGGTGATCACATTGTCATCGGTGGCACGACATAAGGGTTTTTACCTTAAGCCAAAATGTGTGCCCTTGAGCCTCGATAAAGGCACTGCATTGGGCCTTCAATATGCAAAATCAACTCCATCAAAAACATGTGGCTTGGTTGAATACATCGATCGCCATGGCTCCAAAGACCGGTTAAGATCTATGATAAGAGCTAACAGGCTCGATACCACTTGTAGGACCGTAAAAGCGACTAGAGGGGTGAATAAGCGCTTTCTCAAATTCTTCGCCTTTATCAAATTCAACACAAACTTTTCTCCGTTAGCTAAGAAAGCTAAGAATATCGATTACACATAAAGAGGAAGCCTTGTGCTGAATTCGATAACCCCTTAACCACAAGACACAAATGTGGAGAATTGATCTCACACTGGTGAGTGCGGACAACTGGTGATCTGACCCGGTGCGGCCAAGGAAGTCCGCCCGATTGAAATCGGTTCGACCGCCGTTAACGAGGCGGTCGAATCTTGTGATCGACCGCCGTTTCATCGGTCCGACCGATTTAGTCGAGCAAAATACCAAGCCCAAATCAAAAGCGAAATTTGGTCCAACTTTTGATTCAACCAATGAAACTTGACCAAATTTGGAGCACACATCCCTAAGGATATCGAGAGACCTATTTCTAGCGGCGATCCTCGGATCCACTTCACAGAATCGATCTCTGAAGATTTTACAAAGAAGTGCACAAACCCTAGAAATATAAAAATCTTGATTCAAGACTTGCTTGTGGGGTTGATGATCTAGATGATTCTAGGAGTATTCCCACATCAAAGCAAGATAAAATCGGTCAAGAGACCAAGCATAAACACTTGAATCAAGGAAGCACCAAAATCAACAAAGAGAGAAGAACACAAAGGAGACAATCGTTCTCTTAAGCAAGCATCACAAGATTGATTGATCCAACAAGATGCTTACAAAGCCACTCCTCAAGGAGGACAAGAGCTCAACAAAGAGCACACACAATCTTCCTCCTCTCTCCTCTTCAAACCCTAACCATAACAAGGGCTTTGCAAATGAGGGCTAAAAGTGCTTGGGGTTTTCCTCTCCCCTTCGATTTATAGGAGAGGCCTAGGGTTTCCACTAATGGGCTCCCATGAAGGCCCACACACATGGGACCCACTCACACATATCTGTTGAAGCAATCGCTGCTTCACCGCGTGTAGGTTGATCGGCTCTCATCATGTCGGCAAGACTCTCGTCCGAATCCCATCGGAACCTCCGCAGATTTGCACCGACTTAGCGCGCCTAATCCAACCAGTACAGCGAGCGCCGTTCGATCCCTCTTGCCCATTCTCGCACCCTCCTTGAGTCACGGCCTCACCCGGCATCCATGATCGTTACGGACCTCGGCTCTCCAAGCGTAGTCCCGATCCACCTCGGCGTTAGCGTCGTTGACTCGCAAGCCACCGCAAAACAATAGACAAACAAATCATCTCCGGGAACAAGTTCTTCACAACTTGACCCACGTTAGTTCAACAATGCAATATGCAACAATAAAGCATTGAAATTCACACAATAAACACAATCCAAACACATCAATGCCAAGAAGGCTAACCTCCAAGTGATCGGCGGTCGGCCCCCCCACGGCCGGTCAGGCCGATTTGGGCGGTCGGACCGATTCCATAATGGCGGTCGGACCACCCGAAATGACCTAGCCAAATTTTCATCTTGAAAATCCGAAACCTTCTGAAATTTTCAAATGAATTGAACTTTTGACTGGGAGCTCCAAAAATAATGTGACCACATCCAGGAGACTCCACTCGCTTACACAACCTATTTTTGGCACGGCTTCAAAACCCACTTTGAACCATACCGGTCGGTTGGCAAACACTGCGGTCGGACCTCTCCACGAGCGGTCGACGCCCACGTCCACTGGTCGGACGCTGTAGTGCAGTGAGCTAACAAACCACAGCGTGAGATTTTGCAAACCAACAATGCCATTGCCAATTGACTCATCATCCTAAGATCATGCACATAACCTCACAATATCCACACATTACATTTCGCATGTAAATGTGGCAAAAACCACAAAATAGAGCGTTACGCAATAAAGCAAGGTAGTCATCACGTGGTATACGAAGGCGATCGGCAACGACTCTGCGTAGTCGACCCGTGTACCGGTGAACTTAGAACACCTATGAGAAGATTGTCGTTAGTAACTAACGAAGTTAAGCTACACAAACCCCACTAACCTACTCTGTAATATTTTATAGATTTTTAATAGGAATTTTGGTATTTTCATACTTTAAAAAGAATTTGTAATAGGGTCTTCCAATTTTAACAGAATTTTTAAATTAGAATCGAGTGCAAATAAAAACAATAAACAAAGTTCATAATTTTATCATTCACCTATCGTAGCCTATGTAGCAACTCCGGATCATTCACTATACAAAGTTCATAGTATTTTCGACACTAACAAAATAATTGCCACACACAAACTCTACAACCCGTACTAAGCTACTCTTAAATTTTCAAAGATTTGCAATAGGTATCTTGCTACATTCCTAGTTTAAAAAGTGTATCCAGCATTGCTTAAATATTTACTGTGTGCAAATAGAAACAAAAAATAACGACCACAATTTTTTAATTCGTCTCTACGTAACCTATGTAGCAACTTCAGATTTGTTTTTACAATTTAAGTTGTGTCATGCTATTTTCTAGTTTAAAATTAATTTTTGGCATTAATAATATAATTAACGTGCACAAAGGAAGCTAAATAAAGCGGGATTATTTTAATTACACTCTACCTACCCTATTTAGGTACTTTACAATTTTCACAAATTTGTGTCTGCGTCTTCCTATTTACAGATTTATCCTAAATCGTTTGAGTGTTGGAACATTTATAATATGTGCATGATGAACTAGACTATACAGCTCAAATGATGTACTACATAATTTGACTAAAAATGTCTAAACTATTTATTTCTATGTCGCTATTTTTGTTTTAGCTAGCAGACAAGGTTTTAACATAATGTACAAAGTTGCAAAAACATATACCTCCAAGATGGTTGTTGCATATGATGTTACGTCCCTCTCTCCTCCGCGATGGTAGCGAGCTTCGCTACCTTTCTTCTCTCCTCTCATCCTCTCTCTTTTCTTTTCTTTTACGGAATTAAAATGATATTTAGACTGATTTTTGCGAGTTTGTAGAGATGGATCTTGTTGTCGATTCAAGCTGGCGATAGGGAGTTGAACGGTGACAACAACCAAGCAGGATCGCCAATTCAACCAACGGCGGAGTCTAGTTTTGTAATTTTTAAGGCGACTATTTAGTTTTGTAATTATCTTTTAAAATAATATTATTTTAAAAAATAATTACCAACTGCGTTTGATTATAATAGGTCATCATGTTAGAAACTAATTTTACCGGATGTCTCGGAAGAGACAGGTCATCAAGTTAGAAAATAGTAAACAGTAAACTAGTACTAATCTGAACAACCCCTTGCCTTTGTCACTTCTAGTACGAGATGGTGGAGGTTAAAGGGGTACTGAGAAGCTGAGTCATCTGAAAACCGTATGATTCTTTTTTTAATGACCTTTTTTTATTCTCCCTCTCCCTCTCCCTCTCCCTCTCCCTCTCTCTCAACAAAACAACTTATATTAATCATACATAGTGACACTGTGTGAAAATTTGTGCTCTGGAGTATGTAACAAGTGGAGTAGGTTATGGTATTTCAGTATTTTGGTATCACATGAGCATAAAATATTTAAGTGGACTGATCTGATCGATATGTAAAGGCCTACTACAGCTGAAGGTCGTCGAGGAAGTCACTCGCCAACTCTTTCCGATACAAGCAGACGTCCTGACAGATTTATGTGGCCAAGAGGAGGTATTTAGGAGTAGGTCCATAGCACTATATATCAAATAATTGGACATGAAAAGTATGTATATGCGAGAAAAGGGAGGTTTTTATGGAGAAAATGGAGGTGAGGGCCTGCAGAATCCGAATCCTCATCCTCTGTATTACTATAAGATTCATGTGTAAACAGTATGTATATGCGAGAAAAGGGAGGTTCCTATGGAGAAAATGGAAGTGAGGGTCTGCAGAATCCGAATCCTCATCCTCTGTATTACTATAAGATTCATGTGTAAACAGTATTTTCGTATGCCGTTGGGTCTTAAAAAAAGAGGTGTTAAGATAAGCAACGATGGTTCATCGAATATGTTACAGAAGTAGTGCTCAATCCGAAACTGACAGTGACAAAGGCTCAAAATGGCGTGAAATAGAAGTAGGGGGAATAGGCGAGATGCTCTACTAAGGGACGGTCAACTTCTCCTTGATGGAAAACACTGGTGCCCAGCTCCTCTGAAATCTGAATAGCACATGGCAAATAGAAATAGAAATAGAAATAGAAGCTCACATGACATGTCAAAACATTCTCGGATGGAAAAGCCTCACACTGGTGACCAACCACCAACCGTGTGCTGCTCAGCTCAGTGTGACACTGAGCTGAGCAACACACGGAGGCACGCACGCACGCATGCAGACGGCCAAGCAAACTGTAAGCACACGCCGGCGTCTAGTACGAGCCATCAATGTCGATTCAGAGAACTTTCGGCTTTGCTTTCCGGCAACGCGGAGGGAGGCTGCTGCAGCGTGCCTTCTCAGGTCTCCAGCAACGAAGAAGGAGTGGTCGAGTTGAGCCGGAACAGGAAACACTCACTTTCAGACCGTCCTCGCTACATATAAACTAACCAACCAACTACCTTCAAGGCTTCAATCCCCATCCAGACGCACAAGAACGAGAAGCAAGCAAGCAAGCAAGCACCACAAATTCGCGGCTCACACCGCAGGAAAGAGAAGTTACACCACTGTTTGCAAATATACCAACCTCCGCGATCCTGTTATCATGGCGAGCGCTCATCTTGGACCAGTGACGGGTGACCGTTCCCCGGTGCGCAGCGACGGCAGCGGCGCCTGGACGGTCATCGAGGACCTCCCGACGGAAGTCCTCGCCCTCGTGCTCCGCCGGCTCGACGGCGCGTCGCTGGCCGCGCTGGGGTGCGCGTGCTCCAGCTTCCACGAGCTCGCCGCCGACCCGGACACATGGCGCGGGCTCTGCCTCGCCATGTGGCCGTCGCTCCGCGACGTCCTCTGCTGCGGCGGCGAAGGCTGCCGGGCGCTCTTCGCCGACGCGTTCCCGTTCCCGGCCGCGTCGCCGGCAAAGGCCGTCTCAGGCTCCCTCCCCGCCCGGCTCGTCTCGGCCGTTGACCTGCACCACAAGGGCGTCTGCGTCATGTCGCGCGTTGTCGAGACGGACACCTCGTCGGTGTGGTTCCTGGGGTCGCCGATCCGCGTCGACGCACTCGTCCAGGAGGGCTTCTCGGCGCCGTCGCCGATCACGCCGGCCGAGCTGACGCTAAGCTGGATACTCATCGACCCGGCAACTGGACGGGCCGTGAACGTCTCGAGCCGGCGACCCGTGTCCGTGGACCGGAAGTGGATCACCCAGGTGACCGTTACGCGGTTCACCGTGGTGGTCGGCGACGTCGCCCTGGACGCTGCGGTCACGTGCGACGATCGGTACGGTCACGTCCAGGAGGTGAGACTGTGCGCGGAGGACGCCGAGGGCGGCGGCGTGAGCGGGCGGGACGGGCTGGCCGCGGTGGCCGCGGCCATGCCGAGCGCGAGGCAGGGCCCTGGCGGCGAGGAGGCGGCGAGGCGGCGGCACGAGGAGTTCGTGAAGGGGAAGAGGGCGAGGAAGGAGTGGAAGGCGAGGCGGGAGGGCATCGTTGACCTCTGCTGCTCCGGCGTCGGGGCAGCGGCGTTCGTGAGTTTCTTGGTGATGCTGGCGTTCCGGTGACCGTGTATACGGTTGCGGTGTAGGTTACAGTACAGGGCCGGCTGTAAGAATGTACAGCAGTGCAGTGCAAGCACAGCTCGTGTAACATCCTGTTTTTGTAAAATTTTTAAAAATTAAAAATTTGCAAAAATATCAAAAGAAATCTCAGAGATCTCGTTCTTACCTAGGTTTGCATGCCACCACCCTCTCCTCAATCCTAGCGCCGCTCTCCGGTTCCGTCGCCACGCAGCGATCGCCTTCCCGCCCCTCGCCGCGCCCGCACGACTCCGCCACGCTCTCCCTCGCCTTGTCTCCATCACCGCACCTCCGCGCCAATCGCCGCCGCCGCCCCTCGCCCGCCTGATCACCTCAGCGCGAGCACTCATGGCCGCCTCGGGACCCGCGGCCCGTCGCCCTCGCCTCCACGGCTATAAGCAGCCGAGGCCCGCCTCCTCCTTCCTCTCTCTCCACCCCTTCACCTCCTCGCACCCGGCACTCCTCCTCCGCCGCGCCTTTTTCCTCCGCGCCGCTCTCGGCGCTCCCTTCCTCCTCCACCTCCGGCCGGCCGTGCGCCCGCTCCTCCCCGCCCGCTCTCGGCGCCTTTCCCCTCCGCGCTGTCGCCATTGCTCAAGAAGCCATCACGCCGTCGCCGCCGTCGCCTTCGCCTCGCTCGGCTCGCCCGGCGCCTTCTCCGCCTCTGGCCGCGGCCACCGCCGCCTCTCCCTCTCCCCTTTTCCCTCCCACGAGAACGCGAGGCGTCGTGGCGCTCGCACGACGCCGACGCTTTGTCGCCGACGCCCGCGATCGAGCGTTGGCCCCACTCACATTTGAGTCATTGACGAAGCGGCCCGCTATTATGGTCGTGCGCTTCGCGCTGTGGACTCGGTCCATGAGCACAGATGCCGTGGGATCGAGCATGCTGCCGCGTGTCACGAGAAAAATCAGATTTTCGATTTAGTTTTTATTTAAAAAATCTGTTAAAAAGCTTCAAAAAATCGTATCTTTTTCTGTATAACTTCAAAAATTATGAAACCAGTCTCTAAAATTTTCTAAAATCAAGATCTTGCTAATAGCACTGGTCTTGTTCATTTTGAAGTTCATTTATTATGAGTTTGGTATTTATTTGCTCTCTTTGTTGTTGTGTCTTTTTCCGGTACTTTCGTCCGATTAGGGTTCGAAGACGCCAGAGACCTCAACTTCGATCAAGCTCAAGAAGACGAAGACCCCGCTGCCTTTAACCAGGACGAGTCAATACTTTAATCATTCTGAGCCTACATTTTATGCAAACTATGTTTATTTAAAATATCAAAGTTGCATGCTTTAATTTTGAAATCAATGATATGTTAAAGCTTAAGGTAGTTAAATACCTATTTGCTATTAATTACTTATTAAGCCATCCTTTGATAATTGAATCCAGTATTCTTTGTCACCCTAGTAAATATGTGGTAAATACTAGCCTAGGTTGTACTTAAACGACATGCTAGTCTTGCTTAAACCGGGACAATAAATGTCCCGATCATCATCCTTTAAACATGAAAAATGATTTTGGGCGGTCATTGGATGTAGATGGTGATGTGTTGCGTTAATTGGTTTTCCTTCCCAAAATTCTAAAACAACTTGCTAGTACCACATCGGACAGATGGAAAGAGTGGTGGAGTGCGAGCGTAGCACGAGAATGGTTGGTATGTGGTATGAACCGCCCGGATGAATTAAGGACTTAATCTTGTCATGACCTCCTGCGTAAAACCACTACAACCGCAAGTCTGCAAATTGCAACTTGGCTTAGTAAAATTATTGAGCCCTGAAAGTCATCCCACAACTGGTGTTTAGAAGTGTGCAAGCGGCAGGACGATCTTTGTCTTGAGAGGACAGGGAGGGTGAAGTTGCCCGCTGCGCTAGTCGTTGTGGCCGGGGCCATCTGCGTTAGTCGTTGGGGTAAACATCTCGCACAAGTTATGAAATTGGTCATAGGGGTGAGATGACGGAAGGGGCAAGGTAGTTTGAAATGTTACTCTGATGATCGCTCAACTACATGACTAAGGAATCATATGGGGTAACGAGTATGATTATCTCTTGTGGGTACAGTGTACAACCTCTGCAGAGTCTAAACTGTTTAAACAGCCGCGCCTACGGTCAAAGGCGGACATGGGAACTTAACCTGAGTTAGTTCTATTTCAAAAACCTTTGTGGGTGGTATGAAAATGTGGTGGGCTCATCTAGCCCTTGTTTTGGATTTTTCCTGGGTAGCCTTACCCAGTGCTGATAGTCGGTGGATGTAGCCGTTATCAAAAATTAAGCATGAGGTGGAGGTAACCTCTACTGTTATTTAATATTGCACCTATTCTCTTTAATGAAAATGCAATTTTGTTTAAAATGCTAAGTTATAGGACTTTGTAATTATGATAATTGAAAATGTTGCTTTAGCAAATAAAAGAACCTAAGCCAACCTTGTTAAGCCTTGCATGTATACTATTGCATACTGTGTGTTGGCTCGCGAGCACGGTAGTAGTGCTCACTCTCGCTTTCCTCCAAACCCTCGAGCGAGAAAATATTGAAGATTTCGACTACTACGAGGAACCAGATGTCGGAAGACCCAGGAGTTCTTGAAGCATAGTTTAGCCCTTAGTTATTCAAGTATCGCCCCAGTCTAGCTGACTCCGCTGGTACCTATATGCATCCTATATTATCTGAGTTTTCGGGTAATATCGAATGTACATAGATTTCCCGATCGCTTGCTTGTGGAGAGATGTGCCTCACCCCTTTTTGCTTCCGTTGTCGCCTGCTACTTTTGTGATGTAATCATTTGGCTGTTCGGTTTTATTGTAAACTTGACCCAATGTGGTCTTAATGAATGGTATGGTTTTACGCCATGAATGAAATGATTGATGATGTATCTGTGAGTACTATCATCGATCCAGAGAATAGCACGGTGTATTCGCAGAGGATTCGAGATTAGAAAATTCGGATCCACAAATTTCGAACAAAAGCTCCTTTTCATTATTAATTTCCAAAAGCGAAAATTGAGAGAGGATATTGTTGAAACTTCTACGTGGCCCCGTTTATTCACGCGGTGTTGAGTTTGAATACGGTACAAATTATACTAATTGAGTTTTCTACTTTAATCTATAATTCTACTTCTACCCAGAATTTTTTATGTATTAATATAAATATATTCATGACGTTTTCTCTCCTGGAGTCGGCGAGTTCGGCTTAACCAGAAGCCGAGTCGAAATCGCCGTGATCCGAGCGCGCGTTGTGTTGGTCATTTCGACGGAACAAACCGTAAGTCGCACGTCGCGAGAAGAGGAGCCGCGAGTCCCGAGGACGCGCGGAGAGCCGGTCGTTCAGAGCATTGAACCCGAGAAGCAAGGCCAGAGAGTGATTTACCCTTTTCGGTGAATTTTGCTTGGTGCACACGAGAGGGTATCAATAAGCTCTAAAAATCTAAGGACTCCGATTTCTGAATTCAAACCTTCTATATATTTTGGACTAGTCATATGATCAGTAGTTAGTTCACATCGTATCAACATTAATAAAATTTTATGCAAATAACGAAATAGCTAAGAATAAGTCAAATATTTTTAAATAGTAGCAACGAACCTTATGACTAGGGTTTTACAATTATTACCACGCAGGTTTTAACGACAGAATAATAAACTTGCAACGGAAGAAACTTTTGTGGTAGCCACCCGATATGCCCACAGGCAATCGAGTGGGGAATGCACCCTAATTCCCATGGTCCTCGAAGTACTCCTTATAGAATTCTATGTTCCATGGGTCTTTCTCAGCGACTGATCAACAATGATGTAAAACCGTGAGTACATAAAGTACTCAGCAAGTCATAGTGAATTGTATATAAATAGTATTCATGCCAGGTTTGAACAAGAAATGGTTATATGACTATTTTGCATAAAGTAGTATTGACAGTAAATACAATAAATATATCGAAGAACACAATTTAAAAGAATAAATACATAAGCAAACAATTTATTTGAAACAACTAGTGAACTACTTGTTCACTTCCCAACCAAAACCACCTGAACTACCGTTCAACCAATCTAACATTTTATGAAAACTCTACCCCTAGTATGAAATCACAAGGCATTGTTCATAACTGGGGATACAGCTATTCGAAAAGTTTTTAACACTCTGCAGAGATTGTACAGCTTGACCCATAGGAAATAGTCAACTTGTAATGTCGGCCAAGATACGCTTCCAAAGGCGCGCGACTAAGCGATTATCACTAAGCTTTTACAAAGCTCTACTTTGATCTGATTCTGCTCGCTAAGGTTTCACCGACTGGCTCCACAAACTCACAACTTCCATCTCAACAAACAACACCACAGTTCGAGGCCCCCTCTCGCGCCAAGCACTTCAACCCAAACATAACCAAATTAAAAAATTACTAATTTATTAGCCGGGTCCACCCCATCCTGGACATGTGGTTATACGGTAAGGCCCACACCAGTTGCGCACAAAGTTAAGTCCTTAGTGACTACTCAGGCTAGGCAACTACATCCAGAATACATCCACTTTACTGCACGATCATTCCCTTGAGTAAGAAACTTTTTTTGTTTAACCTGGCCAATTGACAATCCTTGCCATGGCACAACAAATTTTAATAACAGAAGCCACGCCACAATTCCATATATCATTAAGTCAAATTTTCATGATTAACATTGTGAAGGAGCACTTCGTACAACTAAAGCATGACTAAGAATATATGCATTTTTCCCATGTTAGTAATAGAATATGTCCAACTAAAATTATCCATTTCTAGGGTTTCAAAGGAAATATGACATTCACAATTTATCGAGGTGTCATACTATCGAATATGTGTTTAGCTATTCCTGAAAACAATTGATCTAAAATTAGCAATGCATGTTGATATAAAACAATATACTTTTATAAAATGGGTACAAAATGATCAAAGGTCTACGACTTGACTTCGTCGAAGTTTGCAGATATTATGGTGGACTGATCCTAGAAGGCCTCGAAAACGCCGGATTCTATATGCGCAAAACGAGACAAAAAAATACACTAAATAGAAATAAAATCCAAAAATTATCAAATCTATACCGAAAGAAAGGTTATGAATTTATATGAATTTAGGAATAAGAATCGACAGAATCGGAGTTCATATAAAGGAGAACGAACATCCGAAAGTTTATCGAACAAAGAAATTCCAGGAATTGGGGGGGGGGGGTATTCCCTGGAATCATCTTTTTCAGGAATTACTAGATCTTCTTTAGTCCATGACATGGGGACCCACTTGCTAGTGACTCAAATAAGAACTTAAGGAAGACGAGAGAGAATAGGGAACTTCCAAGCGCATGGAGCGCGCGACGACTGGCGGGCGGAGGCGCGACGATGTACCGCCGAAAAGTGAGTCAACCGCACCGAGGAAGGCAATGGAGGTGGCGGGCGGGAGATGATCGGCGACGGTCATGGGCGCCGAGGCGGTGGGGTGACGAGGCGGTGGTGCTTAGGTGGCGGTCGGTGTGAAGTGGAGGGAGCGTGCACGCACACCATTGGGATTGCGTGAGAGCCGGTTGGTTCGGCTCAGATTGGCCGAGGAGGTGCGCCACGCCGTCCGACGGCAGGATGGAGAGCTCGTGGTGGCGGGGCTTCGGCGATGAATCGAACGAACCGAGGTGGGGATGGGAAGAGGAGTGCCGGGAATACGACGTGACGTCGTTCAGCCGAAGGATCACCGGAGAGGAAGTTCAAAGTGGTTGCCTCATCGCCGGGCTTCGGGAAGAAGGTGGATTGACGTCGGCGTTCCAGGCAAATGGAGGGGAGTTAGATGATGTGGCTTAGATGTAAACGAAGAGAGAGCGAGGACACATGGCGCTCCTCTTATAGCACAGAGGTGGTGCTCTAATGCATGGAACATTGCGAGAATAAGTGGATAGTTTTGGGTTGACATGAGTGGCGACGAGGAAAACATAAAATTGATGACGAGGGTTGATGGATTTGTGCAATTGATGGTGTCAGGACGTGGGTGATGATGGCGAGGTCGAACGATTCGATGAAAATTTAAATGGACGCCGAGTGTGAAGAATGGGGATGGGAGTGGCTTTAGGCGACGGCGACTTGCTCGTGTCCGAGCAGCGGTGGCGACTTGGGGTGGCACAGGCGGTGGTGACCGTAATGTGGTTGTGGCCTGATCTTCCAAAAGGTAGTGATATGTCGATTATGGAGATCATGGCGTTGATGATTCAAAGGCTCCGACCAAAATAGATCGAACCCCTCGCAATCACTACACCACTACTCCAATGGTTGTCAACTGTGCCGAACCCGGTTGACCTCTCCAAGAAGGCTATCTCCTGCATGCAAATCGAGAACACAAGTAAAAAAGTAAAAGATACAATCTGGAATTGTATTGTGAATAGTGATGAAGCTCACAAAGCTGCGTTCCTCAAACCGAAGAGCGGTGAAACTACTATGCAGAATAATCTAAAACGAAAACTCCTGAAACTAAGGGATGGTAGCCACTATGTAAAGAAGGAAGAGGGAGGGGGTGGTGGCACTGTTCATGCATGAATAGTGCTATATGAAATGTACCCCCAAATCCTAGGTGACCGCCATATGGGCTACATGGGCCAAATAAGCATGTTACAAAGTTTGACTCAGCCTAACCCTTAAGGGATTCGAATACAAGCCTTGTAGGCTAAGGAAAGGTGGCGCAGCACAAAGTAGAGGGTGTCCGAAACTCTTTGAGTTGGAGGCCACAAATTCTTTATCTACTTTAGGGTGGCTTTAAAGTCCTGAAGTCCTTGCTGGAATTGTGGCCATTGTTATTGCCTTCTCCTTCCTTGATACACATCAACTCCTTCTTTGTCCATTCCTAGATTTCTAAGCACAAGCAAATCATCTCCATTAGGCAAAGATCATAGAGTTCTTAAATAATACACTCAACCCTAGAAACGAATTTACTTGATAATTGAGTTGACGAGCACGTGTCTGAGTAATTGGACCTTGCACATCATTCATGGCGATGGGAAGAGGAGTGCTCATATCAAGAGAAGTGATGTTTCATCATCCTCCCTTCTTGAATTGGAGCCGTCCTCGACTCAAGCTCGTCCTCCACACTCAAGAAAGGTCGCAGATCTGTAATGTTAAAGGTGGGGTTAACCCCAAAATCTGTAGGCAAATCTAACTTATATGCATTATCATTCATACGTTCAAGCACTTTAAAAGGACCATCTGCACGAGGCATGGGTTTATACTTTCCCAATTCAGGGAATCGTTCTTTACGCAAGTGTAGCCACACAAGATCACCAGGTTCAAAAGTAACATGCTTGCGTCCCTGACTACCAACAACTTTATATTTAGCATTCATGATCTCAACGTTCTCTTTAGTTGTCTCATGCATCTCAAGTATCAAATCAGCATGTTGTTGCGCATCAAAACTTACCTTCTCCAAGTGGAAGAGACAACAAGTCGATAGGTGCACGAGGTATGAAACCATAAACAATCTCAAAAGGGCACTTCTTTATGGTAGAATGCAGCAAGCGATTATAAGCAAATTCCACATGAGGCAAACATTCCTCCCACATTTTAAAGTTCTTTTTAAGCACAACACTAAGCATAGTAGACAATGTTCTATTGACTATCTCAGCTTGTCCATCGGTTTGGGGATGACAAGTAATGGAAAATAACAGCTTAGTCCCCAACTTAGCCCACAAAGTTCTCAAAAAATGATTAAAAAATTTAGCATCACGATCGAAAACTATCGTATTCGGAATACCATGCAAGCGAACAATTTCCTTAAAGAACAAATTAACAACATTTGTAGCATCATCACTTTTATGACATAGTATAAAATGAGCTATCTTAGAGAATCTATCCACGACAACAAAAATACCATCCCTCCTCTTCTTTGTCCTAGGCAACCCTAAAACAAAGTCCATAGAAATATCTTCCCAAGGTGTGCTTGGAATAGAAAGAGGCAAGTATAAACCATGAGGATTAAGTCGTAATTTAGCTTTTTGGCACGTGGTGCAGCGGGCAATAAAGCGTTCGGCGTCACGCCTCATCTTTGGCCAATAAAAGTGGTGGGTCAGAATATCCTCAGTCTTCTTCACGCCGAAGTGACCCATCAATCCTCCTCCATGCGCCTCCCGTAACAACAAAAGACAAAAGAGCTAGTGAATGCATAGCTTGTTAGCACAGACACGAACCCATCATGCACCACAAATTTATTCCAACCCTTTCCCTCTCGACAATTGAGCAACACATCTCTAAAATCAGCATCATGCATATATTGCTCCTTTATTGTCTCTAATCCAAATTTTTGAAGTCAAGTTGTGAAAAGCATGGTGTATCTCCTAGACAAAGCATCAGCTATTACATTTTTTTGCCCTTTTTATGTTTAATGACATAGGGGAAAGACTCAATAAACTCAACCCAATTAGCATGTCTACAGTTCAAAGTTGGTTTGACCTCGAATATGCTTCAAAGATTCATGATCGAATTTATTACAAACTCTTTGGGCCATAAATAATGATGTCATGTTTTCAAAGTTCGAACTAGAGCATACAATTGTTTATCATAGGTAGAATAGATCAAACTAGGCCCACTTAATTTTTTACTAAAGTAAGCAGTATGTTTTCCTTCTTGAATTAACACACCACCAAGACCTATGCCACTAGCATCACATTCTAATTCAAAAGTCTTGCTGAAATCAGGAAGTTGAAGCAAAGAGGCGTATGTCAACTTATCTTTGAGAGCGTTGAAAGCTTGTTGTTGTATGGTGCTCCAAGTAAAAGGAACACCCTTCTTTGTAAGCTCATTCAACGGTGCAATGAGGGTCTTGGAATCCCACCAAACGCCGATAGAAACTAGCGAGCCCGAGAAAACTCCGCACTTGTATGACCATTTTAGGAGGCGGTCAACTTTGGATAGCGACGAT
Organism: Hsuehochloa calcarea; assembly: GCA_036346395.1. Classification (NCBI taxonomy): domain Eukaryota; kingdom Viridiplantae; phylum Streptophyta; class Magnoliopsida; order Poales; family Poaceae; genus Hsuehochloa; species Hsuehochloa calcarea. The sequence continues at coordinate 4,265,206 of CM070616.1, read as the reverse complement.
CTTGGCTTGATCAACTTCAATACCATGTGGAGTAACAACATAACCAAAAAAATAGACTCGATCCGCGCAAAAGGTGCACTTCTCAAGATTACCAAACAAACATGCATCTCTCAAAGCAAAGAAAATAACACGTAAATGATCCAAGTGTTATTCATATGACTTGCTATAGATCAGAATATCATCAAAATAAAACACCACAAATTTTTCAATGAAAGCACGTAAAACTTCGTTCATCAAACGCATGAAAGTGCTAGGTGCATTAGTTAAACCAAAAGGCATCACTAACCACTCATATAGCTCGAACTTAGCTTTAAATATCGTTTTTCATTCATCTCCCAATTTCATCCTAATCTGGTGGTACCCACTCACGCAAGTCAATATTTGTGAAAAGAATAGAACCACTCAACTCATCAAGCATGTCATCTAACCTAGGAATAGGATGACAATATCGTGTTGTGATATTATTAATGACTTTATAATCAATACACATACGCCAACTACCGTCTTTCTTAGGAACCAAAAGAACAAGAACATCACAAGGGTTAAGACTTTCCCGTACATACCCTCGGTCCAAAAGATCTTGGACTTGTCGCTGAATTTTCTTAGTCTCCTCTAGATTGGTCCTATATGCATACATTTGGCAAAGTTGTTCCGAATTAAGTCAATTTGGTGTTTAGTCCCTCTAATAGATGGTAGTCCCGAGATATCTCGGTGAAAACACATCCTCGTATGCTTGTAAAAAGTTAGTGACAACATACGGCATAGAGCTAGATATATCATCAAGTGACAATAAAGCATCTTTGCATATCAAAGCATGCATGACATATCATTATCAAAAATTTCAGCAAGATCAGATTTGGTTGCAATCATGATACAACCCTTTAATTTGATTCCCTCAATCCTAGAACTAGGTGCCAACTTCTGCTTCTTAGGTGGAAAAATATTCTTCGCTACTTGCTGTTTTTCAGATTCATGTTCACGTTCTTTCCTCTCATTTTCAGCTATCTCTTTATCACATATCACAATTTCAGCAGGTGTCAAAGGTAGCAAAATTATCTTCTTTTCTTTGTACATAAGAGAGTACTTATTACTTCTACCATGATGAGTTGCATCGGTATCAAATTCCCATGAACGGCCTAAAACAAGTGAGCAGACTTACATAGGCACTACGTCGAAATCAACAACACCATGATAGGAACCAATGAAAAATGCACTCTCGCAGATTGTGTTACCTTTACCTTACCGCTATTGTTGAACCACTGAATGTGGTACAGGTGAGGATGTGCACGTGTAGTCAAGCCAAGCTTCTTGACCAAACATGAATTCACAAAGTTATTCTCGCTCCCGCCATCAATTATGACATGAGCGTAGCAGTCCTTGACAATGAGGAACATCTAAAACAAATTATGACGTTGAAGCCCGCTTGCTCCTTTGAGTGCTCAATACTCATTTGCACAATTATGGTCCTATAATTATCCGTAGCAAATGCTCCTAAAATTTTCTCACCATCGCTATCTACTTCATAATCATCATCATTACATGCAAGGTTAGTTGTAAAAGCATATTCATCCTCAACATCACCGCACTTACATAAGCGATCTTTGCGAACGCGCCCTACTCACGAAGGGGGTAGCGGACCAAAAACAGGAGGCGGTGTCTTGCTTGCCCGGCGCCGATCTCGATATAGACGTATTTCTAAAGTCGCTCCTTGTCCTTTGTTGCCTACCTTGCAATTCCTTTTCTGCCATACAAGCAAGTTGGAACAACCTATTGATATCATTATACTTTTTGTAATCAACTATATCCTGAATTTCACACCTTAAGCCCCCATAAAATCAAGCCATCTTATCATCCTCATTCTCAACAATATTACAACGCAAAGCATGCCTATTTGTAGTTCTTGATAATATTCATTGACATATCTATTACCTTGATCTAAGCGCTGCAATTTTTTTACGCATATCACATTTAAAAGCAGGAGGAATAAATCTAGCACGCATAGCTACCTTCAATCTATCCCATGTATCAGGTGTTAAGCCAGAATTAACTACTTGATTCCACCAAATGATAGCGAAATCTTTAAATTCACTAGTAGCTTGTCTGACCCTATGCACCTCAGGAACTAGATTGGTATTAAATTTTTATTCAACTGTCATCTCCCAATCTAAATAAATTTCGGTACCATAAACACCCGCAAAAGATGATATGGCAAATTTAACTTTAGCAAATGAGTCATCATTAACATAAACATTGTGGTGCTGAAAATTATTACCTCCCATACTGTGATGGTTGTGAAGTAGGCGGTGTCATTGACGTGTATCTTGGTCAGCAAAAACAGCGCCGACATCGCGGTTTCTCCTCTCATTATCTTCTCCCACCTCAAAATTCTGGGTTGTATCATGATCATACCCGCGTCCATTGTTAGGTGGTTGATTTACCATTCTTTCAAGGCGTGTAGCGTGTGATGCAATACTATCGTTGTTGAGCGCTGCAATGTGGTCGTAGTAATTTGAAGCTTTTTGTTGATGTACTCATTAATGGTAGTGTGTTGTTCATTCAAAAGTGCCATGAGCTCTCCTTTTAAAACACACTATTTCTCATTAGACGAGTCACCTATCATGGTTAGTAGAAAACAAAAGACAACACAAAGATATTATCCCTATCAACTACTAGGTGATGGAAGGTGGAATCACACTCTCAAGCGTCTTACCACACTCTTACAAGTGTTCTTACCAATGCAGCAGATGGTATAGCCGGTAGCTGGTTTGTGATACCGTGTCAAGCGTGGGTACGATTGTAAGAGGGGACCTGTTCTGATCAAGAGTAGTGGGAGCTTGGCAGGCAAAATATGTAGTAAGGATTAGCAAAAACCTAACCCGATTAGCAAAACTGAATAAGTATCCAAAGTACTCGTCACGGTTGCTGGTCTAAAAGTGCCCCTAACCCAAGTTCGGGTATGTACGAAAATGAAGCTAACAGAAGACATGGGTTTTTCTTTTCTTTAAAGAAGGGAAAAACTCTATTTCGTTCCATAATAGATCGATGTAAAATCATCAGTTCTGCATACATCAGCATTGGCGGAGCTAGACCTCAGATGTTCGAGGCAATGGCCTGAAGGCCAAACTCAAATTCCCACTTGAAATTAGCGAAGGAGACAAAAAAAAGTTTCATGTGAACAATAACACAAGCTGAGCCATGGCTAGGCCGGCCCGAGGCTACACCCCTGTGCACCAGGTTATGCACTTACACGGAGGGCACCCGGGGTTTTAGAGATTGTGCTACAAGTCTCAACAGAACATTAGGCTGAAATTTCAGCTGGTATTAATGCTCTTCATACTCTTCTCGGCATGGGTGCTAACTGCTTCGCTCATTCAGATCGATGCACTAAACCTCACAGATGCTCGTGTGACGAGGAACAGGATGATGGCCAAAATTCTTGTTCGACACAGAAATACCTCGTCTTCCTGCCTCCTCCTCTTCTCTGCCCACACACGCCAGCGTCGTGCGCACCCGAGCCGCGCCTGCACCCACGCCGCTCGCGCCACCTCTGCTCGTTTGCATTGAAACCGCATACACGCCGTTTGGAAACGCCAACGTTCAATCCGCCATCACCGCGCCATCGTCGCCACATTCAATTCAGTTGTTTCCATCCGCGATCATGCGCAATCAAGTCTCGTACGCCACCGAGTCCGTCGATCCCGCCAGCGTCTGTCGCTCGCTACCGCCTCGCTCAGAAGTTGGAGCCTCACGCCACGCTCAACCCCTTAGCACTTCCCAAAGCCCCATCGATGCATCGCACCCTTGTCGCCACCCAAATAACTCGTCTTCTCCAGAGCAGGTGCCGCCCGCCCACTCGACCACCCTCTCCCACCGGTGAGTTCCTCGCAAAACCAATGGCGCTGTCTCGTGTTTCACCCTTCACTTTGCATTTCTCCTTCACGGTCAATGATGATAAGGTGTGTTTTCACGTGGTAGATCTTTAATTTTATTGTCAAAACATTTTTGGGAATACGTGAGTGGTTAGAACTCCGTATAGTTACGGCAAACTAGAACTAGTTGGGGTGATGGTACCTATTCATCAAACCTTGGCGGTTAGAGCTTTCATACTAGTGGTTGGTAGCTATAACCTTCACTAGTAAAATATTTAATTTCAATTATTGCAACTTGTTTGTCAAATGATTGCTTTTCGAAAACTGTGGTCTATTTGGAACTTAAATTGTGGCTTTATGTAAAAGAACCATAATAAGCCTCTATTGTTAAGCTTTGCATCTATATAATTGCATTATTTCACGTACATACAGAGTACTCTATGTACTCACATGTTACACTCAAACAAATCTCGAAGTCAACAGAGATGCCGAGTGGGATTATGACTTTTACGTGTGTGGTTACAACGAAGGACACTTTCGAGTACTAGGCGTATTTTCCCCATCTAATGTGGAGATATAGATAGGGCCATCACTTTTGGAGTTATTTTCTCTCATTATAGTTTATTACAGTTGTTTAGCCTAAAAATGTGATAATTGTAAGTTCCAATAATAAGGTAATTACTCTTTAGTTTAATATTTGTTATTTCCTTATATTGAATTGTGATTTGGTAGTGTATCGTCACTGTTTCAACTATATGCACTAACTTGATCTAAGACTTGTGCATAAATGCATAGAAGGTTTGGATTCAAAAATCAGATTCCGATTGTTAGTGTGTTGTACTATTGCCCTAGAGGTGTAGATTAGTTGCTTGCTAGGTTTGGAGCATCCATGGAGTCGTCGAGTTGCTCAGTGTGGCTTGATGATGTTTCAAAAGTTTTTGGCTCATTTAGCCTCTTTTGAAACGAAATACCAAAACTAGTCCCGTACGAACAAAATGACAAAAATAACACCTCTACCACACAAAACCACCACAGAAAGCCACCTAGAGCAAACTGGAACTACAACAAGTCTCCTATCGCATAATCTACCGCACACCCTATCATGTCACTGTAGGTCCTAAAATACTTCAGAAGCACTACAGAGGACACATGTTGTCTATCTACCCAACTACATTACTATTTTTGCCAATTCCATAGGAAAAGTGTTAGATTTGCTATTTCATCGCCAAAACCGGCCAAATGGGGGGGAACTCATGTTCCAAAGTGGGTGGCCAGCGATTTGTCTGGACCACTAGGTTAAGGGAATAAAAGTTTTATTCCTCTACTAAAAAAATTGGGAATGAATTCATACGCTCCCTTGGCAAAACCGGTAGGCAGTGGAAGGAAAAGTTTTATCTCTGTACTAAAGCCGAGTGCAACAACAAAAAATGGCACAAGAGAGTGCCATGTCACCTCATTTTCACTCTACCGTTTGATTTCAGATCCAGTGAACATGGATGCACCTAAGAAACCACTCAACAGGTCATACAATCTATATTAGAAAAAAAAACACCACATTTCTGAAGAATATTACAGCAACATACTCCACGACGCCCGGACACTGGGGTGGTAAATGGTAATTGCTCAATATATCACACGAAAAACATGATATTTAAACGCTGTTACACAAGCCCTGTTTTAACTCCATGTTTTCAATTACATAAATACTATATGATAATACAGTTATTTGGAAAGAAGGAACAAGATAAATACTACCAACCATAGATATAAGGACAAATCTATACATAGGTGACTAAAGGCTAAAGCATACAAAACTCACAAAGAACACAAGCACTCTTGTCCCAGCTAGAAACTCCATAAAACAGTCTATGCATTCTGCAACTCCCGATAGATTAAATCGATGAAATCGTCGCTCTGTTTGGCATAGATAGATAAGAGTTAATGCATATAAAGAACAAATATTACACCTTGTACTTTCAATGTGAAACATACCTGAACAAGTCTCTGGAGAGCGCCCTTAACTTTATCCTCGAATAATAGGCCCATCACTGTGTGCGGGGTAAGAGATGAAGGTGGAGTCGGTGGCGGAAAGGGTTGAAGAATGGGGTACCATATGGAGTACGTTGGGCAGATGTGGAAATTGGATGAAGAGATGGTACTGTAGGCATCAAGGATGAAGCGGTGGCACCAACAATGTGGAAGAGGATGATGGAGGTGCAAAGAACGCAGGAGTTACAAGATTTGTCGAGCGGCTGGCATGGGCATTAGTGTGGAGGGGCAGTGGTGGAGCTGATGAAGCCCCTAAAGGAGGGTCATTTGATGTGCCGGAGCAGAAGACGGAATGATCAATGGTATGTGGGAGGATGTAACGGACTCAGTGGACGGATGCGCTCTTCCAGCCATTGGTGCACTTGATACACTCCCAACGCTAGGAGCGCCCTGTAGATTTGTTAAAGAAAAACAGAAATTCAGCAGGGTTTGACACTATGAATAATGCAGTGATAGCACCAACAATATGTACAACTGAAACCAGCAAGAAGCATTATACTGGTATAGATGTATCAATCAAGATGCTACAATGGACATTGAATTCAAAATCCAGAAACACTAGCCATTGCAAAGATACACTAGTTGATGAACAATGTGAAAAGAAGGAAAAATATTTCAGATTAAAACAAGATAAAGTTAAAAGATAACATACACTGAAATAATTGGCCAAGGATTCATCAGGGGTGCCAGAAACTAGAGCTGTGGACGATGACACGGGTTCAAGGGGACCATCTATAGCAGCGGATGTGGGAACAGCCTCCAATTCCTCAAACTCACTGTGGAATAACAGAAGAATCCGGCATAAGTAAATCCAATATATTACTAAATACACAACTTAGAATGCAATAAATATTGGGCGACTGAATCCAAATATCTAAGAGATGAAAACTATTAAACAAGTGTAGCGCATACAGAAATCCAGAAGAAAAACCTTTTTGTGGAAGGCACTTTTGGTTTTGGAGGTACTTTGGCGTAAGCATTCAGTATCCTGCAAGAAAATGATTGATTGAAACAAATTTCAGCAAGTGTCCATACAATTTTTCATAAATAATTTTACAGGGACATCCTGTGATAGAATAGTTCAGAACAGGAAAGAAAAAAAAAGGACTTGGCCCGTAGGCTGTTACAGAACAAAGTTTATGCTAAAGCCGTCTTACCAATGCACACACATGCCAGAAATCTTCCCAAGTCAAAAACAATTTTGACATACTTTCCACTACATCAAACTACGAATGTTTGCATACCATATGAATTCCATGTGAATATTACTAATAGAAAGCTAGCAAAATATGCAGAGAAAAGACAAATTGTAAAAAATGGAAGTTCTTTTTTTTCTTTTGCACAAAACTGTAGTAATGACACCAATTCAGGTGATCATGTTAAGCCTTTCCAAAAAAATGTAGTCATCAAAAGATCAAAATCATCATATCCCATGGAATATTAGAAGAGCATGAATGCATGATCCTCTGCCTTCGCAAAGGATCAGAAGATAATGATCCTACCTAGAGTATTGCAAGACAGCGAGAATTTCCTCACCTCTTTGTGTGATATGGGGATTTTACCTGTTAGGGTTCACGCGACTGCATTTTTTTTCTGGAGAGCAAGTGATTGCAGTTGCTGGAGAAGAAAATTGACTCTTTAAAGGGCAGAAATCATTGTGTTTATTTTTTATTGCCATGTGTTTATTTTTTATTGCCAGGTGAACAGAAGGAAACCACAATTATGTATTACTTCCTGCCGAAAGGACAGATTAGAATCACCTATTATAACTACATCAGGTCATTCGCATCAATTATGCTATGTATGTACAGTTTTCATTATACACCTTAGTCAGAGCAAAAATTGCCGTCAACATGAGGGGAAAAAGCTAGAAGAAAAGTCTTACCTTCCAAAAAGGCTCGCAACAGCTTCGCAGTCATGTTGATTATAAAACCAAATACCATTTACTTCTTGTGCAGCATTCCGGTACAACAAATATGGAGGCTGAAGTTCAGATTCAAAATCACTCAATAGATTCTCCACGAGATTATCTGTTTAGAAGAAGAAAAAAAAACATTTTTTCCATGAGGAATCCAGCACGCCCATCAATTTATATAAAGTGAAGCAGTTTACAATCTAGACGTGATGTACAAAGTTAGGATTTTGAAGATCTCAATGTAACGTAACCTTGTGTTTTTCTCCCCTGTAACGGCTGCATTCCTTACTTTATTTAATCTACTTCAGCATTAGTTAATCTTAAGATTTAGGACACACTACATTTTGCAAGACCCAAAAAGAATGTTCCATAGTGATCTGTATCCCATATTCCTATTTGCTTCAGAAGAACGTGAAGGTCCCAGTGCACCACAGATCAGTTATATCAGTGCAATACCTAAACCAACACCCAACAGATGAGCTCATCAGGTTAGATCACAGATTCACGTACCCGTGTTCCGCCTGTTCATGACGATGAACTGGAACCTCGGCTGCGTATTCCTACATGCGATCCAACGCATTCCAGGAATAATTAGAACTGCAGACACGCAAAAAAAAACCCGATCCAACCCCTAACCCCCTCCCAAAATATCTCCCTGCCTCACCTCTTGACGACGAACAGCGACCCCTCCACGTCCTTGCGGCTCTGCGCAAACCAACAATTAAAAACAAACTTGGCATCAGATCGGATCGGATCGGACCACAGGCGAGCGAAGCGAAACAGCGGGGCGAACAAGGCGAGGGGAACCGCGCTCACCCACTGGTTGAGGTCGATGTTGAAGTCGTAGAGCGTGACGTGGGCGGCGGTGATGAGGATGTCCTCGACGGCGGGGTCGAGGCGCTGGAGGACGGTGAGGTTGAGCATGCGCGTGCCCTCGGCGTCCATGGCCAGGTTCGGCGTCACCTTCCCCCCGTTCGGCGGCGGCGGCGGCGGCGGCATCGCTGGGTCTCCGCGTGCTGGGGGCGGCGGTGGGATGGATCTGAGTCCGAGCGAGCAGCCGGCTACCGAGTAGGGGAGGGCGATGTTTCGGGAACCATCGCAGTCACAGCGCAGTTCTGTACACCTCGGACACGGAGGAGGAGAGGGATTGGGGAGATGGGCCAGGGCCCATCCGTGGGCCCCCTGTAAAGCTAATAGGGCCCACTGGTTTGCCTTGTTGGGACAGGCAGGGATGGGCTTGGCCTGGTTGAGGCCCAGATAAGTCTACGGGTGCACTCGTCCGAGCTCGGTGCTGTTTTTAAGAAGGCGGGAGTGTTATATTGATAAAGCAGGAGAAAATAAAATAGAAGAGAATAAATCACTCCGATGGGAAACACATCAGACAGAAGAGAACACGTATCTAGGCACGCCTCGCAGCACCCTGACAACTGCACCAAATGTTTGTTGACCTTTGTTCTACATCGTCCATCATCGTCGTCGAGGGAAGGACCGTTTTCTCACCTAATTCATTTAAAACGTCTTGTTGGTTGTCCTGTCAATGTGTGGATTCACATTGTCCCTACTTCTATTCTTCTCTTTCAAACTTGCGCATTGGTGATCCTCTACACTATCTGGTTTAACTAGTTCGAAGTTTCAGTGCGTTGGGTGGGGGGTTACACTTCCCTTCATCATGATGTATATTTTGCATTGGCGAAACCGGTTGGTGTTGTGGTGTTTGCACAAGCTTGAGATTGGCTGGACGTTCACTGCTACAAAACAAGCTATCTTGGACGCTTCATCACAGACGATTCCAAAGAAACTGTCTATGATACGTAATTATCACAAACGGTCTGTAACTAGAACCGTCGGTGATAATTCACAGACGGATCTTAAGAAGAACCGAACCGTCTATGATAATCGCATATGTCACATGCAGTTATTTTTAAAAACCATTTGTGAATTATCACATACAATTCTCAACAATACTGTCTATGATCGTGCAAACGTCACAGACTGTTCTTAATAAGAACTGTTTGTGATATGCTTACCCGGCAACTTAACAAATATACCATAAATTACAACAATGATACATGCACACACACACACACAATCTTCTCCAGCCACTTGATATGATCCAGAATGCGCTCCATCTTCAACTCTAGCATGCTCCAGACACTTGTAAAATTAGTAGTTTTTTTAGTGATACTTCTGATGCTAGCAGGAGAAAAACAAAAATATTTTTTAGATATAGAAGGAACTATCACAGGCGGTTTAGTGGGATAAATCATCTGTGATATGTATCACAGACAGTTATAAACTGCAACAGACTATGATATATAATTAACACAGACGGTTATTAACAAAAAACGACTGTGATGTTTATTTATCACAATCGGTTTGTAACTACAACCGTATGTGATATGTATCACAGATGGTTATTAACAAGAACCGTATCTGATAAGCGCGTTTGTTTTGAAGAAGACGACGAGTACATCTAAAAAAGCAACCAAACCCACCACCAAGCATGGTCTTTTTTCGGGGGGTCGTCCACGCAGCATGAGGAGGATAAAACAGTAGTCACAAGCAACCTCATCGAACCTGATACACTCTCCTGGCAGCTATGCTTCTTAAAACTCGCAGGTGGTCATCACCGACTAGCTAGAGAATGCTAATGAAGTAAGAGTGTGCCAAGCAAGAATACAATCATAGTATGACCATCCCCTTCAAGTTCAAGAAGCATGGTTGCTAAGAGATTGTGTCAGATTCGATGAGGTTGGCCGTGGCTGCTGTCTCATCCACGTCATGCTGCGTGGACGACCACCGAAAAAAAGATCATGCTTCGTGGTGGGTTTGATTTCTTTCTTAGGCGTACTCGTCGTCTTCTTCAAATTAGCCGCATTAGAGACAAAGGAATACTAACCTTAGATCACCAAGAACAAATATCAGATCTACAAGCATACTTAAAAATCTACAGTATTTCTTTGACTAAATGTGCCCCAAAGCTGGCCACCTCCTTCAAAGCAGCCACATATATATCGAAATATTTCTCACTACATATAGATATAGATCTGAGGGGACGACCAGATATTTAATGATGCATATCATAGATGGTTATTTTTAAGAACCGTATGTGATACGTATAGAGTATCACAGACGATTCTTGTTACGAACCGTCTGTGAAGCCTATGATTATCACAGACGGTCATTATTTAAAACCATCTGTGATATGTATCATAGATGATTCTTTTTAAGAACGGACTGTGATAGGCGCAATTAAATATCTGGTCGTCCCGACTCTAGACAGATCTATCTATAGTGAGACCTATCTCTAATATGCGGCTGCTTTGTAGGAGGCGGCCGGTTTTGGAGCGTTTGGTGAAAGAATTAAATACTGTAGATTTGCAAGTGTGCTTGTAAATCTATTTATTCTCGGTGATCTAATGTTAGTATTTGCTTCTAATTACATGCATTATAATCTAGAGAGATCGATGATCGATTATATGCAGATGGACTGAAGTTGATGTACGTTGAGAACCGTGTGAGTGAAGAGTACATTGATGGCGTGTCTGCTTTTAGAAGAGCTGCGGAGCAGGATATGTTGAAGAAGGTGATAAAATTTATATACTGTCAATGACTTGATTGCGATAATCTGAAGATGTTTACCAACCCGACGCAGATCGAATGACACTTGATTCGAAGGGGTTTCAAAAAGGAATATACATATTGGACCAGTCACGGTGAAGAGTAGATTATACTGGAAGGTAGTAACATCGTCGAGGGAGACAATGATATGCCGCCGGATGTGGACTGTGCTTTCGATAAGGGTAGGTCGTACGATGACAATCTAGATCAGATACTACGTAATGCAGAAGGGTACTATAGTAAGAGAGAGTTTGATAAATTCGAGGGCTTAAGGAAGGATTCGGCGAAACCTTTGTTTCCGGGCTGCAAGCTGAACTACACAAGGTTGTCATTCATGCTTGAACTACTATACAAATTTCATTTGTTCTTTATACGTGACACGAACTTAAGTTTAATGACTAAAGCGACATATATGAGTAGGTGGCACTAGATCCTTTTAGTTATTGTACTAAAGTCGAACAATGTAATATATCTTGATTCCCTAGTCAATAACAACCACGACTTCACCCTTGTGCAAAAAGTACTCAACAGGTATGCTCATTTCTGCCATACGTAACTCTATTGTAGTCTTCCTTCGTTTGAAATATCTAAGGATAACTTTTTGAAATCACGTAGGTCGTTTAGCACCTATGTTGCCGAGGGAGGGACACACAATGAATCGGGTGCCACACTGCGACGCAGGACGCAATTTTCGGTATCTGTTATATCGCAATAATCCTATATCACACTTTGTAACCTGGCCTCTCAAACTGACTATACCTATATTCTATATCACTTCTATTTTGTAGTGCCACCAACAACTACGTCAAGGTAACATATGTGCATTTTACGTTTGTCGTCATATGCTGGAAATCACGAGTGCTAAGACGAAGGATCCAGAGGTTTGTCAGTCAATCTCTTAATATTTATTTCGTAATTATGAATTTAAATATATATGCTTACTACTTTACTCTTGCTAGCGAAAAGGCATAAAAATACCAAAAAGTGACATCCATATGGACTTACTCGTGAAAGTTCGAGAACGGCTCGCCACCTTCATCACATGGGAGATCATTAAAGAGAGTGGAGAGTTTTACCCCGGCGACCCCGATTATTGTAATTCACTTTGAGTTGTAATCAAATAACTTAGATCATTAAAGCGACTTTGTAATTGATATTGAGTTTGTAAATCACTTTGAGTTGCTCTCTTTCAAATCAATTGTGATATATCTGTTTTCTATTTGCTTTTTTCAGAGAGCATGTCTAGTATTACCTGAGGCTAGCCAAAAAATCAAAATATATGTATGTATAGAATGAACTATCCTGCATTTATTTTGTGGAATAATCCGTGCGTGAATGATACTCTGCATTTACTACTACTAACAACCGTCGTGATATGTATACAATCACTGCACGGCTACTACTAATACAAATCGTAATATGTATCCAATCATAAACGGTTACCACCAATAACAGTGTGTGATATATCGCATATCATGAGCGACTACTATAAAACCGTCGTGATATCTACATATCACATACGGTTTTTGGTGAAATCATCTATGATAATAGGCATTTACAAACGGTTTCAACAAATAACCATCTGTGATATCCTACATATCACGCACGAGTTTTGGTGAAAATTGTTTGTGATAGTAGGTCTTCGCGCACGGTTTCAAGAAATAACCGTCGTGATATTTGAAACCGTCTCTGTGAAGACCTACTATCACAGATGATTTCACCAAAAGCCGTGCGTGTTGTGACTTTTCACAAAGAACACAGACGGCTCATAAACCGCTTGTGACGGTTATCACATATACATAGATGCGCATAGTTCAAAAACTGTATATAATAATAGTTTAAAATCGTCTGTGATGTCTGCCTCTCTACTAGTAGGTTTAACCGGTCGGTTTAACGAGTTCGAAGTTTCAGAGGGAACTTATGCTGTTATTAACTCTTCTTTTCCCCCTAAAAAGTAACTCTTCTTTTCTTTCACAAGGATTGGCAGGTAATCTGCAACGTGTGTACTAACTAGCTTCATGTATGCGTGCGTGAACCAGTACTCGTGTCAGAAAAATGGTTGCAACCTATAGACGCATTACAACAGGTGAGGAGATGCTTGGCCATGTGCGTTTCTCTGTGGAAATGTTGCACTAACCATGTGAGTCCACGTGAAAAGCGAGGTGCATACACATGTAGATCGTTCAAGGTGACAAATGCAATCTTACACTGATTTAGTTTACCGGTAGGAAAAGAATTCTACATAAAGAATCGTTGCACATTACACACGACTCCGGTTCTACATGATCAAGCCTACTAGTTTATTTTTATTTATTTTTTCAGTTACAGATTGCACCAAACAATCAGACCACAGAAAACATTTCTCGAACGCCGCCCTTCGGACATGATCAAAAGAAAAAACTACACAAAAAAAACGAGATAGTATTTAGCAGCAGGAAGCGATTAGAAGAAACCATTAGCTGTGTTGCCTCCAAGAAACCAATCAATGGCGCCAGGGCCAACCTAATACTGATCCATTACCACTGCTCTCCTCCAGGGCGGTCGCCGCCGGCGTACATCTGCTCCAGCTTTGTTAGTTCCTTCCTCTTCTTTCTCGCCGTTACCTTCTCCATGTCGCCCGCCGCGCCCTGCGGCCTCACCACGCAATTGCCACTCTTGGTGCTCGGTGTGCTCTTCTTGTCGACGTCAAGTGCGAGCGTTAGGGAGCACGCGCGGGTCATCATCGGTGTCCTCTTCAGCCGCTGTTCCGCCACCCGTTCTCCCGCCCCCGCCGCTTGTCGGCTCCTGGAACAGCCGCACGTAGGACGTCAGCGAGCCGCACGGATCGGCGACGACCAGGTAGTACCCCGCGCTGGGAGGGAGGCAAAGCGGCGGGTTACCGTGCTCGTACCCCGGCGGGCAGGAACCACAGACGTAGGGCACCGGCACGGCAGTCGTGTTGGATTTTGTTCGAACCTACATAGATTTTGCCGAGGTTTTTCGGTCTATACTCTATTCCTATGCTTTTTCGGTCTACACTCTATTCCTCTGCTTTTTTATTATGCCGCTCACAATTTCATAATGAGGCTAGATGGTAGAGATCTATTTATAAACTCCACTTTTAGGTGTTACAAAATGACTCACATGTTTCCGGTGCACCGTGAAACTCCCGAACCATGTCACCAACCACGATCAGACAGGCCAGTTTTATGAGTCTAAAATATATTAATCTCTAGCACACATATGTGAGTCAAGCGCCATGATCAGATTATTTATGATATCAATTACAATATAATCATGTGGGTCAACAGCCAACAGAGCTGATCCTGCAAAACAAACCCAGCTATTCTGCCCTTTGTTGTATTCGGATTAATCATACGTATACATATTAAATTCCAGTAGACTCGATCTCAATAAATATATCTATCATATTCCAGCGCAGCCATCCTCAGCACCTCGAGTATTAATTCTTCGAGATAAATTCCGCATCAGATTATTTCATATCACATACATCCATAATATAAACAATTCCACATTGAGTTAAAACAGACAATAACCACAATAAAATACTGAAAGCTACATAAATATCCAACATCTCCCACTTGGCTGAAACATTTTAATCAATAAACTGAAGTCACATGTCTTTAACATGCTTAGAAAACAATTCCTGACTAATTGGCTTAGTCAGTAGATCTTCTTTCGATGTGTTTACTTTTACTATAAAATTTTAGTGACAGGTTGTGATGCACTTTCCACGACCTTAAGTGATGCAAGAAATTTCCTTAGCCATACACCTTCCTTTACTGCTTCAGATGAAGCAATATATTCAGCTTCCATGGAGGAAAGAGCAACTGAATCGTGTTTCCTACTGCACCAAGAAATAGCATCTCGTGCCAAAATAAATAGATAACTAGAAGTTGATTTGCCAATCCGCATCAATATAACCCTATAGCTGAAGATTATGACCATTATAACATAATGAATAATACATAGTTCTTTTGACATAACGAAATACATATTTAATTCGTTTCCAGTGCTCTTCCCTAGGATTCTTTTGATATCTACTAAAAATTCCAATGACATAGCTAAGGTCAGGTTGACTAAATAACATAACATACATAAGACATCCCAAAGCTGAAGAATAAGGAATATCATTCATTCCAGATTTTCCTCAGGAGTTTTTGGACATAATTCCTCACTGAGTTTAGTTCCCTTCACAATAGGTACATTAACAGATTTGATGTTTTTCATAGAAAATCATTTTCCTTTTGGGACAACCAAAGAATCCTTTTATTCCAATCTCTATGTATTTCAACTCCTAAAACATAGGAAGATTCTCTCATATCTTTCATATTAAATTTAGAAGATAACCAAGCTTTCACTTTCATCAATGTATTTTTATCATTAGAAGCAATGAAAATATCATCAATATATAAAGACATTAAGACAAAATAATTACACATAACTTTTGTATATATGCAATGATCACCTTCCATCATTGAAAAACTATATGATGTGATAGCATTATCAAAAAGAATATATCATTGATGTGGAGCTTGTTTAAGATCACAAATTGATCTATTCAACTTACAAACTAATGTAACAATGGGTGCCCCGATCTTTCGATGAAATGGTGATGAGGATTAAAATCTCTATGTATTACTTTGATACATAATAAAAGATCATATGTCTTCATGGTCGTAACCCCTAAGGCTCATGACCTCCGTGGTCTTAAGGATTCCAGAGGTTATATCATGGATACCCTGGTCGGATGAGGTCCTGTACCTAGTCCCTGACTAGATGACTGCTCGTAGAAGCAATGAACTGGCATCCGGATCTGACTCCAGGTATATTCCTCACCGTGTGATGAATGGAACACAAATCATATTTGTTTCATTCCACACGACATTTCATAATCCAAACACTGACAACAACTACCGTACGATTAAGTGTCTCATGGACACACAACCGTAGAACGGTTGCTACTTCATCAACTGTTGCCTCGCTTCGACCAGTCACGACGCTTCCAACAAGCGCCACTTCCAGGAGTAATTGCCACCACTTCGTCAACTACTTAAAGAAGAACGCAAGCAGTAAAAGGAGAGCCAATCCGGAAGATCAACAGACAATCGGATTGCAACGCTATAACAAGCTTTACACTTTAGTGTAATTAGGATTAGTCTACTGCCAAGTCGAAGGCATCCCTTGTAATAGCTAGTTCATAACAATAAAGAGCAGTCCCATTCTCTCCCAAGAACTCTTTGTCATTTTCTTCTATTTATTTCGTAAGATCGGCGACTTGATTGTCGACAGCTGGCGCCATCTGTGGGGAAGAAGGCGTTGTGTTCTTGAAGATTACTTCGCTCAAGCATTCCTCATCTATTTCCTTTGCCCAATCATCGCTCATGCAAACATGGCAGGAACTTGGGACGAGAAAAACTGGTTCGACCTGACGGACTACTCTAACCTCGACATGGACGCATACATACATGCCATGCAAGAAAACGGGATGTCATCATCCTCCTCCTCCGCCGGCTCGCCAGTTACTGACATTAGCGAAATCGACCGGATGGATGAGGATACACCGCCACTAACATTGTCGCTCTCTGAGGAATCGCTCGTTCCGACCAGTTCGGAACGCCCGAATGCCTATGCAAGCCAGCTCGATCCGACTGGTAAAAGCGGCAATGGGAGCCCAACACTACAACCAGAGAGTCCAAGTACTCTTAATATTGTCATGGGCGACCAATATTTGCCAACGGCTCCTACGTATTCCGGGGGCCAAGCGACATCTAGTAAAGGTATCGATGAAGCTATCACCGATCGTTGGCCAAGTGGGCATGGTGAAAACTCAGCATACGATCGACAATGCGCCGGATCAGGCTAAGTCCACCGCAAAGCTCGCCAGAGGTGGTAATATCTTACCGCTCTCCATCGTGGAAGCTCCTTGGAGAAACGCTGAAAGGCTCTCCCTTAGTTACGACGGGAGTTCATCGGAAGATCGCTGTTGGTGCCACTAGGTCTACACAATTAGAGATACAAATCCGGATGCCTTGCACGATCCTCCACGAGTTAACTCACCACCACGTGCTTGTGGAAATGGTACGGGCGCTCAAGCACCAACTACCAGAGGCAACCGAGCTGATGGACTCGCATAAGTTAATTCGCCTGTTCCTACCCCACCGCGAATAAGGAATCAAACAGGACCATTCGGGAGGTCGAGAGACAACTCGACTCATGAGACGCCCACTGCAAGTGGAAATCTACCACGACCTTCGGTAACGATACAAAACCTGCAATGAGTTCGGGATATTTTGAATAAATCAGACCCTGCTTTAGCGGGAACTCCAGGTTATGTGTAGCTTGCAGGTCAGGTGTCAAAAATCCTCAAACAAACCATGTAGCATACAGAAATGTACCGGGACCAAAGGAATTCGAAAAGTCATACGATGACCTCGTCCCAGCGCTCCTCTTTCAGTAGAGGACAACATGGTCGAGTGGAGGATCGATCAACGCTAACACACCCTCGTAGGTTCCGACCAGAAAATCACGAGGGAAGATGGCTCTTCACTACAGTCACACCTCCTCCTCGTTAGGAGGAACGATCACTTGATTCAGGCGACCTCAGCCATCATCTGAACCAGATAGGTGGTCAAGGACGTCGTCATAGCGTTCACGACTGGGTTGGGATGCTGGACCTTAGATATGCAAATATGAGGAACCGATCTCCGACAGACTATAATCTGGCTCCTTTTTAGAGAAGGCGTCACGACCCTATTACGGGCTGCCGAGCATTCTCGGCGTTCTCCAAGCTGTTTGTTGGCTGGACAGATTCCGACCAGCCAACATAGAGAAGTTCAACGAGACTCAGAACCCGTTGGAATTTCATTAAATTTATTCTACTGCCATCAAAGCTGCAAGTGGTAATGATAACGTGATGGCAAATTACTTGCCCACGGTCCTTGAGGGGTCTGCCCGGTCATGGTTACTTAACCTACCGGCCGTATCTATCTACACTTGGGAGCAGCTATGCGATATGCTGATCGTCAACTTTCAAGGGACGTACGACCGCTCCGGGAAGGAGGACGATCTGCATCGGATGAAGCAGAAGACCAACGAAACTCTTCGACAATACGTCAAGAGGTTCAGTTAGGTTCAAAACTCCATCCCAGACATCGCAGAATCTTTTGTCATCCTGGCCTTCAAAGCAGGGCTGAGGAATCGCCGGTTTACGGAGAATATTGCCATAAATCCTCCATGAATAACCGTCGAACTTTTTGACATGGCAGACAAGTACGCGGCCGCTAGTGAGGCGATCGAATGGTAAGAAGCCATTGATCGGAAAGGCAAAAATTCCGAGCCAGATCTGGAGAAGCAGGAAAAGAAGAACAAAAAGTCTCTCAAGAACAAGAAAAATCGCAAGCCCGACAAAGAAGTTCATGCGATCCCCGAGAAGTTCACCAAGGGCAAGAAAGATTTCGCTGGTCGGAACAAAGCTAAGGCTCCGACCAGTGATTTAAAGAAAAATAAGAAGTGGTGTCCACTTCACCAGGCAACAGGACATGATCTGCGCACCTGCCGGGTCTAGCAAAGTAAGCTAGAGGATTACTACTCTGGTAAAGGACTCTTCCCCTTCGTAACAGAGCTTGGAGAACCAAGCTCTAAGAAAGACAAAGACGATGACGAAGAGATGGAATACCAGGAGCCGCAGCACACGGTGGATATGATCTTCGGAGGATCCTCCTCGTACGAATCTTGATGTCACCTGAAGGCCGTGGAGCGGGAGGTCAACCTTGCAGAATCCCCGATCGCCTTCAAGCCATCAAAGTGGTCGGAAACAGTAATCTCCTTCAGCAAAGAAGACTGTGCCATCCTGTCGACCCAACTAGGTAGGTTTTCTATTATAGTTGAACCTACTATTAACAATTGTAAAGTCAATCGGGTCTTATTAGATGGAAGAAGTTCTTTAAATATTTTGTTTGCGAGAGCATTGGAAGAAGTTCTTTAAATATTTTGTTTGCGAGAGAGCATTGGAAGAAATGCAGATCCTTAGGTCAAAGGTGAAACCTGTGAAATATGCCTTCCACGTCATAGTTCCTGGTTCTACCGCCAAACTAACAGGGTAGTTGTCCTTACTGGTTACGTTCGGAAGGCCCGACAACTTCCCAACATAAAAGATTATGTTTGATGTGGTCAACTTCGAAACTGCATACAACAGAATCCTCGATCGTCCAGCTCTAGCAAAATTCCTGATAGCCACATACTACAGTTATCAGAGTCTAAAGATGCTATGATTGAAAGGTGTCATCACGGTTCGAGGATACCGCAAAATGTCTTATGCATGTGACCGAAAGTCCATAGAACTGGTCGATGAGCTTTCGACTGAAATTAATGTATCTACCATACAGGTCAAGCACTTCAGGCCAAAGATAGCGCCAAAGCCTTCCGACCAGATCAAGGAGGTACCACTCGGCAAAGACGCTCCTTCGGGAAGCACCAACACACCGTTTGGGTCAAGAAGCGCTGTTGCGTTTGCCCAAAAAGTACTGGTCGGAGCAGGACTAAACCTCAAATAGGAAGATTCGCTTGTCTCCGTCCTTCGAGCAAATTTGGACGTATTCGCCTGGCAGGCGTCCGACATGCCTGGAGTCCCAGGGAGGTGATCGAGCACAGGCTAGTTCTCCTGCCTGACAAAAAACCGGTCAAGCAGAAGCTCTGGCGTTTCACACCTGATCGGAAGGAAGAAATCCAGTTGTAGATTGACAAGACCCTTAAGGCTGGGTTTATTCATGAAGTCGATCACCTAGAATGGCTCGCCAACCCTGTAATGGTTAGAAAAAGCAATGGAAAATAACAAATGTGTATTGACTTCACATATCTTAATAAATCTTGTTCGAATGATGACTTTCCCCCACACATTGATCAACTTGTAGACTCTACTTCCGGGTGTGAGTTGTTGAGTTTTTTAGATGCATACTCTGGGTACCACCAGATTAACTTGAGTAAAGAAAATAAAGAGAAAACTTCCTTCATCACTCCATATGGCACTTACTGCTATATTAAGATATCGTTTGGTCTCAAAAACGCTGGTGCAACTTTCCAAAGGTTGACGCAGAAAACGTTTAATCCTCAGATAGGTCGAAATATAGAAACATGTGTTGATGACTTGGTCGTAAAAAGCATCAACGCTGGTGACCATATTTTCGACCTACACGATACTTTAAATAACTTAAGACGACATAACCTTAAGTTAAATCGAGAGAAGTGTGTGTTCGAGGTTCCATCTAAAAAGCTTCTTGGGTTCCTAGTTTCGGCTAAAGGTATTGAGGCAAATCCATCAAAAATTTCGGCCATCGACCAGATGCACCCTCCGACCTTCAAGAAGAGGTCCACAAACTAACCGGCTGTATGACAACGCTCAGTCGTTTCATAGCATGAATAGGTGAAAAAGGACTCCCTTTCTTTAAACTTCTTTGGAAACACAGAAGTTTCGAGTGGACTAAAAAGGCAAACGACGCCTTTGAAGAACTAAAAAAGTACCTTACGAGTGCCCCGATCTTCATCTGTCCGAGATCGGGGGAAACATTGATGATTTATGTGGCTGTAATGCCGCAAACAGTCAGTAGTGTACTGGTCATTGAACGTGAAAAATCCAACGACCGGTTTATTACGTAAGCGAAGTCTTACATGGACCAAAGGAACTATATCCACAGGTACAAAAGCTGCTCTATAGTATCCTTATGGCTTCAAGGAAACTAAGGCATTACTTTCAGGTCCACAAAGTGGTCGTACCAACTGGATATCCCTTGGGTCAAGTCCTTTGAAACAGGGAATCATTAGGACGAATAGCGAAATGAGCGGTCGAGCTGAGGGCGTTCGACCTCCATTTTATCTCATGAACATCAATCAAGTCCCAGGTAATAGCAGAATTCATTGTCGAATGGACAAACTCTGAACCCACCCAAGGACCCGAGTACGAACACCACGACGAGTGGACAATGTACTTTGACAGTTCCTTGATGCTCAAAGGCTCGAGGGCTGGAGTTGTCTTGATATCCTCTACTGGTGAACACATTAAGTACGCCATCCAGTTAAACTTTCCCGCAACAAATAATATGGCAGGATACGAAGGTTTACTGGCAGGACTCCGAGCAGCTCGTTCGCTCGGGATTCGTAGATTACTAGTGAAAGGCGATTCTCAACTAGTAGCGGATCAAGTTGGGAAAGAGTATCAATGCTTAAGTACCAAGATGTCGTATTATCTGACGGAAGTACGAAAACTCAAAAAGTACTTCTTCAGTTTCCAGATCCAACACATTCCTAGAAAGGAAAACTTTCTGGCAGACTACTTGGTACGAATGGCCTCCACTAGGTCACCTGTCCTACCCGGAATTTTTCTTGAGCAACTCGATTCACCCTCGGTAGTTAAGTTTTCCGAGGACATAGATGTTCCACTAGAGGTCGTACAAATCGATCCTAAGAACATGGATACTCCACAGATCGTTGATGGTTGGTGCCGTCATGATCACGGTAGAGATTGGATGACGTCGATCTACAATTATATTTAGCATGGCGTTATTCCTGACGATGATGTAGAGGCTGATCGTATAGCATGAAAAGCCACATCATACACTCTGATCGAAAGTACCTTGTACAGACGAGGATCTCACGGAGTGTTGATGAGATGCATATCTCAAACAGATGGCATTAAGTTGCTATCCGACATTCATGGAGGAGTCTGTGGAGAGCATCATTCCTACAGAACGTTGGTCGGCAATGCCTTCAGGCAAGGATACTACTGGCCAACTTCCCTTCATAATGCGAAAGAGCTCATGATGAAGTGCGTACAATGTCAATTTTATAGTCGACAAGTACATCAGTCGGTACAGGCTTTGCAAACCATACCTCTTTCATGGCCTTTTGCAACCTCAGAACTAGACATTCTGGGACCTTTCCCAAGAGCACCAGGGGCTTCGAATTCATATTCGTCATGATTGATATGATTACAAAATGGATAGAAGCCGAGCCGGTTGTTAAAAAAACAACTCAAACCGCTAAGAGGTTTCTCACAAAAAATATGAATACACAATTTAGCATACCCAGTCATATAATCACAGACAACGGTACCCAGTTCTCTAGTGGAAATTTTCAGAAATTCTGCGAGGATCTAGGTATCAAGATATATTTCGCTTCTGTCACTCATCCGCAGAGCAATGGAGCAGTAGAGTGGGCCAATGGTATAATAATGCAAGGAATAAAATGCCGAGTGTTCGACCAGTTAATCAAACGGTTAGGAGTTTGGGTTCAAGAACTTCCTTCTGTGTTATGGGCTATTTGAACCACGACCAATCGCGCGACTGGTGAAACTCCATTTTTTACGGTTTATGGTGCTGAAGCCATGCTTCCTCCAGAACTGAAAATAGGCTCTACTCGAACTGAATTTTTCAATGAGAACGATCAAATTCAATGAAGACTCGACGACGTCAATTTCCTTGAAGAATGAAGAAATCAAGCCCTCATACGATGAGCAGTTTACCAACAAGCCATGCGAAGGTACCACAGTCGTAAGGTGCAACATCGCAGCTTAGCTGTAGGTGATCTGGTTTTACGACGAATTCAGAATCAGGCTAATCGCAATAAATTTTCTCCCAAATGAGAAGGTCCTTATACTGTGGTTGAAGTTACCCGACTTGGTTCGGTACGACTAGCTATGTCTGACGAGTGTGTCTTGTCCAATTCTTGGAATATTGACCAATTACGTAAGTTCTTTGTTTAAATTATATTTTCAACTATTTCAATTTATTAATAAAGATGCATTTCCTTTCCTTTCCGACGAATGATGTTGTCTATATGTCTATCTTACCATCTGGTTTGTATACTATTCTTGTCTAATTAGTCGTAGAAGATTAAATTTTCTCCGATATCCCTTCTAAGGATCTCTATTACTCTATGGCTTCGACATTCAAGTCAAACGCGCGTGGTCCTAGTCGTGACCATTCGCATAATGGTTCTCACGCCACCGAAGACTCTTTTCTTAAAGAAATATATGAGTAACTGGAGCATCACACATGCAACCTCATATAGTACTTTACATGCTATGGATTTCAAGGACTACATTTATTACCTTCAACAATCTGTTCCACTCCTATTTTGGCTACTGGTCGGGACACGGAAAGCGTCCTAGTTGAAGTCTCTCCTTCTCCGCACGTGGTCCTACCCACTGGAAGGAGCTTCCTTACGACGATCCATTTCTTATGATCCTCACTGCCAGTCGAACCTGAGCAAGAACACGTTTCGCAGGGTACTTTTCATGTCTTCAGTTTTTAGCAACCCTTACGACCAGTTTTGGATATGATATATAAATAAGTTCACTTGTCGTTTTTTTCATACATATTTGCATTCTTTTTTTATTAATCAATATAAGTATTGTCCATCTTTCATCCACATAAGGTACTACATAGTTTTTTGATTATCAAAATGACCTTAAGACTAGTCGAAATCACACGCTGGTTCCGACCACATTGATTTCCTAGTGATACTTAGATCATTTTTATAACATAATCAGCATATGCTTTCTACTGTGGTCATAGCTATTGCTCATATTCTTGGTCTACTGATTCTTTAGTAAAGTTCTTCTACTAACACAAGCAGTCAGGGCCAGGAAATATTACAAAACACAAGTATTTGGCGAATTTGGGATGACAAAACAAAGACTTCTTTGATGATAAAAGGTAAGTTTTATTTATAACTATCAAAATATTACATTCTTTTACTTCTCGAAGCTGCTAGACTGATCGCTGTGTGGAGACCCGACCTCCATTTCCTCAGTAATCTTATGTCCGAGACGCGCCATTTCCTCGAACACTATGGTTGCTTCTACTTTCGAGCAGTTGAAGTCTTCCTCAACAGCTTGAAGATTTATGGAAGGGTCGGAGACTTTTAGTTTTGCCAAAGTAAAATTAACTCCATTCTTGACAGCATTAAACAAGGTCCACGCATGGTTCTCCCGAGTTGTTTTGAGAACACCCCTGAGGTCTTTGAGCTGTTGGCCAAGGTAGTTGATATTCTCTGTGGGATCTTTTAAATTGAGTAGTCGCGTTCCTGATCCTATGTCAAAGAGAATCTTGTTGAAGGTCTTGACCTTTTCTTTAAGATTTTGCCCGAAGGCTACATCCTTACCACGCTCGAACTCAAGGGTCTTTTCTGCTAGCCTCAATGCTTGAGTTTGCTCTGCACGAGTAAACCAAAAGATAAGTACATACGACTAGAAAAAGAAAGCATACTGGTCGTGTTAACGATCGGTTATCTTGGCAGTTCTTCTCAAAAGTCTCAAGAACCTCCTTGTGTTTGGTCGTTAAGTATTCGATCGACCGGTACTTGTTCTGGTAATCTTCTTGAATCTTGGCAATTATGACTTCTTTAGCCATAACTTCTTCCTTAAACTTCTCCGAATCTATCAAATATGATAAAGAGGAGAATCAGTTAAAAGAAAGAAAAAAAAAGAAGCCAAATGGTAAAGAATGAGAGAAGAAGATACTGAAAGGGTGCTTACTTTCTAATTCAGAGTTCCTTTTCTCCAAGAGCTTTATCACTGGGTCAGTCCTCTGACCACAGCTAAATTCTCCACAAAATGCTACAAAATAGCAAACGCATTTAGTTATTTTTCTAAGGAAAAGGCTATTAAAAGTGGTCGTGGAAGATTACCTCAATTGCTATGTCATTATATTCGGCAAAAATTGAATCGACACCCGTCTTTGCTTGACGGTTCAAAATTCTTCCCCATGCTTCATTAAGCTCTTCATCTTTGAAGATTTAGAATCGATGAGGAAAGGAGATGTTGCGAGAGAACTCTCGGCAGGGGTCGGAACCTGCTGAAACTCCTCAAGAACCACCACTTCCATAGGTGGGGTTGGAACCACCTCTCTGGGTGTGGTTGGAACCACTTTAGCAGGTGTGGTTGGAGCGACTACGGGTTCCTGAGCTGGTGCTATCACCTGCTCGGGGGCTTACTCGACCTCTTCAGGAGTTTTCTCCTAAAAGGTGCTCTGGTCGTCATCGACCAGAATACCAGATGATCTACAACGACAAGAAGAGAAGGAAATCAAGACTCTAAAAGACACAAGAGGTAATTACTTACATAAGTCCTTATTTCGTGTATATATATACCTGCTCATTTTCTTGGTCTTGATTTTGAAGCGCGCCAGCACAAAATCCGTCACGCTTGCCTTCCTATTCTTTTCAACCAACTTCACCAGTTCTAGTTTGGTGGGGTTGGATAGATCCGCTACATCCTCCAACAGAAGGTCGAAAGAAATGTTCTTGACTAATTGGTCGAGAACAAGATCCCAGATCATGGGGTCAGAGGGTGTGGTCTCGTCGGTCTCCAGAACAGTTGCCACGGTAGCAACAGACAAGTCCTCAGCGACCACATTGGAGTCCATGACAACCGCCTAAATTAACAATCAAAGTTAATTAGGTGATGAAAATCCTTCATCTAGAATAGATATTTCTGTTCGGTTACCTACCTCTATAAGACCACCATCTTGAATGGTCGTAGGAGTGGTCGGAGCGTCAATCGGTTCACAACTTTCAGTGGCCTCATTGATCCTCAGTTCGACCGACTACACATTAAAGAGGGTTTATGGTAAAACCGATCGAAAAATATATAAAGATGAAAAATGATTGATATTTTTATCATAAGTCTCTCAGCCCTCTCTTCTACGGAAACAATCGCTAAGATCTGAGGAAAATCAGCCTTTTCACTAGGCTCTCCGGCTCAAATCATTTTGATATGGCTTCTGATCTCATCAGGGGACAAAGTTGTAAATATAAACAAGAGACTTTAGAATCACAAAAATAATTGACCAATGTAGGAAAACTGGTCGGAATTCTTCAGAACTTACCCTCCTTGGAGTCTTTGGTCGCATCATCACGACCAATATACAAGAGCATCGGATATGCTCGAGCCTTCAAGGGGCTGATCCAGCGTATGGAAAAGTCCTTTACTATATGCTAGGACGTTAAACCCTTGACATTAAGGAGTTGAATGGCTTCAACTCATCTCCCCACTTTTGCCTCCTTTGTAGAAAAGGGTCATTCTGGATTCTCAACCGCCTTATTGCCAGTATAGTAAATGTTGTCTTTCTAAGTGACCATCATATAGAACCAGCTTTTTTCCATGATGACCACGAAGACTTTGAGTACATAGGAATATACTTGTCAGCTTTTCCATCATGGAGGCGCAAGGTGCACTCTCCAAGCATCCCGATCGTCTTCCCCGACTTCGCCATCCTGTAGTAGTACTTGAAGAGATCCAGAGTTACAGGAATCCCCAAGTACACCTCGCAGAGGTAGACAAATATGCTGAGGTTGGCGATGGAATTGGGAGCAAGATTCACCAGTTTGACTCCGTAATGCTCCAAAACTTTGGGAAGAAAGGAGTGAACTAGGAGCCTGAATCCGCATTCGATATATGCGAGGAAAACAGGAATTTTCCCATCTTCACCACTTGGAAAATGCTCTTTAGTTGCTGATCTCCAAGAAATCAGGTTCTTGTCAGGAAACAACCCGGTCTTCTCCAAGCTCTCAAGCTTCTTCTCGCTCAGATCAGAAGCCGACCAGTTGGTGATACGATCCGACATGGAGGAGTTTTGGATGGGCAAGAAAGAAGGTCGTAGAAGGTTGTAGATAAAGGGAGGTCGGAGATGATTTTCTCTCTCACGAGATGAAAAGGGAAGCAAGAGGCGTAAAAACCTAAGCCTCGCGCTAACGGATTTTATAGCCGCTATTCTTGAACCGCAATCGGGAGTTACCTAAAAGTTTAACGATCAAAACCTTTTGTCCAACGGACAGAAAAACTCTTCGGGTTCCAAGGTAGTTTCTCAACTTTAAAAGGAATACATACCACCTCGTGTGTCACAGCATTGAATGATGGTCTGCCCGATACAACTTCATCGGGAGAAAGTGTTCACATAGCCAATTCATTTAAAGTTCGGGGGCTAGCTAACGAGGATTAAAATCTCTATGTATTACCTTGATACATAATAAAAGATCATATGTCTTCATGGTCGTAACCCCTAAGGCTCACGACCTCCGTGGTCGAAAGTATTCCATAGGTTATATCGTGGATACCCTGGTTGAATGAGGTCTTGTACCTAGTCCCCGACCAGATGACTGCTCGTAGAAGCAATGAACTGGCATTCGAATCTGACTTCGGGTATATTCCTCACAGTGTGATGAATGGAATACATGTCATATTTGTTCCATTCCACACGACTTTTCATAATCTAGACACTAACAACAACTACCCTACGATTAACTGTCTCACGGACACACAACCGTAGAACGGTTGCTAGTTCATCAACTGTTGCCTCGCTCCGACCAGTCGCGACACTTCCAACATGCGCCACTTCTAGGAGTAACTGCTACCACTTCGTCAATTACTTAAAGAAGAACACAAGTGGTAGAAGGAGAGCCGATCCGGAAGATCAATAGACAATTGGATTGCAAGACCATAACAAGCATTACGCTTTAGTGTAATTAGGATTAGTCTACTGCCTAGTCGAAGTCATCTCTTGTAATAGCCAGTTCATAGCAATAAAGAGCAGCCCCATTCTCTCCCAAGAATTCTTTGCCATTTTCCTCTATTTATTTCGTAGATCGGCGACTTGATCGTCAACAAATGGATAATTCGATTTTGGTGGAGATGACTCTCTCGATTCGGCTACCAATCACACATGACTAATATGCGCGCAATCGCTGAACCAATTCCATGATTGTTATCGACCTTACTAGAAGCACGATCGATCTGACCACAAAAGTCTATTCCTACATGCAATCGAAGAACACGTAAGAACAAGATAATAAGTAATATAAAATTACAAATAGGATTGAAATATTTGATAAAGTTAGGATTCTGAAGTGGTATTATGGTTGGTCTAATCGACACAAGCCAATACACAAAGTTGCAACGAAGTTCACTTTTAACTAAACAAAATCCAAGGAAAACTAGAGGGATGCGACCTCCATAAATAGGGAGAGGGCAACCTCACATAGCATGAGATAGGGGAGGTTTTACTACTATTTATGTGAATAGTACAACTCCCTAGGTGGCCGACCGGCATAAGGGACAAATTGGGTACGATTACAAGGCCTGGATTGGCCCAAACAGGTAACACAACATATTCTTTTAGTGACTATGTTGCACACAGAATGAATTTAGAGGTGAGGCTAGATACATTGGAAAGAGGACGAGATAAACTTTCCATCAAGTACTCGTGGACCTCAAATGGACTCCGTATGTGAAAGTTATGCACGTTTGAAGTCGGTACTGTCTTTGGAGGCTGAATTGGATTCCAAAACATGTCCAGCTCGAACTTTTACTTGGTTTGAACAAAAAGTGACGTGGTGCTACAGAAATATACATTTTCATCATTAGGTAGCATCATATAGTTCATATAATATAAAGACACTTCTAAAAACGAGCTCACCTGATAATTTAAGTGAAGTGTACGAGCTCTTGTAATTGGAACAACAAGCATATCAAATATGGTTGTATCCATAAGAGTCATGTCCTCATCACAAACCTTATTTTCTTTTTCTCCAAAACCTTCCGGCTGTTTCATATATATTTCCTTCTCCAAGAGACTATTAAGGAAAGCAATTTTAACATCCATTTTGTGGAGTTCAAGATCATAATAAGCCGTCAAAGCAGTAATAATATGAATTGAAGTAAATTTTATGACATGAGAAAAAATTCCACAAAGTCAATATCTTTCATTTGTGTAAATCCTTTAGCAACAAACATAGCCTTATATTTTTTCATTAAACCTGTTGTATTCAAGTTCCTTTTAAAAAATCCATTTACAACCTATGGGTTTACGGTTGTTTGGTTGATCAACAAGTTCACAAATTTATTTCTTTTCATTGAGTTTAATTCTTTTCGCGTTGCTTCCACCCATAGTTTTGAATTTGAGTAGCTTATTGCTTCTTTATAAGTCTTTGGTTCTTCATCTAAATTTGAAATTTTAGAGTGAACTTCCTCCAAGAACAAGTAATAATCATCTAGATATTGGGGTAAACAAAAATTCCTCCCACTTCTCGTAAGCACGCTAGTGTTAGGAGTTTGATTTGTATTGTCTTCAGAAGCTGAACCTCCTTCAGTATGAGAATTAATACCAGATGTATTAATTTGTGTTTTTGGTGGAGTTGGCAATAATTCCACCCTCGCCCACTTAGCATAGAGAGGTGTGTTTTGATCCAAAAATATTGCATCCTTGCTTTCCACTAGTTTATCCTTTTCCTGGTCATAAAACTTGTACCCTTTTGATTCCAAAGAATAACCAATAAAAATTCTTGGTGTGCTTTTAGTCTGTAATTTTGTATAGTTTTGATTTGACACTCTACTTTATGCATTATAACCTCAAACAGTTAAGTGGCAAAGTGAGGGTTTTCTTCCAGCCCACAACTCATAAGGAGTGACTGTTATAACCTTAGATGACTAATGATTTAATAAATAAACAACAGTATGTAAAGCTTCACCCCAAAAAAGCAAAAGAAGATTTGAATAAACAATCATAGACAAAACCATATTCATAAGTGTTCTATTCCTCCGCTCAGCAACACTATTTTGTCGCGGAGTGTAAGGTGTGGTATAATAATGAATAATTCCATGATCTTTACAAAAATTATTTAATATTCCTGAAGTGTGTTCTCCTACACGATAAGTTCTCAAAACTTTGATCTTTCTATTCAATTGATTTTCCATTTCAATTTTAGTAGACTCGATCTCAATAAATATGTCTACCATATTCCAGCGCAGCCGTCCTCAACATCTCGGGCATTAATCCCTCGAGTTAAATCCCGCATCAGATTATTCTCTATCATATACGCCCATAACATGAACAATTCCACGTTGAGTTAAAGCAAATAATAACCACAATAAATATTAAAAGCTACGTAAGTATCCAACCAGACGGCGGCGCGGCGTACAGGAAGCTGGGCTGCGGTGCCGTGGGCGGCGGGGAGGCTGAAGATTGCATGGCTTCTGCTTGCTGCGCTGCTGGTGCCGTGTCCATGGCTGTGGTCACTGGTGCCGACGTCTTCTTGTTCTTGGTTGTCCTTGCAACCTGCAGAGAAACACATTCACGGCTCGATCAGGCCACCGCACTTCTCTTTTGCCGCAGGACGGTGTTCGGTTAGTTTGTGTTGCAGGCTTCGCTCTCCGCACAAAATTAAACGACAAGGCAAATCGCCATTGGCAAAATAATTAACCTTAAACATCTAGACCAGCCGATAAAAGAAGTTCAGGTTTGGACATGCATGCTCATTTGCTTCTTGGTCGAGTCTGTTACGTCAAGCATACAGATCAACCAAGCTACGTACCTCTCTACTGCTCTAAATATCTCCCTCCGTTCTCAAATAATTGAAAACTTTGATTTTTCCTATTCAAACTCTGACACTTAATTTAGCGATAAATGTGTAAATACTTATAGATATACAATATCACTAAAGTATTCTTTGTGACAAATCCATGGCAAAATATTTTAAAAATTGTGACGTATTCAAAGTTCGAATAATAAAGTCAAAGATGCGAGTTATCTAAAAACGGAGGTGGCACGACAGCAGCAGAACCGTGCAGCAACTTTTTTTTCACCAAAAGAAGTGAACTGACTAGAACCCCCAAGCACGTGGATGGATGCCACAAAATGACACAACTAGCAAATATAGATTTTTTTATTATTTAAATATTTTTTAGTAATATTTTAAAGTCAATCTCGCTAACTTTATTTTCAATGACACGCGGCGTGACCAAAACATATTGTCACGCCATTGTCCTCGGCGTGACAAAACCTGTCACACAAACCCTCGCGCGCACGCCTTGCCAGTGTGGAGGGTTTGCATGGCTGTTGTCACGCCCACACTCATAGCGTGACAAGCCTACCTTGTCACACCACGAGAGTTAGTATGACAGTGATGACTTATGTGCGGCCAAGGCATCCATTTCTTCATCCCCCCCCAAATCTCTCTCTTCTACCCGATTGTCCTCTCTCATCCCCGACATAGCGCCTGCCAGGGCCCCGTCCTCGCCTTCCGTCGGCCTCTTCCCCGCGCCAGCCTCCTCTACGTCCTCCTCCCTGCGCCGGCCTCCGTGCAATGCAATTACTGGCCATCGTAGAGTACTCATTTATGAAGATCAACTCATATTTTGTTGATCTGTGTACCCGTGCAAGGGATGCATACAATGCCGAGGAGCGTTGAGGTATGGCTGCTGCCAAACACCTTGCTCTGGCAAAGGACGAGTCATACAATCAGGAAGCGGAGGGTTACGATCAGATCGTAGACATTTGATTGTCTTGCCAAGTTGATTATACACTTTATACCAAAATTGTTTGAACTTTTCAAAGTTGGTGGTCGTGTTCGACCAGTCTACGACCAGCTTGTATCCCCATACGACTAGTCTAGACCTGATCATATCACCATACGACTAGTCTGAACCTGATCGTATCACCATACCATCAATAAAAGTTATGAAGTAGTGAAAACCACCTCTGGTCGGAGTGCTCAATGGTCCGCATACATCCGTATGTACTACGATCAGTAAGTCACTCGCCCTCTCCTTCTGGTCGTGAAGAGCGCCTTTGTCATCTGGCTAAGTAAACAAGATTCACATGTTTCAAATGATTCAAAATCAAAATGAGTTTAGAAACCATCTTTATGGAGCTTTATCACACGCTTCTTATTTATATGACCTAGACGACAACGCCAAATAAAAGTGGGATTCAATTCATTTGGTCGAAGTCTCTTAGCATTAATGTTATAGATGGGCTCAACCTCAAGATTCAAAACATACAATTCATTCACCAATGGAGCATGGACATAAAGTATATCTTCAAAATAAATTGAACAACAATTGTTCTTTATTCTGAACCCATAACCTCCTGTCACTAGACAGGAAGCAGAAATAATATTTTTGCTTAAGGATGGAACATAATAACAATTATTTAGTTCCATAACTGATCCTGAGGGTAAAGCTAATGGTAAAGTGCCAATAGCTAATACAACAACTCTTGTTGCATTGCCCGCACGAAGATCAACATCTGCTCTTATCAAACTTCTACTCCTTATCAGTCCCCATATCAAATTGCAAATATAAACAACCGATCCGATATCAAATACCCAAGAACTGGTCGGAGAAGTGACAACATTAATTTGTATAACATTTATACCTGAACTGGAAGTCTTACCTCCCTTATTCCTTTTCATCTCTGCTAAGTACTTCTTGTAGTTTCTCTTCCAATGCCCAGTCTCGTGACAATGGTAATATTCTGATTCAGACATAGGACCCAGCTTCAGCTTCTTAAGCTTAGCCTTGAGACTCTCGATCCCATCTTGAGTCTTTCCTTCGCCCTTTCCCTTCTTCTTGAAGCTAGTACTCTTTTGAACCATCATCACATGAATAGAACTTTTCTTGATTCTTTCCTCAACACCCTTAAGCATGCCATACAACTCGGTCATTGACTTCTCCATGCCATTCATATAAAAATTCAATATGGCTGGCTCAAAACCAGCAGGGAGCGATTGGAGAATCACAGCATTAGCCAACTCTTGGCAAAGGGAAAAACCAAGCTTTTCCAAACTCTCAATGAGACCAATCATTTTGATAACATGAGGACTGACCGGGTTACCTTCTGACAGCCTACAAGAAAACAATGCTATAGAGGTATTAAACCTTTCTGCCTTTGCTTGGCCCTGAAACATAGCTTTCATACTCATAATTATATTGTAAGCGTCTGTGGTTTCATATTGCTTCTGAAGCTCAGAGTTCATGGTCGCAAGCATTAGGCAGTGCACATCGACTGCGTCATTGCAATGCTTCTCATAAGCATTCTTTTCAGCTCGAATAGCATCAACATTTGGTTCCTCGAGATAGGGACCCTCTAGAACATATTCCTTATTTTCTTGTTTGAGAACTATTCTCAAATTATGAAACTAGTCAATAAAGTTGGTTTCATTCAACTTTTCTTTCTCAACAACAATTCGCAAATTAAAGGTAGGTGCAGAAGAAGTAGTAGGAGCTATAATCTACAATAGAAATATATGCAAAGATTTAGCAATATGTTTATGTAAGATCTTCTATTAGACACTCATGTTGGTGGTCGTATTCGACCAGTCTACGACCAATTCGTATCTCCACATGACTAGTCTGGATCCAGTCGTATCACCATACGACTAGTCTGGACCCTGTCATATCACTATACGACTAGTCTAGACTAAATTAGATATGGTCGTATCACTATACGATTAGTCTGGATCTGGTTGAACTATATGACCAGTCCATACCTGGTCGAACTTAATCATCAACGGTCAATAAAATATACTCCGCTATTTGTTCTAAACCATGTTTCCCTCAAACAACATACAGTGAGTTCAAGAACTAAACATCATTAAGTCCTAGTAAGCTTTGGCATCACTGCTAGAAATCTAGTGATTTTAGGTAGGCAACCCCTTGTCAATCATATCACATATGACTCTTGTTTGTTGGACAGTATCTCTATGCCCACGACGACTAATAGTACTATACCCAAAGGTCCAAAACTCTTTTGATAGCCTTACCATGTTAAATCAACACTATACATGTGGGTGTCTCACACCCACCCCATCTTATTAAGATAGTTAATGACACCCTACTTTGGCAGACCTACCAATTAACGATCAAAATCGTGACAGACCTACCAGTTAATGGCACAAAATTAACTTAATTTTTCCCGAGGGATACTATTATACCATGTTAAAACATCTAATGATAAAACATGATCAAATAGCATGACAGAAATAAACATTCATATATAATAAAATTAAACTGTGAAATAGTATGGCTCTTAACATGACGATCTCCATCACCATACTTCCTGTCCTCCGACCATCATGCTTGAAGTCTCCGACCGCATTCATGTACTTAGCAATTACTCCTAAGAGCTAGTAATGAATTATAGACGATAATATCAAGCATCACATGTCGGTACGTAGACCGTTATACAATAATATGTAGCTCGATGGCTATCTCACAACATGGCACGCAGGCCATGAGAAATTCATACATGTATCACATACACAATAGGACATACTATTCACATCAATTCATGCAAAAACGAGTTATGCATAGAATCTAAATCTATCGGGTGATATGAACACATAATACCATATAACGCGGCTACGATCACGATGTACATGGCCACATAAATTGTTTGGATCAGATGTCCGTGCAAAATCAAATGCTAAGAACGATGTACATGGCTACATAAAACAGTGAACTTGTGCATTAAAATTTTATCTTTCCTGCCAAATGGTCTTTTCGCAACAATCGTAAGATTTCTTCATTCGAGAATCCCTTGAAAAAAAAATAACTACCGCGGTCACGCCGCAACAGTTGGTGTAACAAACCAAGCTTGTCACGTCATGAATACCGGCGTGACAACGATCACATATGCCTTCCACGCTAGAACGACGTGAGGACGATGGCTTGTGTGGCAGGTTAGACCACGCTAGGGACAGTGACATAGCATCACGTTTTTGTCACGTCGTGTATCATAACGTGACCAAATAGATAAAAATTGGAAATAAAGTTAGCGAGGAATTAATTTTAAAATATTATTAAAAAAATCACAAATATAGAGTTTGCATTGCGTCGATAAATCATCTGGACCAAAAAAGGGTAGGTACAGAATCAGAGATATCTGATCGCAAGAAGAAGAAAAAAAACAGTGATATCGTCATCCATACATATCGCTAAGAGTAAGACAGCAGCAGCAGCAGCCAACAGTTGAGCACCCAACTCGACTTGCACCTGTAGTACGGCGAGGACCTAGTGACTACTAATACTACAGTCCAGTCATGTGGCTCGCTTTCAGGGGGAACAACCGGAGGCTCCGAACTATTCTAGATTCTGCTTGGCCTAACAATGGTGGTAATGCTAACTGAAAAAGATTAAAATAATGAAAGCGATAGATGATGTCCCTGTTCTTTCAGCTGCTTGTTTGTCTCCTTCAGTGAAAGATACTCCTGCGTCAGTGTCTCCTTCTCCTGCACCGAGAAAGCGTATTGGCCGCTTCAGTTAAAGCCAAAGTACCAAGCTTTTGTCAGGTAATTGCTGTTCTGCTGCATGAATCGATCGGCATACGAAAGCCGTCACAAGTCATAACACCCCGGCCGGCTCACCTTCTTGATGCTCTCGTTCTCCGACGACAAATCCGCAACTTTTCTCGCCAATTCGTCTCGAATCGCCTGAATAGAGTACAGAAGAGAAGATGAATTTTACCGATACCACTCGGGTGTAATAAGTCAAATTATAATTCTTCACACCAGCTTTAAATCCAACACTTACTTTATACATAAATCCCTTCCTACAACTCATGAATTAAGAATTCTCAAAACGACCGGCCTACTCGATATGGATTAGAGGTAAATGAAACCTTTACAAAAAATCTTTTAAAATAAAAAGGTATTCAGTTAATACCAACACATTAAAGAAAATGGAGGGCATGAACCCATTTCAGTCGAGATTACCTGACGGCGGAGTGTGGTTTGCCGTGCGGACTCCCGATTGGCGAGCACGCGCCGCAGCCGCTTCGCCTCCTTCTCGGCCTAATATTGCACACACACGGCCGGCGCGCGGCAGGCAGGACTAGTGAAGAAACAGGAGAGATTTGCAACTGCGCAACACCACTAATTCAAGTTGTTTACCTCGGTGAGCACGGCCACGGCCACCGGCGCCTGTTGCGCCGGGCGCCCGGCGCTGGAGCTGCTGGAACAGGAAGGCGACTGGATGCCGACCCTGCCGGGCTGAAGGCTCAGCCTCGTGCTCGCGAGCTCCTCGTCGTGCTCGGCGACCTCCTAATCGCCAAGAAATTAACCAACACATCTCAGAACCTCCGCACGGGGGCGATCGAACAGAGCAGGCAAAACGCTGATCATCACGTACCAGCTGGCCGGGGGCTTGCTGCGGCGCTCCTGGGCCGAGCCCGGCCATGTCGGTCAGAGCCATGGCCGCGTGGAGCTCGACGTCGACCGTGACGCCCCGCTGAGATTGCCGCTGGCTGCCGCTGTGATCGGACATGGGGGCAGCAGGGGCGATCTTGGCCTCTGCAGCTGGCTAGCAGGAGTGGTCGGGTAGTAGCGATTAGCGACCGGTGGCAATCGACTGCAGCGGGGCCCTGCCGAAATATATCG
The DNA here is from genome assembly GCA_036346395.1 of Hsuehochloa calcarea. NCBI lineage: Eukaryota > Viridiplantae > Streptophyta > Magnoliopsida > Poales > Poaceae > Hsuehochloa > Hsuehochloa calcarea. The sequence goes on along the minus strand of CM070616.1, from coordinate 4,228,546 downwards.
GGCTTGCGTGGTTTGAGGTGTTTGATTTTTACCTGATGAGGTAAGTGTGGAGATATAGTGTTTGGTTAGTGATATGTGCTTGAAGATAGCGTCAAATCAGAAAAATATGTTTTCAAAATTAGAAAAAGTAAAATACATGAAATACGCTTCCTTCCTTCTACATCCTCCGTTCTCCCAACTCGTTCCGTGGAGGCGGCTCGGCATCGGCAGGGACTCGTCGGCAACGGCCGGAGAGGTCAAAATGGGTTGGGGGCACCGAGGCGAGCACGTGGGTGGTGACATCGCGGACGAGCACCCACCAGGGCAGACCGGCGGTGGCGCCATGCGGTCGGACATGGGGAAGACAAGCGACGGGGAAGAAGATGCGGCGGCAGCAGGGTGGCACTCGGGGAAGAAGAAGAGGGAGGTGGGGATTGGAGAAAGACGACGAGGAGCTCAAGATGATGCGCTCGGGGAAGTAAAAGAGCTCACCGGCTAAGAGATAAATAGAGGAAGCGGCGGCCGGCTTTGGAAAGGACAAGGTCGGCGGCGGCTCAGTGACGCTCAGACGAAGATGACGAGAACTCGACGTAGAACATGGACATGCGATTCCAACGGTGAGGATGGCACAAGCGGAGAACGATGGACGGCGGCGGAATGTGACGGGGAATGGACCTTAGTACCGGTTTCTTTTCTGTTTGGCCTTTGTTTTTTTTTCCTTTTTGGGTGTAGGGTCCTGATCTGGCTTAGGCGTTTTAGGATACTCCGGTATCTCTTTTGGTTCCTGTAAGTTAACAAACGCAAAGCTTTTAGGCATATAGTATCTCTTTTGGTTCCTGTAAGTTAACAAACGCAAAGCTTTTAGGCATATACAGATTTTTTTCCTTTTGCTAACGTTGTCTTGTATTTGTGAAAGGTAATTTACCGTGCAATACTTTGCTGCTATTGTTTCTGCTGACAGCAACTTCATACGATTTTTGCTTGACAAGTAGTGTGCCCTGTCGTTTCAGACGTTCTACCTATCGATCAGACTTACAGATGGTCGTGTAACGATCTGATGCTTTCTTCAACATGCACTACATCATGTTCCAAAGCGAAATCTAATATAGGTTTGCTGCTTCTGAGATTGTTATAATTTCATGTGTCATCAGTTGGTCTCAAGAAATGATGATGTATAATCTTTAAACCTGATATCAGCATGGTTTCTTATATGTGCAAAAGTACACTTTGGGTTTGTCAAATGCTACACCGTAACTGAGTAGTTATAAACGAAGCTTTCAGGTATGCTATGAAACATGCAGGCGAATGTGACTGGTCGGATATGGGATTTGCCCCTCCTAACGTAACAGGAGAAATATCTCTGAGCCCCTTCATGTGGTCGGATAAAGAAAGTGCATAGACATGCCACTGGTGGTCGAAGAGGACGGCCACATGAGGCTATCCAACACTTGATCGAGAATGTATTGAACAGTCCATAGATGACACAACATCTCACCTAGAGTTCAACCAGATATCGTGAGGCAAAGGGAGAATACATGAGCTGGTCTTTCAGTTCAATCAGATACGGACTAGTCATATGGAGATACGAGCTGGTCGTAGGTTGGTCAAACATGATCACTAAGTGGTCGAAACCTGATCGTAAGGAGTTACTAACTGGCCAAGACCAAATATGATCTGGTCGTATAGAGATACGAGCTGGTCGTAGGGTGGTCGAAACCTGGTCGTAAGGAGTTACGAACTGATCGAGACCAAATATGATCTGGTCACATAGAGATACGAGCTAGTCCTTAGTGATAAAGACCTGGTCGTAGATTATATTGCATTAAGACTCGTCCGATATAATTCGTGTGTATTCAGAAATCACTATGTCCTGCTAGGGGCCGTTAACGACTCGTGATCAAAAAGAGTTTCCGAGTCACAACCGATTCATATGAACCTAACGGGTCACACACTTAAAGGGTTGGAACAAACCAGTAAGGATATGATTCATCAAACGTGTTCGGATAGGATCCGTCACGGGCACTATATAAGGAGATGCTTGAAGCTATTAGGGAACAGAGACAGGAGACGAGACACATGACAAGAGCTAACGTGAGTTGCTCCAAACCCTAGCCGCCATCTCCTCGAGAGAGCCTTCCCGTGCTACTTAGTGCTAGCACATAGGTGAATGGTGTTTCTTCCCTGGACGTGTGGATACTGTGGAGGCGCTACTGCGGTTGTTGTTGCCCATGAGGAGGATCCACGACCTTGGCGAGAAACTCGATTGGTTGCTCTACGAGAATGATTGATTACGAGGATGATCGACTACGAGGACGATCGACTACGTTGGACGATCAACTACGACCACTACATCGACACGCTCTTCGTTGGACCAAACTTCTCCAACTCTTCTTCCGCTGCACTATGCGTCTGGTGGTAACAATCTGTGATTACTTGCTTGCATAGCGTCCTGGTTTACATGGTAGAATTTTTGAATTATCAGCTAGCGTAACCTACCCGTATCCCTTGTGCGTGGTTGTATGAAGGTAGTGATCAGATTGGTTCGAAATAGGGTTAATATGATTAATCCGATGATTTATGAGGCTCGATTACGTGAATAAGATTCATGTCCTGGAATATGGTATTATGTGTTCATGTCATCCGATAGAATTAGATTCTATGCATAACTCATTTTTGTAGAGATTGATGTGAATAGTATGACCCATTGCGTATGTGATGCATATATGGATTTCTCGTGGCCTACGTGTCATACTGTGAGATAGCCATTGAGCTACATATTATTATATAACGGTCTGCGTACCGGCATGTGATGCTTGATATTCTCATCCGTAATTCATTACTAGCTTTTAGGAGTAATTGATTAGTAGATGAATGTGGTCGGAGACTTCAAGCATGATGGTCGAAGGATTGGAAGCATGGTGATAGAGATCGTAGTGATAAGGGTCGTACAATTTCACAGTTTAATTTGATTATCTGTGAATGCTTATTCATGTTATGCTATTTGATCATGTTTTTCATTAGATATTTTAACATGGTAGAATAGTATCCCTCAAGAAAAATTAAGTTAATTTGATACATTTTCAATTGTTGTGCATGTCACGATTTTGATCGTTAATTACTAGGTCTACCAAAGTAGGTGTCATTAAATATCTTAATAAGATGGGGTGGGTGTGAGACACCTATATGCATAGTATTGGTTTAACTTGACAATGCCATCAAAAGGGTTTTAGGCCTTGGGGCATAGTTTTGGTCGCCGCGGCATAGAGTTTCCGCCCAACAGACAAGAGTTATATGTGATATGATTGGCAAGAGGTTGCTTACCTAAAATCACTAGGTTTCTAGCAGTGATTCCAAAGCTCATTGGGACTTAATGATTTTTTAGATCATGAACTCACAATATGATGTTTGTGGGAAACATGGTTTAGAATATATAGTGGGAGTATCTTTTATTGACTATTGATGACTAAGTTCGACCAGGTATGGACAGGTCGTATAGTGATACGACCATATCCAAACTATTCGTACAGTGATAAGACGAGATCCAGTCTACTCTAGACTAGTCATATAGTGATACGACCCGGTCCAGACTAGTCGTATTGTGATACGACTGGATCCAGACTAGTTGTATAGAGATACAAGCTGGTCGTAGACTGGTCGAACATGACCACCAACATGAGTGTCTAATAGAAGATCTTACATAAATATAGTATTGGATCTTTGCATATATTTATGTTGTAGATCATGGCACCTACTACTTCTTCTGCACCTACCTTTAATTTGCGATATGTTCTTGAGAAAGAAAAGTTGAATGGAACAAATTTCATTGACTGGTTTCAAAATTTGAGAATTGTTCTTAAACAAGAAAAGAAGGAATATGTTCTAAAGGGTCCCTATTGTTGGTGATACCAAAGGCAATCATAGAGATGATTATATCACGTCTATATTTATGTATTACTGAATAAGTGTTATTCTGTTCCTTGAATGAATCATCAGTCATAAAGATTAACAAGTATGTCACTTGTTAGTGAAGCTCTTTTAACTTATGATGATGTCATTCTAAATGTATCCCTGGTCGAATGTCACTAGCTGGAACACTAGTGACTCTATCGACCAGCACATGTATTGATTGATGACCATGTTTCACCGATCATGGATATAGGGATATCGAATCAATAATGTGAACACATGTTAGAAAACATGGTATTGGATTGACCCACCTTGAGACACTAGTCGTATGGAGATATGAGCTGATTGTAGACTGGTCGAACATAATCACTAAGTGATCAAAATCTGGTCGTAAGGATTTACGAACTGGTCGATGCCAAATATGAGCTAGTCATATAGAGATACGAGTTGGTCGTATAGAGATACGAGTTGGTCATATAGAGATACGAACTGGTCATTGGTGATAAGGACCTGGTCGTATATCATATTGCATTAAGGTTTGTCAATCGTTATGTCCTACTAGGTACCACTAACAACTCGTGGTCGAAAAAGGTTTCTGAGTCACAATTAAACTACGATAAACCTGCTGTGGTCACACACTTAACGGGTTGGAACAAACCAGTACGATACGATTCATCAAACGTGTTGGGATAGGATCCGTCATGGGCACTATATAAGGAGATACTTAAGGCTTTTCAAAACAAGAGGGACGAGAGGAATCATGACAAGAGTTGACGTGAGTTGCTCCAAACCCTAACCGCCATCTTCTTGAGAGAGCCTTCCATGTGCGACTTGGTGCTAGCACAATGGTGTATATCGTTCCTGCCCTGGACATGTGGATACCATAGAGGTGCTACTATAGTTGTTGTTGCGCTTGAGGACGATCCATAACTTTACAAGGAAAGCTATCGGTTGCTCGAGAAGATGATCGACTACGTGAACGATCGCCTACGAGGACGATCGCCATACAAGGACGATCGATTACGAGGACGATCGCCATACGAGGACAATCAACTATGTGGACGATCGACTACGTTGGACAATCAACTACGACCACTACAACGACGCACTGTTCGTTGGACCAGGCTGCTTCAACTCTTATTTTGCTGCATTACTCGTCTGGTGGTAACGATCTTTAATCTCTTGCTTGCATGACATCCTGGTTTACATGGTAGAATTTTTGAATTGCAAGCTAGCGTAGCCTACCCGTATCCCAACAGTGGTATCAGAGCTATCCTTCATAGTTTTGATCTAGATTGGTCGCATATACTTGATATGTGGCAGTAGTAGATTGGAACTATTACTAGTTTGGTGTGGTAACCTAGATCGGTTCATACGGATGGAACGATTTAGGCACTGGTCGATAAGATAGATCGGTTTTCAGTGGTAGTAGATGTGTTTTATGAAGAGGTACAAGTTAAGAGCACCAGGTGATTTACTCGACTTGTTTTCGACTACCTTGCATGATACTCCTACCGGTCGAAATTCTACCATCAGAGTATGCCGCAGTGTGTGGTCATATTAAGGTAGTGATCAAATTATTTTGGAATAGGGTTAATATGATTAATCCAAAGATTTACAAGGCTCGATTACGTGAATAAGATTCATATCTCGGAAAAGATTTTCGAAAGCGCTGCCCTTTTGAACCCCGCACGCTAACTGGCTTAGTTTTCCCCTTAGCCAAGAGTTGGCTACTGATGTGATGAGCATTAAGCGAGTCATATTGAATTTTTATATGAATGGCATGGAGAAGTCAATGACCGAGTTGCATGGCATGCTTAAAGGTGCTGAGGAGAGCATCAAAAAAAGTTCAAATCATGTGATGATGGTTCAAAAGACTACTAGCTTCAAGAAGAAGGATAAGTCGGGAAAGGGAAAGGGCAAACGAAAGACTCAAGATGGGATTGAGAGTCTCAAAGCTAAGCTTAAGAAGCTCAAGCTGGGTCCTAAGACTGAATCAAAATGTTACCACTGTCACTAGACTGGGCATTAGAAGAGAAACTGCAAGAAATACTTAGCAAAAATGAAAAAATAAGGGAAGTAAGACTTCCAGTTCAGATATAAATGTTATAGAAATTAATATTGCCACTTCTCTGACCAGTTCTTTGGTATTTGATAACGGATCGATTGCTCATATTTGCAATTCGATGTAGGGACTGATAAGGAGTAGAAGTTTGGCAAGAGGAGATGTTGATCTTCGTATGTGCAATAGAGCAAGAGTTGCTGCATTAGCTATTGGCACTTTACAATTAGCTTTACCCTCAGGATTAATTATGGAACTAAACAATTGTTATTATGTTCCAGCCTTAAGCAAAAATACTATTTTTGCTTCATGTTTAGGAGCAGAAGGTAGTATTTTTGCTTCATGTTTAGGAGCAGAAGGTTATGATTTTAGAATAAAGAACAATTGTTGTTCAATTTATTTTGAAGATATGTTTCATGGCCATGCTCTATTGGTGAATAGATTGTATGGTTTCAATCTTGAGGATGAGTCCATCTATAACATTAATGCTAAGAGACTTCGACATAATGATTTGAATCCCACTTTTATTTGGTATTGTCATCTAGGTCATATAAATGAGAAGCACATGATGAAGCTCCATAAAGATGGTCTTCTAAACTCATTTGATTTTGAATCATTTAAAACACGTGAATCTTGTTTACTTGACAAGATGACAAAGGTGTCATTCACGACTAGAGGTGAGAGGGCAAGTGACTTATTGGCCCTTATACATACAAACTAGTCGTATGGTGATACGACCAGATCCAGACTAGTCGTATGGTGATACGACATGGTTCAGACTAGTCGTATAGTGATATGATCAGAACTAGACTAGTCATATAGTGATACGACTAGATACAGACTAGTCGTATGGTGTTATGACCAGGTCCAGACTAGTGGTATGGAAATACGAGTTGGTCGTAGACTAGTCGAACATCATATGTAGACTAATGAAATGAGCACTCTGACCAGAAGTAGTTTTAAATACTTTATAACATTTACTGATGATTTCAATAGATATAGCTATGTCTATTTGATGAGGCATAAGTCGGAATCCTTTGAAAAGTTCAAAGAATTTCAGAATGTCTATGATCTGATCGTGGAGATGAATATTTGAGCAACGAGTTTGGTGGTCATCTAAAGAAGTGTGGAATTCTTCCACAACTTACCCCGCCGGGGACGCCTCAATAGAATGGGTTGTTTGAACGACGGAACCGAACAGTGTTGGACATGGTTTGGTCAATGATGAGCCAATCTGATCTTTGATTGCAATTATGGGGTTACGCTCTAGAAACAGCGGCTTTCACTTTAAATAGGATTCCATCAAAAACTATAGAGAAGATGAGTCCTAGATTATTTTTTCTCAGTGTATGGGGTTGTGAGGTACATGTCAAACGTTTGACGTCTGATAAACTCACACCCAAGTTTGATAAGTGTTTTTTGTGGGGTATCCTAAGGAAACTAAAGGATGTTATTTTTATAATTGGGTTGATAACACAGTGTTTGTTGCCCGTAATGGTGTCTCCTTAGAGAAAGAGTTTCGTTCCAAAGGAATTAGTGGGGAGCAAGGTGCAACTCGAAAAAATTCAAGAACCATCTTAAAATATTTTAGCCCCTACTGAACCTCTACAGGATGAACAAAATATTGTTGAACCTGTAGATGAGGCATCAACCCCACGTAGATAAAAAAAAGGCCATGTCCATTGCCTATAAGGTATGGGTATGGTGTTTTACTATTGAATAAAAATGAGCCTAAAACTTATGCGGAAGCGATGGTGGACCCAGACTCTGAGATCTCGGAGTTGGAACATTCGTTTTGATGAAGTGGTCAAAGGGTTTGACTTCATCAAGAACGAAGAAGAACCTTGTGTTTACAAGGTTAGTGGGAGCAAACTTGTATTTCTGATCTTGTATGTGGGTGACATACTACTGGTCGAAAATGATATTCCAATACTTGAATCTGTTAAAACTTCATTAAGAAATAGTTTCTCCATGAAAGATTTAGCAGATGCAGCATATATTCTTGGTATAAGTATCTATAGAGTTAGATCTAGACTAGTCATGTAGTGGTACGACCAGATCCAGACTAGTCGTATGGTGATATAACTGGGTCCAGAATAATCGTATGGAGATACGAGCTGGTCGTAGACTGGTACCCATGGCGCATGACATTAATCTTAGCAAGAGTAGGTGTCCTAAGACCACTAATGAGCGAGATAAAATGAGTACAATTCCATATGCTTCGGCTATTGGATCTATCATGTATGTCATGCTATGTACACGACTAGATGTGTCGTATGTTCTAAGTGTTACGAGCAGATATCAGTCGGATCCAGGTGAAAGTAACTAGATACAGTCAAGAATATCCTTAAGTACTTGAGAAGGACTAAGGATGCATTCCTTGTGTATGGTGGTGACGAAGAGCTAGTCGTAAATGGTTACACCGATGCTAGCTTCCAAACCGACAACGATGATTTCAGATCGTAGTCAAAGTTTGTGTAAGATATGCAAAGTGCACACGGATTTGATCAGTTGACAAAGCCTCTCCTGCAACCTTAGCATGCAGCGCACACAAGAGTAATGGGTATAAGATACATATATGATAGACTCTAGTGCAAGTGGTTGACTATTAGTCATATGCCCTATAGGCAATTATAGAGATAATTGTATCACGTCTATGTTTATGAGTTATTGAATAAGTGTTATTTTGTTCCTTAAATAAATCATTGGTTATAAAGATTAACGAGTATGTGACTTGTTGGTGAAACTCTTTTAACTTATGGTGATGTCATTCCAAATGTATCCCTAGTCGTGTGTCACTGGTCGGAATACTAGTGATCCTATCGACCATCACATGTATTGATTGATGATCATGTTTCACCGGCCATGGATATAGGGATATCAAATCAATAATGTGAATATATGTTGGAGAACATGGTGTTGGATTGACCTACCTTGAGATGCTGCTGAGATTGTTATGATTTCATGTGTCATCAGTTAGTCTTAAGCAATGATGATGTATAATCCTTAGACCTGAAATCAGTATGGTTTTCTACATGTGTAAGAGTACACTTTGGGGTTGCCAAACACTACATCGTAACTGGGTAGTTATAAAGGTAGCTTTCAGGTATGCTATGAAACATGCAGAGGAATGTGACTGGTCGGATATGAGATTTGCCTCTCCTAACATAACAGGATAGATATCTATGGGCATTTCGATGTGGTCGGATAAAGAAAGTGCATGGCCATGCCACTGTTGGTTGAGGAGTTCGACCACATGAGGTTATCCGACACTTGATCGAGGAAGTATTGAACAGTCCATGGATGGCACAATATCTCTCCTGGAGTTCAACTAGATATCGTGAGGCAAAAGGAGAATACATGAGCTGGTCTTTCCGTTCGATCAGATACGGACTAGTCGTATCGAGATACGAGCTGGTCGTAGGCTGGTCGAATATGATCACTAAGTGGTCAAAACCTAGTCGTAAGGAGTTACAAACTGGTCGAGACTAAATATGATCTAATCGTATAGAGATACGAGCTATTCGTTAGTGATAATGACATGGTTGTAGATCATATTGCATTAAGGTTCGTCCGATATAATTCGTGTGTATTCGGAAATCGCTATGTCCTGCTTGGGGCCACTAACGACTCGTGATCAGAAAGGAATTTTTGAGTCATAACCGATTACGCATGAATCTAACAGGTCACATACTTAAAGGGTTGGAAAAACTAGTACGGATATAATTTGTTAAACGTGTTCAGATAGGATCCGTCACGGGCACTATATAAGAAGATGTTTGAGGCTATTGGGTAACAGAGACAGGAGACGAGATACACGACAAGAGTTGACATGAGTTGCTCCAAGCCCTAGCCGCCATCTTCTTGAGAGAGCCTCCCTGTGCGACTTGGTGCTAGCACACCGGCATACGGTGTTTCTTCTCAGGACGTGTGGATACCATGGAGGCACTACTACGGTTGCTGTTGCGCTTGAGGATGATCCACGACCTTGACGAAGAACTCGATTGGTTGCTCTACAAGAATGATCGACTACGTTGGACGATCGACTACGACCACTACATTGACGCGATCTTCATTGGACCAGGCTGCTCCAACTCTTCTTCTGCTTCACTACGTGTCTAGTGGTAACGATATGTGATCACTTGTTTGCATGACGTCTTGATTTACATGGTAGAATTTTTTTAATTATCAGCTAGTGTAGCCTATCCGCATCGCATCCCTTCTGCGTATCATGCTATGAAATAACCATCGAGCTACATATTGTTGTATAACAGTCTACGTGGTGACATGTAACGATCTATGATCTCTTGTTTGCGTGGTATCCTAGTTTATGTGATAGAATTTTTGAATTATCAGCTAGCGTAGCCTATCTGTATCCCTTCACTGAGACCCCTCTCTTGCAGTGAGAGCTGGTCGTTTTCCTGAGCTATGTCAAGGCGGAAGATAACTTCTAAGGCCATGAGGAGCTCCAACTTTGCCTGTGAGAAAAGCGTTTTGCTCCACGTCCTAAGCTTTGTTTCCGTTGTGGCTAGCTTATAGTTGAAGCGATGCATAGGCTCTGTATTCTGATTGTTGGCCTGACATGCATTGGGAACCACCTCCTTAAAGCCCCATATCTTGACCTATAAGTTTTCAAAATGGAAAGATTTCGGCCTTCTTGGCCCGGTGCTATTTGAAAGCAAGAGATGACAGTGGTCTAACAGCGATGTGGGTTGGGCTTGCAGGACATGGTTTTTGAAGTACACATCCCATGTCTTGTTACAGAAGACCCTATCCAATTTGACCACCGTCGGGTTTTCGCGTTCGTTGCTTCCCGTGTATTTTCTATTCTAAAAGTGGATTTCTTTAAGTTCGCAATCGTTTAGAGTGTTGCGGAACTGTCCCATTCGTGCGATTGAAATTTATGTTATTTTCATCGCTCGCCCTATTGATTAGATTGAAATCGCCCATGACTAGCCATTTGCTCTCCCATGGTGGTTTGAGCGACCTGAGTTCTTCTAGGAATCCTGGTTTCTCCCTGTTGCGGGACGGGCCGTAAACCTTAGTGAGGCGGCGTTGTGCGGTCGCATTCCTTCAGTACGATCGTTGCTTAGATGGCTGACCATCCAGATGTTTTGATTGCCATGTGAAGGCGGGGTGGTTCTGGACGGTTTCCACTTGACTAACCGACATAATACAAAACATAAAAGAAACAACGATGGCATTTGTGCAAAAGCGAAGTGGTCTTTGTCGTGTGCGAACATGATGGAGGCGGAGGATGTCGTCTTCGTTGCCATGGTACCCGACACCTCCAGGCGACCGCCGCTAATGTGGTCGGACCGAGTCGGCCTCCCCAGAGAGCGCGACCTCCTGTTCTTCTGTGTCAAGCATGCCCTATCCGCCATGTTTCATGAGTGCTTCGGCAGCTTGCGCAGTGAGGTGGCAGTCCAACTTAAGGAGGCGGGAGAGAGCGTCCATGGCGTCTTGAGACAGGAGCCCCTTGAAAGCGTGGAGGTAGTCTGCAAGGGCATCTTCAGTTAGACTTGCCCCTTGCGGAAGCGTACCCATCCCAGGGGTGGACCCATCATTCTAGCGACGTCTGGCGTCCGCCAAACCTTAGTCCGGTCCGGAGTCCTCCCTATCCCTATGTATTTCCTCCCTCCTTGACGAGGGTTGCGGCGCAGGCGAGGCCGGAGGTGTCACCGTCTGATGACGACAATGGAGGGTTCGGGGGGGCAGCGCAGGCCGAACAGGCGGCGGTGGCTCTAGAGGGAGAAGGGGGCGCCAGGAGGGAGCTCAGCCATGGAGTCCACGTTCGGCAAGAGAGGAAAGCTCGTGAGCAAAAAAAGATTAGAGAGAGGGAAGGAGTTGTTTGGAGACGAATGCAAACGGGGAAGGATGCCTGTGAGTGTCAGCTAAGAAAGAGAAAGTAGGGAGGAGAGAGAAGAGATAAGGGGAAGGCAAGGCAAGATTTGTATGGCCCGAGGTTGCTCTTTGGCCCTGTTTGTTTAGGCTTAGGTTTTTTGGCTTATAGCTTAAAGCCAGCTTTTTGGCTTAATCAGCTTATAAGCCCCTCAGCTTCTAAGCCAAGTTTTGGTATTCGGTAATCTGGTTTTTTATAGGATGTTGGCTTATTGAGTTGTGTGAGGAGGATAAAAAGTCTGAATTGCCCTTAAGTGTTTGAATGATATTTTTAAGGATGCATTTAAACTTATTTTTGCATTGGATTTGTAAATATGATAATACGTGCAAGTTGTAAATATGAAACAAAAAAGGTTTTGCTCGTTCATGCATGTATTAATTTTGGACATTGCGTAATGAAAGAAATTAATCTAGAAAGACATATATTAGCCAACCAAACAAAATAATATCCGATCATATCATAATAATATAATCTTTTTATCCTCGTGCGGTCATTAAAGAAGTAGCAATACTATCACGAAATACACACATATCTCTATCATCGATTGCTGATCCATTGACACTGTGCCCTCCAAATGATCCAGTTTGTGTATCGCTTGGGTCATAATCTTCATCAAGATCACATCTCTCGAAAAGCTCATCACATGAAGCACTATATTGGATGAAGTTGTGTAGCACCATACATGCAATTATCATTTTCGTTTGAATCTTCATTTTGTAACTTGGCAAAGCCAACAAGATTCTCCATTTCATCTTCAACACGCCAAAGGAACGCTCAATCACATTGCGAATGGACGAGTGAGCGTGATTGAATACCTCATATTTTCCACTTGGTTGTCGACCATGGAGAAATTCTGGTAGATGATACTTTTGTCCTTTGTAAGGAGCTAGATAGCCCTTTCGATTGGGATAACCAGCATCAACAAGGTAATATTTCCCTACATACATGAAACACATAAATATTAACAATAAAAAATAGGAAGGCTATCATAATATTTAATTATATTATTAAAGAAGTATAGTACCTTCAGGCGGATGTGGAAACTGGTTCGAATACTTATCCAAAGTGTTATTGAAAATCCTTGTGTCGTGTGCTGAACCTGGCCATCCGGCGACAACAAAGGTAAACCTCGTGTCGAAGTCACACACTGCCATCACATTTTGAGACGTATATCCATAGCGACCAGTGTGAGCAACCTGCTCATCCGCTGGAACAACAACCGGTACATGTGTGCCATCAATTGCACCTATGCAATTGTTAAAATGAGGCGTGAAGCGGTTATCTTGAAGTCTTGGATGCACTGTTGTGAACTCCGGATCTATTGGTCTAATATTATCTTCGGATAAAAGATAGACACATTGCAAGACTTCACCAAACTTTCTATTGATTGTTTCTGTGGACCTTTTGAAGCGGTTTTAGACTTGACTAACTGACTGAGGGCCCCCAACTATCCACAAAAACATAGCCAAAGATTCTATAGAGGTCATAGTTCTAGTTGATTTCAAGCTATAATTTCCAACCAATGTTTCATGCAAACTATCAAAGACATGCCTATTCATTTGAAACATCGAGTAAGAATCTCTCTCATCGCCTAGTTGCTCTACAACCCATTCATAACCAGTCAGGAGTGGTTGTCTTCTCCTTTTTGTTTAGGTAAGTGTCGTAGTAGTACATATCTACATAACCAGCTGCTGTAACAAAATCCTGAAATTGTAACTTCCTCTTTTTTGTTATTTCGATGTCATCTTCTCTCAAACCACTCTCGCCACTCTCACCGGTTGAACCATCAATATCACTTGATGAGCTCATCTACAAATAATAACAATGATCAAGAATATAGAACATAACATAATCTAATGGAGAACACAATGCAAGGTAACAATAATATGAGTACGACATAACTGAATAGTTTCAACCCCATTATGGTTTAATTGAGAACACATAATTCGAGTACAACATATAATATTAATAGTTTCAACCACTTACGTAATCATCACCAAGTAGTTTTCAAAATGAAAAGGAACTACAAAAATATATATAATCTTTCGTCATCTTGATATCAAACATCCTCCTGAGCCAATTCATCTTTACTTCATTGCTTTTCGTAGTGACAAACACTTCCTAATTTTCTAGTTTAATAAAGAACCTTGTCGCAATGAAGTGTTCATCACTTCCTTCTACTACCCCTGCCTGAATAGCTATATCCATAACATCCGCTATAGATGGACCACTCTGAACAGGGCATTTTGCCATAATATCCACCATGCGCTTGAAATCCCTAGCTATGAGATTTTTCTTGTTCTTCTTTGGGCTACGATTAATATTATTAGCCCTACGCTTCGCAACGAGCTTGGGTTTCAAGCAGACGGCCTCATTATTCTCAGATCGGTGGCGCGACTTCCTCGCCATCCTCCGAACAATCAATGTCCACAATGGTTTGGTCTTCCTGAGTAGGCTCACCCGGGATAGCTAAAGTGCTACCTGCGACATGAACCTTGTCAACATATGATCCATATCATACAGGTTCTCAAGTGGTCCATCACGAAAATGTTTAGGATATTGCTAAAATTTTAAAAAAATGACTGAAGTTAGCATAAATTAAAATATGACATCATACACATTAATGAATAGATGCTTCTCCAATTAATACCTTGTGCCCCTTCCACCAAGTGTTAGATGCAGATATAGTTCCTTTTTGATGATCCCAACCTAGCCCAGTTGCTTTGTTTCAAATCGTTCCACAAGTTGTATTCTTTCTTCAATGCTTCCCACTTATTTTTAGTTGTTTTTGTCGTGCTTTTTCCGTCCTTTCATAGAACTTCTTACGGATGTTCTTGCAACCCGTGGTATTCAAACATCCTAATGGTCTATTCCCAGCACCAACTTCCTCAACACAGATCTGAGAAAATGCTTTGTTACCAAATGTATCCCAATTTGCCTTGCTGATAGTAACTAGTTCCATCTATACAATTTACAAGATGATTTATAATTTTTAGGGTATAATATAATGATACGCAAAACTAATATTTCAACTTGCAAAAAAACAGTAAAACTAAACCTAGAGCAATTCTATGATATTCAAAAGCGTTCCATGATATTCATGCATCCAATTATCCGGTGAGCATTCTAGGACAACATTTATACCTCCACACAATTGGAATGTTTAGAACAATAAGAAGCCATCAAACACGCAATGGATGTAGACATTGATTCAAAGATTCAAATTTATCACCAATGAGCATCACCAATGATGTGCAAGATTCATATTTGAGCATCACATGAGCACCCTCCCTCTCATGAACTATCAACTATCAGATTTCATATTCACAAATTCAATCAACATTCAGATTTCATATACATTCAGATTCACAGATACATTCAGATTTCATATACATTCAAATTCACAGATACAGATTCACATACCGGCGTCGGTGGGGGAGGTGATGGAAGCTGGCGGCGTCAGGTGGAGGAGATGGGGGGCGGCGGCGTCGGTGGCAAGAGAGGGAGGCGGTGGAGGTGGGGGGAGGCGTCGGTGGGAGGAGATGGGAGGCGGCGCGTGGTGGAGGAGTTATCGCTGCCGTCGGTGCGGGGAGGAGATGGGAGGCGGCGGCGTCGGTGGGCCAAGAGAGGGGAGGCGACATCGGTTCGGGAGGAGATGGGAGGCGGCAGCATCGGCGTACGGGAGGAAAGGGAGCGCTAGGCGTGGGGGCGAGGAGGGGAGGGAGGGAGGGCAAGCGGCGGCGGGTGGGAGCGAGCGGGACGGGATGGGAGGGGAGGGGAAAGGGGTGGGAGCGGGGCAGCGTACGGGAGGGGGTAAGGGGAGGGGGAGCGATCGGGAGGGGAGAAGGCGTAAAATAACGAGAGATCCAAGTTTATATACAGGTGGCATTTTGACGGTAATTTAAACGAAGTTTAGTTGTAAAGTGGTATTTTATTCCGTAAAAGCCAAAAAAGCACCTCACTTATGGCTTATGGCTTTTAGGCTTAAAATGGTTTAAACTTTTTTTAAGCTGGATGAAAAAGTCACCTTTTGTTTAGATTTAGACTTTTTTGCTTATAATTCAGACAAAAAAACCTAAACAAACAGGGCCAAATTGGATTAGGTGAGAGAGTAGTCAGGGGAGGAAGGGATTTAGTGAGAGGGGTTAGCTAGAAGGGGATTAGGGAAATAAAAATAGGAATTAGTAATTTGGAAGAAAGTTGATAAATAAATTGAGTGAGGATTAGTGGTAGTAATTTACCAGTATATTTGAACACTAGTATTAAATCGTGTAGGCAGTGTCGGACCAAATAGTTTTGTATGAGCCGCGTACGAATAATTTTTATTAGACCAACCGATAGAAAAAGAAGAAGATAAAAGCAAAGAAAGTGAGGTAAATAAATCTAATAAAATCGCCACTGCATTAGATAAATAATTTGATGTGTTACCCGCGAGTTTCAGCCACATCGCCAGAAAAATAGAATTTTAAACCTCCTTACAGGTAAATAACAGTAGCTGGACCAGTACCAAAATAGAATTAAAAAATAATGCAATATTAACCTGAGATCATATGTAACTAAAAATAATCACCAGTAGCACTCACTTATTGATACCATTTAGTGTCATATGCTCGTATTGGTGCGATTGCATAGGTAATACACTTTAATTCGTGTTTGCGATGTCCCGTACCTAAATATTATCTTGGATCCGTCACTGACCCATTCTATGGGCGAGCGTCTCCTAAGCACTTTGTAGCATGGTCCCATGAACCTTTTCTGCACCGAGTGTCAGTCGGGAGAAGAGTTGTCTCTCTGGGATGCAGGCATTTCTTTCACTCTAGAGATCGCCAGGATCGTGTTGCCCCGGTGCATTGTCGGGACTGCCGAGTATAGCGCAGGCCATGGGGTACTCGCCCTAGTCCTTGAGGAGTCCATGGCTCCATGGTGCTGCCCATTATCGGTATCAGTCGGCCCAGCATGGCCGGGTGATGGGGTCGCGCACACAGGACCGAACTGCTATGTATGCATGTCGGGAACGGCCGAGTTGTCGAGGCCAGGCCCGCTGGTCGCTGTAAGGAGTCCATTCGCCGTCGTAAGCGAGGAAAGTAACGCTATTTTTAATTGTTAAAATCAGAGTATATGAGTTACACACATATATATTACAGCTAATATGTGTACGCGTACAGCTAGCATGTAGACGTGTGATCCGTCGGAAGAGAAAACGTCATGCATGTAAGAAGCCGATACACAATCCTGTCTAACACGCCCCTGCAGTTGGAACGTCGCCAAGGCGGACATTTAGACTGGACCTAAATTCGGTGAAGACAGAAGTCTCGCGGACGACGGTCCGACGATGGTGATCCAGCGTGATGACGACGGTAGACGGGGCGCTCGGAAAGCCGTGGAAGGAAGGCCGTGTCGACGAGCGCGTCGCGTTAGACCACGACGTCATCGAAAGAGAGGAGGAGCCGGAGAGGTCAAAGCCGGAGGCGGTGAAGTCCGGAGCCGAGAAACGTCAACAGGTCGGTAGGGCGACGCAAACCGATCTATGATCGAAAAAATAGAGAAAACCCGATTTGAAGATGACCGGGGAAAACTCTAATTGGTAGCCGATCGGATGATCGGTGACACAACTTAAACTATGGGTTACGCAGCCTCCGAGAAAGATCATCTCCCATGGGCGGTGCGCTGGAAGCTGTGGAGGCGACGGCTCAGGAGCGGCACCTCTCTAATACCATGTAAGCGAGGAAAGTAACGCTATTTTTGACGTGGTTGTCCGTCGGCATAGCGGTGGTTGTCCCCAGCCCCTCCGAGCCGATGTCCAACTCCACTATCAGTCGTAGATGGTCAACTATATCTCTGGGCTGCCTGGCCGAGTCATCTTCCGCCGACGAGTTAGCCCTCACAAGTGGCTGGTCCACTGCCGAGGCCACAGCTTTACCCATGTCGCTGGCCACATCCGGCGCCAAGGGTGAGGGCCGACTGCCTTTGTGACTCCTGCTGCACCGCTTTGGTTCAACCCTAGTCTGTCGGGCGCCTCGTTGGATGCCTGGATGTATGCTTTGGCCTTGCGAATCCATTCTGAGTTGCCCGACAATGGCCACCGTCTCTTCAGTACCCATCCGCATGGGCGGGCCCAGCGGGGCGAGCGGTTGCGGTCATGGCCTGACCCCATACGCTGCTTGTTGGCTCCCTATGAATGCCGCTGCTTCGTGATATCCTTCGCGGTTGCAACGGGTGGGCATCCTCTGAACGGTTGGCGCAGGTGATCCACACCACTTTAGCAATGGTGCTCGGGTTTGCTGTCCACGCCTAGAGGTTGAGAGTTCTTGTATCTTCCTTGCTCGCCGAAGCTCCCTTGAGACATTGCGAGGAGCAATTTCGGCCAATGATGCGCTCCGCGAGCTCGTGGCGCCGAGCGTACACCTAGAGGTCATCGAGGCACAATCGCACCCAAAAGA
The DNA here is from genome assembly GCA_036346395.1 of Hsuehochloa calcarea. Lineage (NCBI taxonomy): Eukaryota > Viridiplantae > Streptophyta > Magnoliopsida > Poales > Poaceae > Hsuehochloa > Hsuehochloa calcarea. The sequence goes on along the minus strand of CM070616.1, from coordinate 4,210,257 downwards.
ACATCGCCGCCCTGAACGCGTGGCTGATTGAGCGCCAAGGGCGGATGTGGAGCTCCATCGCTTCATGGTGAAACTTTCAGCGTCCGAGACTTTATCTCGTGGGATTTCTTAAGAAGATGGCGGCTAAGGTTTTGAGCAATTCACATCAACTCGTATATCGCATATACCCGTATCAAGTGTGTCATCTCTCCTCTCTTCCCCAATAGCCTCAAGCATCTCCTTATATAGTGCTCGTGATGGATCCTATTTGAACACGCTCGATTTAATCGTATCCGTATTGTTTTGTTCTAACCCATTAAGTGTATGACCCGTCACGTAGTCGGTTGTGACTCGAAATCTCATTTCCCATCACGAGTCGTTAGCGGCTTCTAGCAAAGACATAACGATTCCGAATACACACAAATAATATCGGATTTAACTTTAATGTAATATGATCTACGGCAATATCCTTATCACTAACGACCACTCAGATCTCCATACACGCAAGTTCATATTTGATCTTGACCAGTTCATAACTCCTTACAATAAGATTTCAACCACTTAGTGATTATGTTTGACCGACCTACTACCACCAGATCTCCACACGACTAGTCCGTATTTGTTCGAACTGATGCATACTCCTTTTGTCTCACGATATCTGGTTGAACTTCAGGTGAGATGTTATGTTATTCATGGACTGTTCAATACTTTCTCGATCAAGTGTCAGATAACTTCACATGGTCGAACTCTTCGACCAATAGTGGCATGGCTATGCACTTTATTTATCCGAACACATCGAGGGGTCTAGAAATATCTTTTCTGTTATGTTATGAGGGGCAAATATTATATCCAACCAGTCACATTCATTCGCATGTTTCACAACATATCTGAAAGCTACCTTTATAACTACGCGGTTACAAAGTAACGTTTGATAACCCCAAAGTGTACTCTTACACATGTAGGAAACCATGCTGATCTCAGGTCTAAGGGTTATACATCATCATTGCTTGAGACCAACTGATGACACATGAAATCATAACAATCTTAGCCCAATTCAACATCATGCTCTCTAATGTGTTCGCATTATTGATTCGATATCTCTAATGTGGAACATGGTCATTAATTAAAACATGTGATGATCGATAGGATCGCTGGTGTTCCAACTAATGACATAGGACCAGGGATACCAGGGATACATTTAGAACGACATCATCATAAGTTAAAAGAGCTTCACCAACAAGTCAGATACTTGTTAATCTTATAACTGATGATTCATTCAAGGAATAAAATAACACTTATTCATAACTTATAAACACATACATGATACAATCATCTCTATGATTGCCTCTAGGCATATCACCAATATCCGTGCCCAGCGCATGGACTAGCCACGTCTGTGCCCCAAATGCACAGATTAGCCGTGTCCGTGCCCAGCGCACTGGACGAGACGGGCTGCTATTAGTAAGAAAGGGGAATAGAAGAAAAGAATAGAGGAAAAAAACAAACAATGTGGCGGTACGGCTCGGTAGCACGGCGTCGCGGCGGCGGCTGGTGAAGGAAAAATTGGATGATCGGGGGCTCGGGGAGGCGACGAAGGCAAAGGCGGCATGAAAGACAGCGGGTGGCATCGGCGGCGGCTCGATGATGCCCAACTGAAGATGGCGCAAGCATGGTGCTCGTCGAGGGGGCCGTGCGGGTCGCTCGGGAGAACGTGGAGGAGGGGCCGAGGAGGTCGGGCGAGCAGCACCGGTGTCGAGGAGATGGTGGCGGCATGGCTGGCTCTCGGCGACGCCAAACGAAGATGGCGCAAGCATAGTGCTCGTCGAGGGGGCCGTGCGAGTCGCTCGGGGAGACCAGGGAGGGGTCGAGGAGGCTGGGCGATAGCACCGGTGTTGGGGGAGATGGTGGCGGCGGCGACGATGCTCCACGGTGGTGTAGCGGCCGAAATAAAGTGGGGAAAGAGGAAGGTTGGGAGCATATCTTGACGCGCTAAGGACGGCAAGAAACTCACTGGAGAGGGAGATCAGCGGCTCAGCGCGGTCGCGGGTGAGCGCGCAAGGGCACGGGCGCGAGGAAGCATGGTGCGGCGCGTGCTCGGGCGAGCGGCTCATCCATGCGTCTAGGGCACTGACTCGGGCCACGTGGCACGTAGAGGGTTGTTCGTGCGTCTGGGGCATGGACACGGCGGGATCTATGCCCCCGAGGCACATATTAGGTAAGTTGTCGCGCGAAGGAGAGATCCAGCTCTCTGGGCACGGATTTGGTGTTATTTTTGCAATTAGTGTTAAGAGAGGGCTATATTTGCTATTTAACATGTAAACAGTACTATATTAGCCAAAAACTCAACAAATCTTGCAATAACCTAGCTACCACAAAAAAAGACCAACTTCCGCTGAAGAGAGACCGCATTTTCCATCACTAAATAGCATGCCAGTTTTATTTTCTTTTGAATACGGTGTTTTCACCCCCTTGTGTGGCCAGGGGAGGTTGAACCCAAACCCTACGCTCGTGTACGGTGCTCCAATAATAATTTCACATTGTATTTCTTTCTTCTCAAATTTAATGGGTCATCTGTTACGAAGGTCAAGCGCTCAAGTCCGTGCCTGTTGATTTTGCATCTTTTTTCCAAATTTTCATTGAAGTAGAAGCAAACGAATAAACAGAATTACATCAAATCATTTAACAAGGATAGTTGTAGGCAAGTACAAGCGCCGTATCACATGAAAAGCTATCACAGTCCACAGTGTACAAACCGAACCTGCTTTTACTATCTTACAAGACAAAGCTAAGATACATTTACATCCATCCTTAATCACGGGGAAAAAAAACAAATCATTTTTTGGTACCTCTAATCTAAGGTTAACCTTAAACTCAGGAACTTACTGACTGCGCCATGTGTCATCTAACCCCACCTTATTCCGCCTCCCTTCTACCTCCCGTCCCGAGCTTCAACTGCCATAGGTAATTCACCTGCGAAACACGAACATTCAAAAATTGTGGAATTGAAAAAAAGAAAAGGAAAATCAAGTCGAGGAGTTTCCAAAAATGGAATTTTTCAAAACAAAAAAAGACATGTCGGCAACTTTTAAATAGAAAAATTTCGTATCGGAAACTTTGGAATAAACAAAATTTCAAATAGGAAAAAATTTAATTAGGATACTTTCAAAATGGGGGAGGGTCAAAACTTGTGGTTTATCTCCCTAGGCGGTAGTGGTAGGCATTGGGCCGTGTCGTGCCAGCATGGTATGGATCCGCCGTGTTTCGGACCGCGTTGTGCTGTGCTGGTCCACTTTGCCTCCGGTCAGGCCCAGGCACAACCCAAAACCTGTCGTGTCGGCCTAAGCTCAGCCCTAAGTAACTATAGACACCTGGGAAGACGATAACTGTCCCCGCCGCCTAGGAAAACAAAGATTCCAGTGCGCCATCTATGTCTGCTCCCTCTCACCATAGCCTGGGAGGCCGAGAGGGATGTTGGGTTAGACCGGGTGGCAGAAGGAGGTAATTGGTTGGGCTAGGTCGATATAGGGGAATGATTAGGCCAGACCAATGGAGGGATTAGACTATAACGAGAAGGTTTAGCCTATTTCGCGCCGTGTCGACCCAAGCACGGCCCAACTGGGCATGCCACCTAACGGGTCGCATTCTCAAGCCCAGCCCAGCCCGCTGTTCGTGCCGTGCCGACTCGGCCCACCACATATCGTGTCGTATCGTGCTTAGATGATGCCGTGCCGACCGTGCTTCGGGCCGGCCCGAAAAAGCACGACCTAAGTCCCAGCTCTACTAGGCGATACGTGTAGCATTACCACCAGTGAGCAATTGAGAAAAAGGGGGCCTTCATTGCTTTCTCTAGCCTCGATGTTCATTTCCTATCACTTAATCGGTTAAACTGCTGACTGGTATTTAGATTATGTACAATGGGTTTACATTAGTTGTCTATAGCCTCTGTCATGTAGGATTTAAGTTGACATGGATGAAAGAGAATGAAGAGAGAGAAATGTGATGTCTACAATCCTGTAGCCGACTGTATCACCAGACCAAGGAAAGAATTAAAAGATTATGTGTTGTCTACAATGTTGTAGCCATCTGTATCGCCACAACTTATTATATGAGCTGTCTTTAGTGCTGTCTACAGGTGATATAGAGAGTTACTATCGACAACAGCTGTCTATACCATTGTACATGCCCTTAGTATTCGACATGGTCTGAGAAATTTTGATTCCTTCGATCTAAATCCACTTTCAACAATTTTCTTATTGATAGCCACTTGAGGATGCTTATGGTGTTTGTTGTACCGATATCATTAATCACGACACATTAATTTGTATTTCATGCATTTTAGTTTTTTTTTTACCATTCACTATGCATGCTAAAATGGAGTGGATGGAGTGAAAAAAATACGGAGTAATATAAATGCAATGCTACGAATTTTTTACATACAATAATTTTTAATGCTATAGTGTATCACGAAAATTATAAATTTTATCTTTAAATATAACCGTGTTATCTTCACACTTTAAAATATGTGAAGAGACAAATATAAAAAAGTTACAAACAAATGTAACATTAAAATTTTGCTTGGATTGAATAATGTATAACCTTAAATGGTTACCGCTACAGCATATCACTAATAGACAATTAGAAGGCAAGACTGCACGATTAGGATTTAGGATTAGACGGAGATGGGCCGTCCCGTTCCTGTCAGTGGGTTGCAATTTCGGCTAGGGCTAACTATGCATGGGCCTACTACAATGTAAAAGCCCACATTGTAAGTTTGTAACGGGCCGTAAGTAACACGTTTCTGTCATCGGCAGAAAATGGGGAGAGGATGAGGCCCTTCCCTGACAAATTTTATTTGGTACGAGACAGTAGAGACAAATGAAGCTGTTTTTGTTATTCAACACTCCGCAGAACACGATCAGAAGTTTCCAGCCTCCGCCCGTTCTCAATAGACAGCACACACGGATTTTCTTCTATATTTTGTCAAATATAGAAGAAATTTGTGCTGAAATTTATTTTTGAAAATTTCGGCCGACATTTTCAACCGATTTTTTTATTCAAAAATTTCGGCTGAAATTCACCGAAAATTTCCGATTTTCGGCTTAACCGGCCCCACCAGACCTTTAATTCAAAAATTAATTCAAAAATTTCAGCCGAAATTCACTGAAAATTTTGAATTTTCGGCCAAACCGGCCGAACCAGACCCCTGGTGAAATTTTGATGCCGGTTTTCAAAACCCTAGCTGTAGGTGCCATCAAACTTGCGGCCATGCTCCAGTGATACTAGAATTAAAATCGATGTCGTTGAAACTGAAACCGTCAGCGGTAGTGATCAGCGAGTTCCAGTCGATGGTAGCATCGTCAGATCCATCGACGTCGACGATCCCCCGAGATCCCGATGAGGAGCTGTCATGAGAGTTCTCGGTCTGTCCAGTGCCGTTGATGACGTCGTCGTCGGCGAGGTTCGTGAAGTTCGCCCTCGCCGACGACGGTACATGTCGGTGGACAGCTTCTTGATCATGGCCGGGCGGATTGAGGGGGCGACGGTCGAAGGATCTTAGCGTCCCCGTGCTCATGTACACCCGACACACGCTGAATTCGTTCCTCAGCTGCATGCATAGAAATCAAATTACTTCAGTAGGCATCCAGACGCACATGTCCAGTCCAGCAATCGTGTATGCTCTGCTAGACCGGCGGCCATGCATGTAAGAATTTCTTTTTCAGATGGCCCTGTAAGAAATTTAATCCGGCCATTTTGCATGGTTTGGTTGAATCGTTAATGCATTGCAACACTCATTAATCCTCAAATCAACTTCCTTTTTCCAAGTAAGTCTGAACAAGTTAAGCGATCGATCGAGACCATCGAATTAGTGACCACGCGTGGTACGTACGGTACGTAACGTACCCTGAGAGGTGCGGCGGCGGCGGCGGCGGCGGCGACGGCCTTGTACTCGTTCATCTTCCACCTGGTCTTGGTCCCCGTGGGCGCGCGGCCCTGGTAGAAGACCATGGTCCTCTTCACCCCGATCACCTTGTTGGCCGAGGAGAAGACGCAGGACGGCGACCCCGTGGCCTTCCAGTACCCCGACGGCGTGGTGCGCACCGGCCTGCCGCCGTGCGCCTCCCTCTCCGTCCTCGGGCAGAAGAAGAACAGCTGCTCCGTGTCACGCACGCTCGCCTCTCCCGCCATCGCTGCACACCCACACATACACATGCGCACATCACACGTCAAGGCCGGAACCATTAGAGTAATTAAGTGGAATAGAAGAAGAAGAAGAATACGGTGGAAAACTGGACAAGATGACCAATGTGGTGGAAGATTGGACGAAAAGATTCTGCACTTTACAAGCATGCTGATTATGCGCTAGGTCTAGCCGTGGATTTTACAAGAAATTCTGATTTACCTTCTGATCCTTTGTTTGGTTTTGTTAGATTTGTATCCCGCGTCATGTAACTGTTTCGAACTGGTAACCCCAGTCTATGTGCGGTGCGTTTTGTGTTTCTGTAAAACTTACTATTAACTTTCTATAAAAGCTGGATTTCCTCTTTCAAAAAGAAGAAGAAGAGAAGAAGAAGACGACACAGCCATTGGCTCGATGAACTCACAGCGGAGGTCGGAAGGATGATGGCTGTAGACGTTGACGACGGGGATGACACGCTCGATTTGGGGCCTTGAGTTGGCGAGGCGGTGGCGGAGGTAGAAGCTGAGCAGCTCCTTCTCCGTCGGGTAGAACCGGAACCCAGGTGGGCGGAATGGATCGCTGCTACCACCACTACTACTAGTCGCCATGACTGCACGAGATCTGCTTCCTTTTGCTTCACTGTACGCTCGACTTGCAACTCACTGACGTATATACGCAACTCTCTATCTTTCTTAGATTTTCCCTTTGGTTTGTGTTGGATCTAGCTTGGTGGCGCAACTAATGTAATAGAAATGGTGTACATATGGATTTGGGTCATATCTAGGCTATTACTTATATAGATCTAGCAGCTAGCAGATGGAGTTGGTGTTGGATCGCACCTGACAGAAGTAGGAAGGCAAGGCTTGAATGCTTTCCGAGAAGTTGCTGCATACATACAGGTCATGCCCACAGGCCATGGTTGACGTGGACCTAGTCTTCGTATTCTTGTGAGTTAGTAGTACACTAGTACTAGTCTGCGTGCATGTGTACTGGCATCAGTGACATGTGGCAAGCAGCTGCCTCTCTCTCATCTCTCTCTCTCCATCACTCCCTTCGTACGTGGACGAAACAACATCACTAACATCACTATTCTTGTGAGTTAGTACACTGGTGCTAGTCCGCGTGCGTACTGGGCTGTTTGGTTTGTTGTCGATGTAGATTAAATTAATTTTTGATAAAGGTATGAAAATTGACTGTTGTTTGATTTACTACCAATATTTAGTTATGATAATAAAAATTTGATAACACTAATAAAATCTAATATCACATGTGGACAATCTGAGTGTGAGAAAATTGTTTACCAAAATATTGGTAACATCAAATTTTGGCCTGATCACAATCCAACAACGTTTATTTTACCAAATTCTAATCTTGTATAAGTTTTAACTATACCAAATTTTGACGCTTAGTTCATCAGGGTCATTAACCAAACAGTCCCTAAATCCTTTATGCATTGCTCGTACGTCCAGTAAATTCAGGGGAGCATCACGGAAAAAATATCTTATGCATTGAACGTACGTCGAGTAAATACAGGGGAGCATCAAGGAAAACATATCACCGGGTCACTCTTCTGAGCATCACGATGTCATTAATTATTTATTAATAAGTGTTATTTGTTGGAGCATCAAGGAAAACGTATCACCGGGTCACTCTTCTGAGCATCATGATGTCATTAATTATTTATTAATAAGCGTTATTTGTTATCTCTGAACAGGTTTTATACTAGATTTAGCAATAAGTTATTGGGGTCACGTAACCCAGGTGTTACATGCTATTAGTGGTGGTTAGATGGGCGGCACGGCACGAGCCGGCTCAGCCCATCTTGGCATGGTCCATCCTAGCCCGCGAAGCGGTCCAGGCACGGTCCAACGGCTTTTAGTGCCGTGCTGGCCCACATACTAGGGAGGCGGTCCAGGCACGGTCCAACGGCTTTTAGTGCCATGCCGGTCCGAGCTCATTTGGTTTGACGGGTGGGTTGTGACCCACTTAGCCCGTTAGGTCCGAAAAAATCAAAAAAATAAATAAATAAGCTCCTAAAAAATTAGAAAAATATGTATAATTCAGAAATAGATATGAAAATTATAAAAATAATATAACCATATTGAAAACGTAATAAAGAGATTTATTAATGTTCAAATGGCTGCCTCGTTAAAATCTTTGCTAAGTAAAAAACTCGACATGAGAAAACCTTGAAAAAGGGAAAAAGAGTACAACATATAACTCTATATATATTCTTGTTCTACATGTCGTTATCTAGGTACAGATTTTCAAACACCTTTGACAACTCTGGATTTTTCACAAAGTGTTGTGTTCGTGAATTAACTTATTCCCAGTCATTCACAGTTAGAAGTATCTCCACCATATCACTTGTGAGACGTGTTCTTCTCTCCTCCAATATTCTTCTAGAAAGACTGAAAGCAGACTCGGAGAAAACCGTTGAAACAGGAACAGTTAACACATCACGTGCAAGTATGGATAGCATATGATATGCTAACTTATGGGCTTGCCACCATTTTAAAATTTTAAAGCATTCTGAGTTGAAATCCATAGTATCGCTATCTAGATAGATGAATAGTTTTCCATTCCTTGGGGTTATTCTTGATTGAGCAGACAGTGTGTAAAAAAAAAGACATGGGTCTGGAGGAAGAGCCACCGAAGATCGTGCCCCACATATTTATCTTGCTACTTGAGGTGGGGGCTACTAGCGGTTGTTGAAAGCGAACTCCCCAGAACTTATTTTCATACCTTTGTTAAATCTCGTGTAATCGAGAACAAACTTCTGTAAAATAGTTAGAATATTCTAGTCCTGTAACATCACTGAGAAGATCAAGAATATTATCAAATTCTTCAATTTTATCTCTAGGATCTAAAATAAATGCAAATGCATATAGGAAAGGAGTTTCTCTCCAATATTTAAGGTATTTAATTTTCATAGCAATAATAGCCTCGTGTAAAACTGAGTCATATATTTTCAATTAAGTAGTAATTTGTAAAATACTATGCACAATAATAGGAGATGTTAGACAGTAGACAACAGACAAAGCAACAGTGGCCTCATAAAATTTTTCTAAAAACTATAGTATCTTTTCAGCAACGAACCAATGTTGCTCAGTCAATAGTATACTACTGTCAGTGCTCTGATAGTGCGTTTGAAAAAATAGAAAAAGTGCTCTTATAGGTAAAAGACTCTTAAGCATCATGTAAGTAGAGTTCCATCTTACCGACATGTCTAAATCGAATTTTCTTGGACGTATACCCATCGCCCTGCAGAAGTTATTGTATAGTACTATTCTTACGTTAGAATTATTCAAGTAAGATATCACATCGTGAAAATCTTTAATATATGGATTCAACCTCTTCAAACCACAATTGACTATAAGGTTAATAATATGACAATTGCATCGCTGATGTAGCAAGAAGGAATCAGCGTATGTACTCAATACTGTAGTAAGAATATCCATGACCCTGAAGTTTGAAGTGACATTATATAAATTAATTGAGAATATTTTGTATGTAAGACCAAAGTCTTCCACGACTTTAATAATACAATATACAATGTTCTCGCCCGTGTGTGCTACATCAATTAATTTGAAACCTTTAATTCTTTTCTCTGTTGTCTAGTCGTCATTAACATAATGAGCAACTACACTAAGATAATCCTCCTAAGCCCGATCACTCCATATGTTCGAGGTTAGGGCCACCGAAAATGTGTGCATACTAAATAGTTCATTTATTTTATTATGACGTTCATTGTAGTATTTTATTAGATCTTTAGTTGTTATCTGTCTAAAAATGGTACAAATCTAGGATTATACGTAGTCTTAATGTAAGTTTAGAAAGCACTAGACTCCCCAAAGCCTAACGGTAAATCCTCGTAAGCAATTAAACGACATAGAGTTTGCGAGCTACCTCAAGATCGTAGTCCCAACTACGTACCATACCGTTGGGGTTGTACTGCAGCTACGCCTGCTTCATCACCAATCCTTACTTGGTCTTACATTTTGTAGCATGTCTGAGCAAATGCTCTGTTACACTTGTAGACCTTGCAGACAATTTATTGTGATAAATTTTGTAAATAGCATATTCTACCTCATTTTCCTGAGTGTCTGGCTTGGTTGTCCTGTCGAAATTCTCTCACACTCCAGATGTAGCCGGCCTCGACCTCTTTGCTCCGGTGGTCGCCGACGAAGATGCTGCCATAGAGCCTGATGACAGAACTCTGCCCTGCCCTTCCGCTAACAACTACGGTTGGTTTGAGGCAACCACAACCTCCATGAATGCAACTTCCTCCGGTGAAAGTCCTCAATCACCAAGAGCAAAGCTATCGTAATTTTCCATAACAAAAGATGCAAAATCGTAATTTTTTTAATTTTGCCAAATTATCTCACAACAGAATTTGAAAGAGAGATCGAGGAATGGATGGGTACTGAATGAAGAGGGGAATGGTGGCTATTTATAGAAAAAAAATTAGAATTTTTGTTTGCTATTTTTAAAGACTCAAATGGTAAAAAAAACCGATTGGATTTTCAAAAAATCCGAACCTTAGGGCTAAATGGACCGTGCCGTGCTGGGCCGAGCACGACCCACTGTGCAAAAAAGCCTTCGACGGGCATAATTCCAACTGGGCCATGCCGTGCCGACCGACGGTGCAGGAGGCACCACAGGAGCGAGCGGAGGCGGCGGCGGTGATTTGCGGGAGGGGATCTGGAGGGAATCTAGCAAGGTTAGGCGGCCGCGACGGTTTGCGGGGGAATTGGAGGGAGCTGTGTGGGGGTAGGGCATGCGCGTTCTGGCGAGAGTCGGGGCGAGGGGAGCTGCCAAACGAACAGGTAGGATTGGAAGCCGAGGGGATCGAACAGACACGATGCTGCCTGTGCTATGAACAGTGTAACAGTAGAAAAACTATAATAAAGTATGATATACATAGGATGACATGTGAATTTCTATGTGTGCTGACGCATCTGCTTTTGATATAGGTTGCATAGCTAGATCAATGATTCCTGAGCAGCGTCAGCCCTCTAACTAGCTCCTTTATCCGGGTCGATGGATTGATTGAGCTGCATAAGGAACACCCGGAAGTTGCCATAAAGATTCAGGGAAAAGACGGCCAAGTTTTCGCATGCGGACAGACAAGGTAAATTAAGCACCACACTGTGTTACCACTAGTACAGCACGCAGAGCCTGAAACTCTCAATGATTGGTCAGGACTCGGTAGCACCTAGCAAATCTAGCAGAAGACCGACATAACGAAGGTCAAGCCCAAGACCTTTCTTGGACGTAACTTAGCGGTTGCTTCACTTGCTATGAAAAATCTACGTAAAATGATAATAATTATCGCTGAAGATCACATAAAATTTATATTCGTTTTTAGAGATAATAGCCGTAGATCTTCATACATCTGAATGAAATAAGTCATAAGAACGAAAAGAAAATGACTCACTAGAATGATAAAAAAGTTGTAACTGCTTGACCAGCTTGCAACCATGATAAAACATGACCGTGTCAATAGTAACACATCTAATTACAACCTGACGAACTAATGAAGAAAGGCGAGACCCACACAAGTGACCTAGACGATGATGCCACTGCGCAAAAACTCCAAAGTGGTGGCAGCAGCAGCGATGGAGGTAAACGTAGAAGTGATAGGAGCAACTGAAGTGGACGGAAGATGGATGCGGTCAAGTATGTAGAGACCCTAACAATACCAGAGACAGTACTTAGCGATGCCGGCTAGTCCCAAGTATCGTCTCTGTCTGTCGATCCTAGACGAAACAGGGGTGAGAGTCAAAACCAACGCTACAGTCGATATCAGTAAGCTAACCCACCGAGAGAAGCTGCATGGTAAACTGGAAAACATGGGAAACAACTGGAATAGAAAAACAAGATACAAAGAGTGCATTGGCGGTGATGGACAAAGGAGTCTGCACACCGTCTCGAACATAGATAGTAAAAACTGGCGGTCCTACTGAAGTGAGAGATGTGGATTCTGGTGTCATGTGGAAAGAGACACCTGAATCTAAAACTCAATAAGTACCTAGAGGAGACGTCTGAACTAGACTAGCAGAACTTGCTAAGTTGTGACAGAGCTGCTGAAATAGAGCCTGGCAGAATTGTTGAACAGAGTCACCTTGCAAAAAAGGTCCTGACATGCTGGTCTGCCCACCCATTGAGGAAGAGCCTCCTTGCCCGCCATTGGATCGTCCACCCCCACGTGCCTTGTTTCACTTTTTTCACACCGCACAACACTGGTAGTCGTGCCCGAAGTTCTTGCAATAATTGTAAGGAACCCTAGTTGGTGCAAAAACAGGAGCGAAAACTATAGTTATCAATTCCATTCCGGTTTGCCTCTTGGTATGGAATACGTCGGTATCAGTCCGTTCCGGCGTGCCATTCTGGATATATATATATATATGCACACGTAATTTCAATTTGAATCTCACTTCAAATACATAATTATAGAATAAAAATAACACATAGTTCAATTACTTCATAAATACAAAGATCGTACGTAGTTAAATAATACAACATGATTTCATACATTTTACCGTAGTCTAGCATAATTTTACTTACCAAAGGAGTAGTACTGGACTCGGCCTTCCGAGCTGATTCAAAGAAGTGGTTACTTCAATTTTGAATTTTTGACCGGTACTGGAATGACAGAATGGTTGGAATGGACCGAAATGGGCCAGAATGGCCGATATTGACCCGTATTGAGGCCAGTACGGGATTGAGACTACGGTGTGCTGGTTTGGGTGCTGGTATAGCATGTTCCGGCTATTTCGGCCGGTACCGGAATAGAATTGTTATGTATGGCAGAAACAAACACTTAAGGTGGGACTGTAGTCGAAGCAGAAGCCATCAGTGTATGTCAGGACCCGGGATTAACACTCCCAAATCCTCTGTGTATTATTGAACTAGTCGCATAATCTGTGGCTAGCTCACACAGTAAACAAATATGGTAACATCCATAATATGCAAAAATTTATTAATAAATAACAGAGTTTTATTACCAGAAAGCCTTATAAGCCAACAATAAATAAATACAGCGAAAGACGAAGAAGGTGTAGTAGAGCCCAGCTAATCTGCCGTAGGCAATCGATTGGGGTAGCAACCTAGTCGTTGAGATCTTCAGCAGATGCAGAGTCCTTCTCCTCTGTATAATATTTTATTAAGCAAGAGTGAGCACAAACAACCGTGCTCCGCAAGTTACACCCAATAACAGAATTATAATGCATGCATGGATATATATCAATGGAAGGCTTATAGGGTTGAATTTGTATAAAGCGATGTTTTCTTTAAATACTTGTAATAAGTTCCAAAGCAGATATTATATAACTAAAATTTATTTTCTAAATTCTCAAGTTTTATAGTCAGATAAAATTCACACAAGAGTAGTGAATGATACCCTCCTATCACATAGCTACTTGCCCAATTCCCCATTTGGATAAACCATTTGACAAAGTCTCTTGAAAATAAAATCAAAGTCTAACTTTGAGTGGCTTTGCTTATCATGTCCATGACCGTGTACACAACTATTCGAATAATTTTACACTCTGCAGATGTTGTACAGCTTTACCCACGAGAGATAATCAGTTATAATGTCTGTTTTATACACTTCCAAAGGTGTGCGACTAAGTGATTATCGCAAGGCCTTTACAATACGCCATCCCACCGTAGTCCCACCTCGCTAAGGTTTAGGTTCCTTTGGATTGAACCATCTGTCGGATTTAAGCCCTTTCTTGCACTATGTGGGAATACATAAAAGTAGGTCATAAAGACATTCACGCAACCAAATAGCACAACCACGGTGAAATGTTATAAATTAGTTAGCCTAGTCCTGCCTATTCAAGACATGTGGTAGTACGATGGGGCTTAGCAAAATGCGGCTCGAAGGCCGGTCCTTAACTGACTTGGGCGATTTTCCATAAAACCCATGGGTCTCGATCATAGAAATGACTCGATCCTGCGCATTAACGTACACCATCCAAACATCCATTTCGCCCAAGTTCAAACCAATTTTTATTTTATTTTCCAAGTGAAATCATTTTCTAAAATTTCTATAGTAAAAGCAATACCATAGCATCAAGTTAAATCATAGTTGAATATTTGGCTAAAGTTCCCCAACTTAAACAATTTTGGTCTAAGTTTGTGTAAGCATCAAGTTTATAAACAAAGCATCTTGTCAATACTATTGTATTAACCAGAGTTTTATCTAAGGCGACAAGGTGTGAGGGTTTAGTGTCTAAGAATTGTCAATTCTAAGGTCACTAAGTCAACCATCAATATGAGAATTATAAACCAATATCCAACAATCGTCTAGTTCTATAATCTGACATCCATCAATCCGACACTAATCTATGTCTAAGCTCCAACATCCATCAATAACCAATTTCTAGAATCCAACATCAACAATAATCTACTTCTATAATCCAATCTCCAATAATCCAATATCAAGAATAATCTAATCATGTAATCCAATCTCCAATAATCCATTATCAATAACAATCTAATCCTATAATCCATCATCAATAATCTACAACTATAATCCAATCTCCAATAATTATCTATTTATATAATCCAACTCCAACAATTCAATATCAACAATAATCTTTTCTATAATCCAATATCCGATAATTATCTATTTTTATAATCCAACTCCAACAATCTGATATCATCAACAATATATCTCTATAATCCAATAAAGATTTATTTCTATACTCCTCCTAATATTTATTTCTATAACCCACTCAAGATTTATTTATAATTCCAACTTCTATTCAATCACTTAGATAAATCCAATATGACCAAAATACTGAATTAATCATATACTTCTTGATTCAACCTATTCCACCCAGAATTAACATCCTAAATTGGTAATCTGATAATCCATTCTCCAACACTTATCTAATATTCATCATTCATGTAATCATATAATCCAATCTTTTCAATTTCTAACGCCAAAATATACCACGTTTGGAATGACAATATGGCTATACAATGAAGTTGTGTATAACTATGAAGTTAAAACAGGGATTTAAAGTACTATAGTTTAATTACGCATACAATAATAATTTAAAATACTGGGATTCAAGTATGATTAAAGATGTAACTTGCCTTGCTTATTTAGTTGTTGTCCTCAAATGGCGTCGCAATCTGGCTTTCTGAAGTCGTCGTAATCTACACGAGAAAACAAGCCAAATTCAAATAAACTCCAAATAAACTTAAAAAAAACCATCAAATTAGAAATAAAATAAAGGGGATGAATTAGAAGAATTTAGAACCAAGAATCGATAGAATCAGATTTCGTATGAAGGAGAACGAAAATCTGAAAGTTTAGATAACACAAGAAATGGTAGAATTCCAAAAATATTGTTCACTTTCCGAGTACTGTTCATCGTTTCGACTACCTGGTCGAAAGGAGGTTTCGACTACCTAGTCGAAAAGAGATTTCAGCTACCTGGTCGAAAGAGGTTTCGACTACCGAGCAAGATCGGTGGCAAGACACAATGGCGGCGGGTGCCTGTGGGCGACAGGTGCTCGATGATGCTCCGACGAAGAAGAGGGCAGAACCACGTAGAACTTTGCGACACGAAGCTAACGACAGAGATAATGTCACCGGGGGACCAACTACGGCGACGGAACGTGAGGAAAAAAGAGCTTGAACCAGCGGCTGTAAAGCTTCGATTGTGGAGAAATGAAAGCAAGAGAGGATGGCGAATTCGGGAGGTGGAAGAGGAAGCCAAGGGGCTCACCGTGACATGCTTGGCTCGGAAATTGAGTGGCGAGGAGGGAGAACGGAGGGGGAGTTGCTCACGGCCGAATTGGAGAAGAAATGGGGCTGCTAGTGGTGGCTGCGGTTTGGGGGAAGAAAAGAGAAGAGGAGGGGGGAAGGAAGAGGAGCTCGAGGGGCGCACGAGGCTCTCTTTATAGGGGTTGAGGAGTAGGGGAGAAGGCTCGTGACATGGGACGGTGCTCCGGACGATATGGCCGACGGGACAGAGCGGGGTGGAGGTGATGTACACGGACACGAACGAGATGGGGCGGGGTAGAGGGTAGATGAGGAGGAGAGCAGGCGGCGAGGCGGCGGGGTCAACAGCGAGGTGAGGAGGTGACTACAGAGGCGAGAGGACGTGGCGGCATGTGCACCAACGAGAGGAGGTGAGGAGGAAGAAGGTTGTGGCGTGGGGACCACCGGGCGGTGAGAGAGGGAGGGAAGAGGGAGGTGGGCTGGCGTGCGGGCCCGACTCAGCAGGGAGCTAGAGAGGGGAAAGGGAGGCCGACTGGCGGGCTCCATGGGTAAGAGAGAGATGGCCGGCGTGAGGCTGGGCCGACAGGAGGGAGAAATGGGCTGGGTGCGGGAAAGTAAACCGGCCGACGAGGTAGATTCGGCCCAAAGCGAATTTTTGGATTTTTAATACTTTTCCAATTACAGAAAGACAAGAAAGCGAAAAAGGTTTTTAATTTTGCACATAACTATTTTTAATTTTTGAAATATAGGGAAAACCTTTTTAAATACTAGAAGATTCAACAAATTACATAAGTTTTTTTCTCTTTAACTTTAAATCCAAAGTAAACCTTGAAACTCAATAAACTTCATTTTTTACTTTTATAACATAGGAAATTGAGAAAAGCAATAAAACTCTTTTAAAACTCAGGAAACTCAATAAAATAATAATTTTATAATTTTAATTTTGGCAACAGAGCTTTGAGATGTTACAGTGTAGTCGAAGAAGAAGGGACAGCAAGGACAGCATAAACAAACTATGTTGTTAACCCGCGGCGAAGCTCCTCAGCTCGACGCGTCGAAAAAGCCTTAGTGACTGACGATCATGGTGAGCGACTCAGCAGTTGAGCCCTGACAGGCTCAAACTCTGGGCGAAGGCGGCAGACAAAGTTATAAAGGCAAAGCGGTCACAATCCACCTTATGACACTCCTGGCGAGTAGAGAAGCCAACTCGTCCAACTAGTGCCAGAGACTGGCCAGGGTGTAACACCCCAAAATGGTTGAATGCAAAAATACAAGATTTTTAAAACTTTTCATGTGTCATCCATTGTCACGCTTTTACCAGCATTCCGAGATTTATTCGATCTGCATTCTTTTTCTTGCCAACACAAGTCCATCCAAAGCCGCAAACTCTAGAATCGGAATAATGCTCGAGAACTAGATGGAACTATTTAGCAACAGATCGGATTGGGACCTATCACCTCTAGGTCAATATTTAATAAAGGAAGTCCCCTTCCTGTCTCCAACTCGCCCCTAACTTTCCTCCCCTTGCCCCACTTTTGGCCGGCGTAAAGCCACAAGCCACAGCCCCTTTGGCTGGTCATAGCCGCCACCTTTCTCCCTCTGTGTGTGCACTGTTCCTCCGACCAGTTTAGCCGACCATTCCTCCGACCAGTGGTCCAACCGACTCGGCGTAGTCGAGACCACACCCTGGTCATGACCGCCTGTTTCCCCGGTGAACCGCAGCATCGCAGGTGCAACCATGCGCCCTGTTCCTCCGACCAGTGGTACAGCCGACCCGGTGCAGTCGAAACAACACCCAGTCGTGGCGGCTGTGCGTGCACTCGGTGGTCGCCAGTCAAGTCAGTGTGCCCAAAGACCGATTCTGGTCGTGGCCGTTGATGTGGGCCTGGGTCAGTGTGTCCTCTTCCCTATGGGCATCGACACCTGCCAAGTCAGGACGCCCCGATTCAACGTGGTGTGTGGGCTGGAAGCCACCGTCACTCCCCCATTACAAGCTATCTCTCACCCATTGAAAGCCATCGCTCAGTGTGTCACGTCGCTACACTGTGCTAACTCAATCGCCATCGCCAACCACTCGTAGTACCGCGCGGAGCCAGATGCAATGAACGCCCTGGCCGACCTCCCCCCCCTTCGCCTATAAATAGCAGCCACATGCCCTCCCCCGCTGCTGTTCCACAGCCCAAGAGCCAGTTCTTCCCTTCCTCTCTTCCTCCATTCCTCAGGAGAGCTCGAGCTCTAGGTAAGGCTTGAGTGCTCACCTCACATTGGCGCCCGCAATGTCGCCAAAGAAGCTTTGGTGCTTTCAGTGAAGCTTTCTCCCTCTTCAACACCTCTACTTTTGCTTGCTGACCCAGTGGCGACTCCCCTCATGGATTCCACACTGTACTCGCAGGAACTGCCGACTCCGTCCCCCCTTCCCTCCGCCCAGAGTAGCCCCGACAGTCGGATTGACTTCGACGGCCACCACCACCACTTGGAGCTCTCTTGCCATTGCAGACCTTCGTCAGCAGATCGTCTCTGGCTGGCACGCTTCTTCCACTTCCAATCGGTACATTTCCAGTGGCCACTAGAAGTCCATTTCCACTCTTGATGGGTGAAAGCACCGCCAGGGCAATGAATGCACTATAGACCCCAACCGTAGTCGAACCAAACTAGGTGGTCGAACCTCCCCCAACATGGAGTATAGCCAAACCCGTACCCTTCCCCACCTAATGTTATAGATGACCCTATGTCTCCGACCAGGTGGTCGAAACTCCTGTTGACCAAATGGTCGAAGCTCCCTCCAGCCAGATGGACAAAACTCCCCCAGACTAGACGGATGAAACTCCTTCGGAGTGAACAGATGAAACTCTCCTTTATCGAGTGGTTGAAACTCCCTTCGACCCCATGGTCGAAACTTCTCTCGGCCGGATGGTTGAAACTCTTTCCAACCAGATAATCGAAACCCTCTTCGACCCTGTAGTCAAAACCTGTTCCCACCAGTCAATCCAAACCCTTCTTTGACCAGCTTGTCGAAACTTCTTCGACCAGTTAGTCGAAACCCTCCTTCGACTAGTCTGTCGAAGACTTTTTCGACCAATTAGTCGAAACCCTTCTTCGATCAGCTTGTGAAAACTTCTTTGACCAGTTGGTCGAAACTCTCCTTCGACCACCCTGCGAAACACTTCTTCGACCAGTTAGTCAAAGCCCTCCTTCGACCAGCTTATCGAAACTTCTTCGACTAGTTAGTCGGAACCTTCCTTCGACCAACATGTCAAACCTTTTCTGACCAGATAAACAAGAACTCCTCTGACCAGACGGTCGAAACTCTTCTACCAGGTTGACCGAAAGACCGTTTCGACTTATAGTCGAAACTTCTCCGACGAATGGTCAAAGTTCATTCGACCAATAGTCGAAACACTTTCCTAAATCTCATTCGACGAGTTGGTCGAAGATCCTTCAACCAACTAGTCGAAACACTATTGATCAGTGGTCAAAACAATGAACAGTAGTCGAAGCAGTGACCTCTCATGTAAAAACAGTATGACCATAAGTCTATAATGGGTACGACATGGCTAACTAATTTGTTCACCTTAGTGTTGCTTCGCCACTGGATGGCGAGTGGCGTGGGTATGGATAGAAGCCACAGGAAAACCACACGGCACAAGAGGGGGCCTCCTGGGAGTGAGGCTCCACACGGTGGAAACCTTAGCGGCTGGGGTTGCGTCGAGGGTGAGCATTATAAAGGCCTTGTGATGATCTCCCCTGATTTACATGTCTAATGAAACATGTGTATATATCAGGATGATTATCTCTTGTGGGTAAAGTGTACGAACTTGAAACCTCTTTCCAACAAGGTAGTCGAAACCCCCTTCCGACCACCTGTAGTTGAAACCTCCTTCTAACCAGATAGTAGAAACCTCCTTCTAACCACCTGTAGTCGAAACCTTCTTCCGACCACGTGTAGTCCAACCTCCTTCCGACCGCGTGTAGTCGAACCGGTGAGCAGTAACCGAAACCTAATTGTTGGATTTTTTCTCTTCCGATAGAAATGGTTTAGGCTATAACTTTCGCATTCAAACTCCAAATTGAATAATTTTTATTTCTAAATTCATATTAAATCATAATATACCTCCTTTATTAATTTCATAATTTTTAGAGACTTTTGTAATTTTGGTATTTATTCTGTGTTTTCACTTTGTCGATACTTATCGTTAGATAACGATGATTCGGAAGTGCAGCGGAGATGATCCTGTGAATATCCAAAGTACCAGCAAGCAAAGGCAAGAACCCATTCTGTTGATGCATGTTGATCCTATTATATTCAAAAAATTATTATCTTATTTTGCAACTGTATGTATGCATGCTTTATTTGTCAAGTTATGTTTGCGATTAGAGGTAGTTAACCCTATTGCATGAATTCCCTAAAATTGTTTATCCCCTGCCACTAGCCTAAGTTAATATTTCCGCTGATGATTAGTGCTCGGTGGATGGTATATGGCCTATTTATGTTTATTCGGTGTCATACCTAGCAATGCTTAGTTTCTAGTAGATTGAGCGGTCGTCGACTTTGTCAGTGACCTTGATCACATAAATCATTCTTATTATGTTATGTCCAGCAACATGTGCTATTATATTTGAAAAACTAAAAATGAAAATAAAACGTTTTGGACTTGGGCAAATGGTATGCATAGTGTGATTGTCGGGTGTGAATGGTTTGTGCCCAAGTCAATAAGGACCGAATTACTTGTGTCACTGATCCAAGCACTATTGCGTGCATCCACATGAGGGACATTTGGGACCCTTCTTGACTTATTACTTTGGCGTGTGTTAGCTTCGAGTCGCAGGTGGTGGGTGTGTGTATTGTGTTAAAAAATGTTCTTTGTGTGTTGGGTGTGCGGGAGTGAGTTCCTGTCTATGTTCTCCACGTCGAGGGGCATCGGCAGTTACTGAGGCTGGGCCGATGTCTCCGACACAACGTGTGGATCCTCCGTGGGAGCCCCGTCTGCACACACAAGGGCGGTTCACGGAGGGTTTCACTCATGTGGGCGATTCGTAGTTAATGCATTATATTGAAAAATATCTCATTGGACTTAGCTCTGCCGGCATATCTAAGTAAGTATGCTAAATAGCTTAGCATAAGGAGCGGTCTAACATGTGGGTAAAGTTGTACACCCCTGTTGGGTTTAATCACCTCGAGTAGTTACGTTCTTGGTTATGACAATGCTTGGTTAGGTCGTGCAAGAATTAGACTCAATATTTTAGAATTTAAACTTAAAACTTGATGGATGGTATTGAGAGTGGTTCTCATACTTTGTTTGTGTGCTATATGGCAGCTACCTGTAGATGTTATGTTGATGTCTAATATTAATTACCCGCGGTTATTTAAAGTATTAAAAATGTTTGCTAACTTGCAATTTGAATCTACTACTTGTATTTACTTGAAATATTGCTTTATGCTGAAAATAAACCCTATAGCATTCTCCTTTGAGTAGAGCTTGCATGTAGATATTCGTGTACTCCTTTGTTTGCTTTTATTTATTCGTACTCATTGTTTACTTTTATTTACTAATCTGGACAATATGTGTGAGATCGAATTGGGTAAGAAAAGATTGAGCAGGAACATCGATTTACTATGGTTTGAACCCAGTTCTGTTGCTCTATAGGTTTTGACAAGCCATTGGGACTTTATTTATGGTTAATTCATATTTTTATTTTAGTTTACTCTTTGTTTTCCATTTGCATACTTGATATTTATCTTTTATATGGTCGGTCGGCCCTTTTGTATGAAATTGAACCTTGTAAGTTCAATATGTTGTAAATTACAAAGTTTCGATATTGTAAGAACTTGTGTATGGATTGATATTGATAATTGTGATGGTGTATGTGTACAGCTCCTGGGAGGTACATAATACACCGAGAATTGAAAGTTTAATTTGTGATGCTAGGATCAATTGGAGGGTTAAGCATTACAAGTTAAATCACCCGGGTTCTCACATGAATATTGTGTGTGTATTCGTGAGGCCCAATAGACAATATATATAGCGAGTACAAAGGGAATATGTCATACACATATAAAGAGATATAAAAGAATTCCTATTCTAACAATATTCTGATACCCTTCTTATGCACAACAGTCTCAGATCGGATCGGAGTTTGTGAGAAACATCAAATTTCTTAAGCACAATCTCAAAAGAGTACAAGGGGTTGTTACTTGGTCACAGCCCTCTTGAATCTTTTAGGACCCTCAAATTTTTGCCCTATACAAGAATCTAGTGCTAAAAAAATAATCTAGCATCTAATTCTCTCGTGTGACTCTTGATTTATATGAGTTGGCTTGTGGTTTGTGTTCTCCGTGGCATCTCTTGTGATTTTATATAGTGTTTTCTAGTTCTCTTTCAAAAAAAAGTAAGAACCCTAATCCTATTATGATTTTGATAAGAATGCTTGTAGATCACATCTTTAAGTCCTAATAGTTATAATACAAGTCACACGTACTCAACATTAGTGCTTGAGGTCGGCGAGGAAAACCGCCCGCATGAGCATGATGATACGACGAGCTGTGCCGGTTTGAACCGACGGATTCATCAGTCGATTCTGCCCTGAATTAGACCTGTCCTTTTCTCTCCACTGACTACTGACTAGAGAGTGATTGGTCTTCTTGACTCTTGACTGAACGCGTACGTACGTCTTCGTTGCCCAAAGCTACATGCTCTCGACAGCGACAACGACAACGACGGACAGGTCGTCCCGCTCTTCCAGCTGACGACGCGTTTCTAAGAACACCTCTGCACGCTTGGACAATACGCGGAGGTGGTCGTCTTCCATCTCTTGAATTGAGCTCGGATGGATGCAACGCAAGACGCCATATCCATTTCTTGAATTCAACTTCTTCCTGGATCGCTCAAAGAGACACCCTAGCTGCGACTGTGGAATTCTATTAACTGGCAGTACACACCGTACCAGTTCAGAAATCAGAGGCGTCACCAACCGGTAGACGATGGTCTATTGGTCTTTCCTTGTTAATTGTGGCTCTGAAAAAGCTGATTTATGATAGTTTTTTTGGAGAGTACCTGTTTACTTATTTCTCTCCCAAGTATTAATTTCTGTGATTTTTGGTTGATGCATTCCCTTTCCAAGACTGTGGCTTACACACTGCACATCACACATCTAAAAAACTCAAAAACTTGCAGAGAGAGTATATAGTTGTTAGGGCTAAATTATTTGTTTCTTTGGACTTCTCTGAGAATCATCGTACAAGATTTAGACTTGTGTGAAAGGTACATCTCATTAAAATTGTTCTAGCTCTGCCACTGCTTAACGGTAAATTCCTGAAAAGATACAGTAAATTGGGAAAATAATGGAAATGTGTTGGAAAATAGCAAAAAGGAAAAATAAAATAAAATAGCATATCTCAAAGCAAACTAGTTCTTGAGTGGCATTTTACTAATTTCATCATTTTGAGTAGCATGCTCCATTTTAGAGGGACATAAGTGCAATTTTGCCACAATTGTACCGTAGCAAGGCACGACGGGTTGCCCCAAATCCACCAGCTGTTCCGCCCTGGCGGTACTGGCGGAAGCATGGATGTGGGCCACCGTCTGGCGTCTGGGTCGCCAGGAAGTCGGCGCTGGTGGAGGTGGGGGCGCCACGGCCGAGGCAGCGTGGCGACGACTACGAAGCTCGAGGACGTGTTGGACGACGAGCGTCAGCACCACCGTGAAGACGACGCCGCCGATCACCAGCGTGATGACACGCCCAGGGTTGACACCAGTCTCCGCCCGCTTGCAGTGGATGATCACAGTGGCGGAGCTTGAACAAAAAAATAAGAGAGGGCTAAATCAATAAACTATGTGTTAATCCTTGTATACAGAGCCAATTTACTTCTTCACACGTTTATATGTATTAAATAATCAATACATCATTAAGAGTTTCCAAGTAGAAAAAGGGGGCAAATGCCCCCTCGCCCCCATGAAGCTCCGCAAGTGGATGATCTTCGTCATCCTCGGTGGTCCAAACACCCTACCCATGGTGAGGGGAACTCGGCGGTGGAACTCCGAACTGGAAATCGGCCGTGGAACTCAATGATGGAACTCTCGAACTGGAATTGAAACTGAAACTCGGACTCTCGAACTCCAAGTTCTTGCTGAACTTTCTTTCAAGTTCCTATCGAAAATACAACATCTTTTTAATTCAAGCATCAATCACAATAACATCTCGTTTTTGGTTTTGTAAAGGAATTTCAAAACTTGTTTTGAATTCAAATCTTCAATTCAATTTGGCTCAATTTATGAAACTCAAACGTTCCAATCCTCTCCTTGGGCTTGGCCCAGCCCACCCCGACCCCTTTCCTCTCCTCGGCCCAACCCGACCCTAGGCGCTAAGTCGCGCCAGGGGCACTTTGCTTGCGCCCTCGCTCTGGAGGCAGCGCCGGATCGGCTCCTCACCCCTGCTCCCGCCTGGTGCGTCAGAGCCTCCGCATCCTCACCGGACCCCTGGCTCCTCTCTCTTCGCCGCCTGTCCCATCACGGGTTCGCCCTGCGCGCCACACTCCGCACCTGCACTTCCGCCGCATCCTCAACCCCTTTTCCGGCCGCACCTCACGCTGGTGCAACGCCACTCCTCTTCCCTCTTTCCCGCGCGTACTCGTTGCTTTCGCCAGTGCCACCCTGCCCCTACCCTAGCACCGCGCCCAACGCCGCCTCGGGACCCCGCATGGGCTTTAGAGCTCCTCAACGGCTCTCCTCTCTCCCTTGGCTATTTAAGCCCTCCTTCACCCCCGTCCAACTCTCGATCGCTCCCCCCACCTCCATTGACCCCGAGAGCCACCGAGACCTTTCCTTATTCGCCTCCGACCGTCTTTGCCACCCCCGTCACTGAGGGAGTTTCGACGCATCTTGGACCAATCAGCCATACTAGAAGCACCAGAGGACCTCCCGAAAGCTTTCCCAAGCCTCTCTGTACTTCTTCTTCCTCTCCGGCAAGCCTCCCCTTGTCGCCCACCTCGTCATCGCCTCGGTCACCGTTGTCGGCCCTCCTCAGCTCTTCCTCACCATTTTCTTCAGTGCCGGTGAGTCCCTAGTACCCCATATATGCTCGTGCGCGCACGTTCTTGTCAAGAGCGTCATCGGGTCACATTTTGCGTTGTCACCCGAGTGCCTCCGCCGGCCCGGCCCACCACCGCCACATCACCACCACCCTTAGGACCGGCTAGCCTCCCCAGTTCAATTTTGGGCCTTGCCCGCCGCCACTCGTGGTCACCTCATTTGGCGATGTGTGCGGACCATGGCGCCATCGCCTCCTCTGCTTTGTTTGCACCGGACCGATCTGTGTGAGCAATTAAATGTAATCCCGATCGGTTAGGGCTAAGCAATCATTAGTTGTGTTTAATTGCAGGTTTAATTGTGATGAGTCATTGACGCGTGGGCCCGATATTTAATAATTGGAGTTAATGAAGCTTAGTGTTGTCATTAAGTTAGTGACAAGGGGGCCCAGTGCTTTAAGTGCACGGTAATTCCTCTCGGTGAACCCGTGCACTGTGCGTGTAGACCGAAGGTCTGTGCACTATTTGGTAGACCAAGCTTGATAGTGGACCCCTCATGTCAGTGAGAGAGTTTCTCTCTCATCTGTCTTTTTTCTATATTTAATTCAAAAGTAAACTTCGGAGAGCCCATTCTCCCTTATTTTAACTCCAAATTTAATGAAATTTATTTCTAAAATTTTCTAAATTCAAGATATTTCTAATGGAAGTAGTTGTGTTCTATTTAGAATTATTTATATATTTTTTTGTATTTATTTGCTTTGCTCGCTTGTTTGATCTTTTTTTCTAGTTGCGATCATCCGATTAGAGTTCGAAGCCCCGGGAGAGCCCAGTTTGATCAAGTTCAAGACTTTCAAGACTTTCTTGCCTTTGACCCAGGCAAGTCAATACTTTGATCATATTGAACCTACATTTTATGCAAATTTATATTCTTTTAAAATATCAAATTGCATGCTTAATTCATTATGTAAATATATGTCAAATCTTTAAGGTAGTTACATTCCTACTTGATAATTAAATATTATTATACCATCCTTTGGCAGTTGAATCACATGATCCTTTTCACCCTAGATAACTAAGTGGTAACTTTACTAGCTATAGGTTGTACTTAAGTGCTATGCTAGTCTTGCTTAAGTACCGGGCTATTAATTGCCCTAATCATCATCTTTTAAACATGAAATTATTTTTGGCAATCAATGGAGGTAAATGACTGGAATATTTGAGATAATGTAATTTATGCTCATCAAAAACCCTAATAACTTGTTACCACATCTGGCGGATGGTATGATGATTGGTGCTGACGTAGCACGAGAAATGGTGGTTTGTGGTATGTGCCGCCCACATGACTAAGGATTTAATCCTGTGATGACCTCCTAATATAAAACAGTGCAACCACAAGTCTATGATGGTGTCAACCTGGCTAAATAATTTGTATCCACCAGTGTGAGTTGCACCATTGGAGTGATCCACGAGTCGTGTCACTAGAGTAAGCCATCGTGGACATGGGTCGGGATGCTGGCGTAAGCCGCCGTGTGGCGCAAGAGGGGGTCTGGGTGTGGTTGATGTGAGGGGTAGTAGACGTAACCACCCTCAGATGAAACCTTAGCGGGTGTAACTAACACTGAGAGATGCATTGTAAAGGCTTTGTGATAATCTTTTTTGATTCACATGTCTAAGAAAACGTGTGTACACATCAAATAATTATCTCTTATGGGTAAATTGTACTGTCTCTACAGAGTATAAACCATTCAAATAGCTGTGCCCACGGTCAAGAACGGGTATGAGAACTTACTCGAATTAGTTTCTATTTATAAAAACTTTGTGGGTGGGATGAAAACTCGTCGGGTGGATGTACCCCTGATTTTGGATTTCCCTAGGTGGACGTACCCTAGAGTTGTTAATAGGTGGATGTAACCCCAATCAAAATTAAGCATCAGGTGGAGGTAACCCGCGCCGTTATAAATATTGCACAATATCTCTTTAATAAAATGTGATTCGGTAAAATTGTTAAATTATAGGAGTTTCTAATTATAGTAATTGAAAATATTATTTTTAGCGAATAAAAGAATTATAGTCAACATATCAATTGGACTTGTAGTGAACTTGACATAGGCACATTAATTAATAAATGAACTAATAAAGGAACAAGTCCCATGGTTCAATGTTTGGCCACTTAGACATAGCCAAATTAGAAAAATGGACATTTTTGACCGTATAATGCACGAAAATTCCCCATTTAGCCCCCTTCTGCAAAAATTTCCAAAAATAGCCCCCTCGGGCCACCTGCTGCCGTGGGGGGCGGCGTGAGCCACTGCCGCCGTCCCCACAGCAGCAGTCACCGTCTGCAAGTGGGGCACGGCAGTAGTGCCGCTCTTGGCACGCGTGGCGGCTGGCATGTGCGCGCCGGGACCCGGCGGGCGGTTGCCGCGTGCCACGGTTCTGCCGTCGCCGGGGACGGCAGAAGTCGTGGCTCTGTCTTGCGCCGAGGCGCGCCGGGCCCGGCCGGCCTCGTTGCCAACCTGCTGCCCCCGACGGCAGCAGTTGGCAACCATCGCCACGCCTTGCGCTGCCGTTGTATGGCACCACGCGCCAGCGCCGCGGCCGCGGTGGGCAGGCGACCGCGCCCGCCCGGCGTGGGCGTGGCGTGTGACGCAAAGAACCGAGTTCTTTGCTCGGCGATAAGTAGAGGCACTGGCCGCCTCGCCAGACATTCGACGTCGTTGCCTCCGACGTGAGCGGTAAGAAGATTAGCGGTAGCGAAGCGAGCGAGAAGCAAGCAGGTCCCGTAAGAGGAGGGAGAAGCGAAGGCGGTATAAAAGGTATGTGGCATTCACATGCGGCTATAGTTGTAGTAAATTTTAGCAATGTGATTATGATGTAGTAAGATTAATGATAGCAACCGAGTAGTTATAATTACGCGTGGGTGCAAAATTGGAAAGCGGTGTGATTAGCAAGTAATTAGAATACTCGAGAGTTAGCATTACGATTAGGCGTAATTAGTTGACTTAGGAGACTTTTGTTGTTAGTGTTGTCAATTTTTATTAAGACCGATTTATAAGACTCGAGTATTTCTTGAGTAGAATTACGCCGATTTTCCTTGAGTAGAATATTAGTTGACTTAGCATTATGATTTATATTAGTTGAATATTAGTGTTGTTAGGCGTAATGATTTATATTAGTCGAGTAATTCTTGAGTAAAAATTTTCTTACGCCGATTCTACTCAAAGAAACTTCTAATTAGTAAAACGGTGTGATTTTTTATCGGTAACAAAATGTCGTGATCGTCACGGACCTCATCATAAAATATTAAAATATTTAGAGGTCATTACAAGTAGAAGTACAATTGAAATAGAGTCGCCGATGGTGGGACCCACTGAGCGCTATCTATGTACTCTTAACAGGTATATTGACCTTGGTCCATGCACTACGTGATGAAGCAGGGCCGAATTGCATTAGTAAGTTTTATTTCAAAAATAGATGGCAAAATATTCTATGTAGTAGACCCGCATGTCATTGCTATAGGCTAGGTCTAACTCGGGTATGGAAACTTAAAAATGCTTTGGGAAATCAAGTGATTTTTTTACTTTAACTTAGAATTTGTTTGACACTTTGTAGTACCCAGTAAAATTGTGAATTTTTATTTACGAGAGAAATAAAATTTACTTCAACCTTTCATGGATAGAAAAATCATATGAACTCCATTTGGAATTAATAAATTTACGTTGATCTCAATATTTTATTCCAATTGCTCATGTAAACCACGAAATATTTGAATCCGGTAGTATTGTGCAATTTTTTCATGAAATATTTGAACACAAATTGATTGAACACGCAACCATGTAATTTTGTTTTCGATTACTACGTAGTGTCGTGAAGTTGCTCTTGTGTTAGGTACTTCATGGCGGAGATACAAGATCATTCGTGTTCCACGGGGACGGTCTAGTACGTGACGGACCATACGGTGCGGACCTGTCAAGTTGCGACCGCACCGTGATCCGGGCGCCGTCTCTGAAGGACATGGGCCTCTTGGAGCTAAGGCGGTGCGTGCGTTCCGCGTTCGATCGCGCCATCGAAGGAAGAAGTCCGGCATCGAGGCGGTGTATCCTCGATTGCGATCCAGTGCAAAGAGACCATTTGGCAACTTATGAAGGTCACATGTGACGCTTCATGGGCCAATTATATGGGGGTTGTTTGCAACCCCGCTGCTGCGATATATGCGCGGCCAATGGTCTACGTTCAATTCGTGGAGAGGCGGGGACATCCGCGTGGGTGGTTTTGGGAAAGTTGTTGGTGGGGAGAACTGCGTTGGTCTCGATGTTGGAGGAGACGGCAAAGACGTGGGAGATGGAGACACGAGGAGGCGCCGTCAATTTCGAGCCCAATGAAGGTGCGGAGAGATGGTGGGCGCCCGTATTGATTGTCACGAGTACCGCCGACCTGTGGACGAGGTGGAAAGCATGGAGGGCGGGAAACAACTAGTTCTAAGGCGACGAAGAAGGAGAAGCTGCATCTTGGAGGAGATGCGGTTGGTGGGCTTGTGACCACTGACATTGCTTACGTCCCCTCACGATTGGACGACGTTGCAACGACGTCGCTGGTTCTGCCACATCGGGAGGGTGCTGAGTGGGGGTTCAATGATGACACCCTGCTCCTAGGGCAGCACTTCCCTGACAAGAGCGCCGCCAAAGATGCTATTGCTAAATACGCCGTTAACATCGGTCGGATGTATCGGTGCAGAGATCCAACCCGACACGCACATCGTCGGTGTGTTGATGAATCTCTTGCTGGCAAGGTCCGGCGCAGCGGTTCATGGTCTGGCCGCACGGTTTTGGATAACGGTCTTTGAAGGATCACACATGCGAGTTAGCTCACCGCTTCACGAGCACCGCAACATGACCTCCTCTTATGTTGCCGGCTGATAAGCCACCTAAATCACCGCAGATGTGTCCATTTCCCAAACATCCTCATGGCGTAGGTTGCCAATATTGTGGGGTTCGGTGAGCTACAAGGCGGCATGGCGGGCCAAACGCAAGGTCGTGGAGCGAATGTTTGGCACATTCAAGAGGCCTACAACCTAGTACCAAGATTGTCTGCATCAAATCGCGGAATGTAATCCCGGACATACATAAACAAGCTAGGCGGGTGCATCCGACGGAAGGGCCCAATTGCCTTATTCTTGATAGGGTCTTACGGGCCTTCCGTCAGCGATCAGCTTTCAAGCATTGTCGTCCGTCGACGATGGATGGGACCTTCCTATGTGGGAAGTACAAGGGTACCATCCTCACCGCCGTTCGCGGCCGATCTGACGACCGGCTAGTCCCCGTGGCCTTCGCAATTGTTGAGGCGAGAACACGGATAGCTGGTTGTGGTTCTGTGTAATGTAAGCGGCGGTAGTACAAGATCGACTGTGTGTGTGTCATCTCGACCGCAATGTCGGCTTGATGTCGCGTTGAGCACGATCCAAAGCGGACGCAGCCGCCGTTCGGTGGAGCGATGTAAGGAGCCGTTGGTGCATGAGGCATCTCGCGCCAACTTCCACACAAGGTTTGAGCAAGGACCTCATGAAAATGTTCAAGAAGCTCGCATGCGAGAACCAAAGGATAAAGTTGAGCGGTGTGGAGCGGCTCGATGAGGATACCGCGAAGCATGTAAGGGACTTCGGCGAATGCCGAGGCGGGCATCATCGGAGGGTCCGCGAGTTGGGAGTTCACACATGGGTTAACTCGCACGCGACCGACACGGAGAAATGGTCCCTGCTGCACGACACCGGTGGTGCGAGGGTCGGGATCATGACGACCAACATGTCGGAGGTGTACAACGGTGTCCTGAAGGGTGTGCGTTCCCTGCCGATCACGGCGATCGTGGAGGAGACACGAACCGTACCATCGGATGCCGTTAACGAGCCATGATGGCCAAGAAGCATCCGGAGGATGGTAAACAATTCTCGGAGGTAATGCATGCCTACATGGAGAAAAAGATCGGCAAAGCGCGATCGCGACGTGACTCGCACCATGGATGGCGTCGGCGAAGTTCGAGATCCGGCTAAGGGAGAAATGCGTTATGGGCCACGCTAGAGGGGATCGTGGCAGTCCGCACGATCGGTGAAGAAGCGCCGCACACGCAACAAACCGGCTTCGCACAAACCATGCTCCCATGTGTACGCGGCGTGCGCGGCGTGGCGGCAATATTCGGAGCCTTACATCTCCGAGTACTACGATATCCACCACCTCTTTGCCACTTGGGGTGCCGAGTTTCATTCGTACGGGCTGGACACACACTACAGAGACCTCTCGGCGGGCGGTGAAGTGGGTGCCGAACGTAGCATCAAACACCCGGCCGTGGAAGACGCCGATCGACGCATCCGAACGACATGTACGACGACCCGGCGTGGGCAACGGGTTCGCGGCCCGTTTGTAGACTGTGCAACAAGAGGGCACTCCATCGGTGGTGTCCAAAGCGGACGGCGCAAGCAATGCAATCGTAACGAGCAAGATATAATTACTTGTGGATATCGTGAGGATATGTGCACGATCTCGGGATGATGAGTCAATTGGCAATGGCGTTATTGGTTTGCAAAATCGCGTTTTGGGTTTGCTCCAATTTGTCGAAGCATGGCGGTCTGGCCGGTTGTCTTGGCGGTCGATCGCCCGTGGAGCGATCCGGCCGGCCATGGTGGCGGTCCGACCGTGATTTGAAAGTTGGGTTTTGGAGTGAGCCAAAATAGGTTGTGTAGGCAAGTTAGGGAGTCTCTGGATGTGGTCCCATCATTTTGGAGCTCCAGTCAAAAGTTCTATTCGATTGAAATTTCGTAAGGTTTGAATTTCGCTTGAATTTTGGCTAAGTCTTTTGGACCGGTCCGACCGCCGTTGTGGGAGCGGTCCGATCGAATGAATCGGTCGGACCGCCCCGTGGGCGGTCCGACCGCGATCACTGAATGAAAGCCAAGTGTTGCATTGAGTTGATTTTGAGTGTGTGATTCTCGAACTTCAATGCTTTATTGATGTATATCGCATTGCGGAGGCGGCGTGGGTCAAGTTGTGAAGAACTTGTTCCGGAAGCGGTTTGTTTGTCTATTCTTTGCGCGGTGGCTTGCAGTCAACGACGTCAGCGGTGAGTGGATCGGGACTACGCTTGGAGAGCCGAGGTCCGAACGATCGGGGATACGGGTGAGGTTGTGTGAGTCGAGCATGGTGCGAGAATGGACAAGATGGATCGAACAGGTGGTTGAAGCATATTTGGTTGGATCGGTGGTGCGGATATCGGTGCGAGTCTCTGGGAGGTTCCGATGGGATTCGGACAAGAGAGGCTTGGCGTCGATGAGAACCGCTGATCAACCTACACGTGGTGAAGCAGGCGATTGCTTCAAGAGTTATTGTGTGTGGGTCCCATGTGTAAGAGACCCAAAAAGGGAAACCCTAGCTCTCTAGTATAAATAGGAAGGGAGAGGTGGAAAACCTAAGCAAGCATTCATTTAGCCCCTTCTTCCTTTTCTAGGGTTTGGAGGAGAGGAGAGGAAAACTAGGGTTTGGAGTGTGCTCCTTGTTGAGCTCTTGCCCTCCTTGGTGGAGAGGCTTTGTAAGCATCTATTGTGGATGATCAATCTTGTGATGCTTAATTGAAAGATCAATTGCTCCCTTTGTGTTCTTCTCTCTTTTGGATGTTTTTGATGCTTCCTTGATTCAAAGGTTCATGCTTGGTCTCTTGGCCTACTCTACCTTGCTTTGATGTGTGGGATTACTTCTAGAGTCATCTAGATCATCAAACCCCACAAGCAAGTCTTGAATCAAGATTTTCCTTTCTAGGGTTTGAGCACTTCTTGATAAAATCTCGAGAGATCGATTCTGCGAAGTGGATCTGACGGATCGTCGCTAGAAATAGGTCTCTAATATCATTAGGGAGGTGTGCTAGAAATTTGGTCAAGTTTCATTGGTTGAATCAAAAGTTGGATCAAATTTCGTTTTGGTTTTGGGTGGAGTTTCAAGATCTTGGACTCTACGGTCCGACCAAACCTTTCAACGGCGGTTCGACCGCCTGTATTCGACCATTTGGTTTGGCGGGTCGAACCGTATCCACCGGTCCGGCCATTTGGTTAGTTCTTCGTCCGACCATGGATCACCGTCGGTCCGGCCACTTTGTAGTAGCCGGTCGACCTTGCGTGTCGATGAAGAACATTGAGTTCTTTTCTCCTTTTGTGTCATGTGCTTGAGGGTTTATCAAATTCAACACAAGGCTTCCGTTGTGTGCTCACCGAACTTCTTAGCTTCCATAGCTAAAGGAGTAAAGTTCGTGTTGGTTTTGATTTAGGTGAGAAAGTTTTGAAAGCGCCTATTCACCCCCTAGTCGCCTTCCAGGTCCTACAAGTGGTATCGAGCCGGTTAGCTCTCTTCTATAGATCTTAACAGGTCTTTGGAGCCATGGCGTGACAAGTACTCAACCAAGCCACACATTTTTAGGGAGTTGACTTTGCATCTTTGGAAGGCTCGTATGCAAGCGTATATCGAGGCTCAAGGGCACGCTATTTGGCTAAAGGTGAAAAACCCTTATGTCGTGCGCCACCGATGACGATACGATCACTCGGATGTGGAGGCCAACAAACAAGGCTCGGAATTATTTGATCCAAGGCCTTAGTCGATCCGAGTTTGAGCGTGTTGCTCACTTGCGGTGCTGCTCACGAGATCCGCGGACACTTTGTGATTATCACGAAGGGTCCATCTGCGATCAAGGAAGTGAGACAGAACCGACTCAAAAGGTTTACTCGAAGATCAAACAAAGGCTGGTGAGTCTTTGGATGAGTGTGGGAAGATTCTCTAAAATTCTTCATGATCTCCTTTGTTGACTTGATATTTTACGAAGTGCGAAAATGCACGCCACTTCGGGTGCTCTTGATGTGAAGGTGCAGGGTATGAAGATCACTTCCATCAATGACAACATCATCATGAGTGAGCTTACCATGGATAAGCTCTACTCGAGGTTGAAGACGCATGAGATTGACTTTATCTCGCGTCTCCCCAAGACAGTCGATGGCTTTAGTGGTCGACAAATCCAAGGGTTGCTCTTCCGATTCTCTTGATTGTAGCTCATCGGCTTTTCATTATCGCTTTACATTCTTTGAGTGATGAGCAACTTGAGAAATTGCCCGAGGATGACTTAGCCCTCCTTTCCACCAAATTCACAAGAGCGTACAACAAGGTGAGAAATAGGAGGAGGAGTGGACCTATCACGTGCTTGAATGTGGTGAGCCAAACCACATTCGCTCCAAGTGCCCCAAGCTAAAGGGCAAGGAGGAGAAGGAGACAAGAAGACATCCCGGAGAGGATGCAAACCCAAGAAGACAAACTATCGGAAGTTTGTCAGGGTCCTGCCGCTCTTGAGAATGTAAATATGAGCGATGTGGACTCGGAAGCGGAGGACGACGAGAGTGATTCTCGTGGCAAGAAGAAGGCGCATGACTTCAGGCATGTGTTTCATGGCCAAGAACGACCACGACAAATGATTCCTCCAAAGATGAGGATCCTTTTAGTGATCCTCGATGAGGTATGCCCTTCTCTGCGATATGAAAAGGGCTTTGGTGCTTATTGAGCGAAATTGCATAAGCAAGTAAAAATGATTAGGAAGCGGTGACATTATGATTGATAATTTAAATCTTGAAGTTGTTAGGCTTAAATCTATCAATCCTGCGATATTTGTGATTCTGCACTAGCTTGCTTAAAGATTTGACAAGCTTGAAATCGCTCATTCCTCTGTCACAAATCAACTAAAAGATGCTCTCGATGAACTAGAATCTTTCAAGTCTAGATCTGCTTGTTTAGATGTCATTCCTCTTGATGTATTGCCATGGAAGCTATCCCTTTAACTTGCTCTAATTGTGCTTTGCTAGAATTAAAATTGGATAGTTCCTTAAAAGAATTGCAAAAGTTTGATGCTAGTCACACATGCTCTCATTGTAAGGATAATAGGATTAAGATGCAAGAGATGTGAAACATTGATTTACTCTAGAGTTGCATCTTGTGAAAATTGTCCCAAGCTTACAATTGAGATTGAAGCCTTAAACAAGACCACGGAAGAAAAGGCTAAAATTGAAAGATCCATGTCTTTATCTTGCTTCTAAAAGGTTATTGATTCTAACTCTTGTGTTTTGAATGCTGAAGTTGAAACCATGGTTAGTCAGATGCAAGAGGCTTTTAGAATCAAGTTTAAGGAGCAGTTGAGTAGGATTCAGGAATCCTATTGTGTGTCTTGTGAGGCCTTCAAAGTGGAAGTGTCCCTTCTTAAGAGTAAGCGCAATGAGGTAATCAAGTCTAGCAAGTGTACTAGATGTGAGGAGTTAATGAAAGAGAATGATTACCTCAAGGTGACTCTTGAGAAATTTTCAAGTGGGAAAAGAAACTCAACATGATTCTTGATCAATCCAAGGTGAGCGTGAAAAATAGTGGTCTAGGTTTCAACCCCCTAGAGCATTCCAAGAAAAACCCACCTAAGATTGCTAGAGTTGTGAAGAATGGTTTGTTTGAGCTAGAACCTCCTAAGCCATCCGGGGTTGTTTTCAAATCCGGTGGTTTTGCTCAAACTCTTTCTGGCAAGAAAGGTGCTTTCACTCATTCTGCATGCACCCTCAAAGGTCGATACCATTGCACCTTACGAAGAAAGAAGGCCATCTTGTTGAGTTACCTTAGGAGAGCAAAACTTGAGAGAAAAGAGAGGATGGCGTCCTAAGATCCATTAGAGGAGTCCCTTCTCGGATGTAGTCTCTAGAGCTAGGCGACTGTTTATCGCACCACACATAGGCCTAGATTTGTAGAGAACATTGTAGACTCTTTTGATGGGTCTAGGCGGCATGTTGGATTAGGACATCGTGAGGAGAGACAGGGTAGCACCTAGGCAGGGGAGTATCGATCTTTTGGTAGATCGTTTGGAGAGGTCTAGGTGGTTCTCATGTGCATTCTTATGATTTTATTCTGATCATGTTTGACTATTTCTCTGCTTGCTCCCGGACATCGTGCTTCTCGATCTTTGGATTCCTCGTTCATTTATCACTAACCAGATCTTGAGGCACGGTGTGTTTTCGATTGTGCCTTTTAGGTCCGTCGTGCGAGGAAGGAGGACAAGTGGCTTGTTGACTCGGGTGTTCTCGACATATGACCGAGATTCTAGATGGTTCTCCTCTCTCACGTGCATCCGCAATGAATTGATTACATTTGGGGATGCTTCTCTGGGACCGTGGATCGCAAAGGGCACCGTCTTGGCGTCAACGACAAGTTCATGCTAAAAGGCGTCGCTTTGGTAAGTAAGTCGAGGTATAATCTTCTATCATTTCTCATTTGCTTGATGAGGGTCTAGAAGTGAGGTTTAAGAGAGGTGATTGTAGAGTTCTAGATTCCTCGGGTGAGCTTGTTTTGAGATCTCAGATTTGAGAAGATTTTACGTGCAAATTTCAAAGATTTCTTCCGCTTCTAGTTCTAGGTGTCTTGTGGCCTCTGATTCTCATGACCTTGTTTTGTGGCATCGTAGACTTGGGCATATAGGTTTTGATCATTTGTCTAGAGTCAGTTGCAAGGACTTGATTAGAGGTTTGCCTAGGCTGAAGGCTGTCAGAGATCTTGTATGCTCTCCACAGTAGACATGGTAAGATGGTGTCGCTTCCCACCCACCTCTTACTTTGGTAATGGTGATGGACTGGACTGACTTCTTCACTTAGATCTGATTGGTCCTTCTAGAGTTGATCGGTGGTGGGAAATGGTATGTGCTTGTGGTTGTGGATGATTACTCCAGGTATTCATGGGTTTATTTTCTTGCTTCTAAGGACGAAGCATTTGGATTCTTTAAAGATTTGGTCCTTAGAATTCTTTGTTGATATACTGGAGCTTTGAGAGCCATTA
The DNA here is from genome assembly GCA_036346395.1 of Hsuehochloa calcarea. Taxonomy (NCBI): domain Eukaryota; kingdom Viridiplantae; phylum Streptophyta; class Magnoliopsida; order Poales; family Poaceae; genus Hsuehochloa; species Hsuehochloa calcarea. Next base: position 4,173,457 of record CM070616.1, on the reverse strand, counting down.
GGAGTGATAATGGGATGAGTTCAAGAATTCTTCTTTTCTACCTTACACCGATAGGGAATTGAGCATCAGTTTTCTTCTCCTAGAGTTCCTCAGCAGAATGGTGTTGTAGAAAGGAAGAACAGAACCCTTATAGAGATGGCTCGGACCATGCTAGATGAGCATTCTACTCCTAGGAGATTTTGGGCTGAGGCGATCTCTCGCTTGTTATATCTCCAATAGGGTTTTCTTGAGATCTGTGGTTGGGAAGACTTCTTATGAGCTTAGATTTGGTCATTCTCCCAAGGTCTCTCATTTCAAGATTTTTGGTTGCAAGTGCTTCATTCTTAAACATGGAAATCTTGATAAATTTGAGTCTAGATGTTTTGATGGCATATTTCTTGGATATCCTGCTCATTCTCGTGGCTATCGTGTTTTTAATGTTGATACTAACAAAATTGTTGAGACTTGAAGTCACTTTTGATGAGGCTAGTCACAGTACTAGACCCGATGCTTGGTACAGGTTTACGAAACCCAAGAAAGCATCTTCGTCGATGATGATTACGAGGATGAAGACCCAAACCATCCTCCTGCTACCTCCGAGAGGGTGGAGAGCACTGCTACTACTACTTGATGTCGGTGAGCAACCGCCTCCTATCCCCACCGACGATCCGAGTGGCTCTGTTCCTACCTCCACAACTCATGGGGTAGAGGCCATACGCACCAAGAGCACCTCTTCGCATTCAAATGACAACATCCTCTGAGCAGATGATTGGGGATCTTCAAGAGCGAGTCACTCGCTCGTGTTTATTTCTCCGATTCCCATGCACATTACGCTTTTGTCGCTTCTTTTGAACCCCGAGATATCACCCATGCTTTATCGATGCCTCTTGGGTCAATGCCATGCATGAAGAGCTTGAAAATTTTGAAAGAAACAAAGTCTGGTTTTTAGTTGAGCGACCTTCCGATTCTCATGTTATTGGAACAAAATGGGTTTTAAAAATAAGCAAAGTGAGGATGGATTGGTTGTTCGTAATAAGGCTAGACTTGTTGCTCAAGGTTATTCCCATGTAGAGGGCTTAGACTTTGAGGAGACTTTTGCTCCAGTAGCTAGATTGGAGGCCATTCGCATTCTTTTAGCATTTGCAACATCCAAGGGTTTCAAGCTTTTCAAATGGATGTTAAAAGTGCTTTCTTGAATGGCTTCATAGAAGAAGAGGTCTTTGTCAAGCAACCTCACGGGTTTGAAAATCAAAATTCCCAAACCATGTTTTTAAACTCTCTAAAGCCTGTATGGATTGAAACAAGCTCCTAGAGCTTGGTATGACAGCTTAAGAGTTTCTTGCTTGAAAATGATTTCAAAATGGGAATGGTTGATAAAACCTTGTTCACTCTCGGGCATGGCGTTGATTTCTTGTTGGTTCAAATATATGTGGATGATATTATTTTGGTGGTTCCTCTCATGCTTTGGTGTCTAGATTTTGATTCTATGAGCGGTGAATTCGAGATGAGCATGATGGGAGAGTCGACATTCTTCCTTGGTCTTCAAATCAAGCAAGCGAAAGAAGGCACCTTCGTCCACGAGTAAGTATACAAAGGACCTTCTTGGCGCTTCAATATGGGAAGCGAGAGGCCAATGTCTACTCCCATTGCAACAACCACCGTCTTTGGACCACGATGAGGATGGAGAGTCCGTGGACGGAAGGAGTACCGCGATATGATTGGCTCCTCCTCTATCTTACTGTGTCGGTAGGCCGACATACAATTCGCCGTATGTGCATGCGCTCGATTTCGAGCTTCCTCGTGCTTCTCATCGTCAAGTCAGACGCATCTTGGTATCTTCAAGATCGCTTGATTTTGGACTGGTATTCTTCTTCTTGGCTCTTTCAATTCGAGCATTTTACGATCTTGATTTCACGGTGTAGAGTTGATAGGAAGAGTACTTACGGCACTTGTCATTTCTTGGGCACATCACTTGTTTCTTGGTCTTCGAGAGCGGTCTTACATTGCCTGATCCACCGTGGCCGAGTATGTAGCTCGCCGCTTGATGGTCGCTCTCGAGTTCTCTGGATTTTGTCCACGCCGCGAGACTATGGGTTATCTTTGGGAAGTGTTCCTCTTTTCGTGACAACACTACGCAATTAATATTGCCAAAAACCCGATGCAACATTCCAGACTAAACACATTGACATTCGATTTCATTTTCGAGAGACCATGTTGAGAAAGGTGATGTTGTGCTTCATTTTGTAGAGTCGAGCAGCGACTTGCGAGATATTTTCACTAAGGCTCTTGACTCTTCGCGTTTTGCTGCTTTGCGGGGAGAGTTAGGGGTTATTAGTCCTATTGGGCTGTTTTGAGGGGGAAGTTGCTCTTTTTGCATTCATTGTATCATAATGCATGTTTCATTTCATTTGTCTTGCATTGTGTAATAAAATCGGTGGAGCTTTGATTATTATCCTTGTATGACTTGTTCTTATATTCTATACCTTGTCATATCGAGTGATAGTCGCTAGACCTCTTTTATGGCTCTTCGTGTGTGGCTTAGCTTTTGACTTGCTAACTTTATATCTGTGAGAAATTTGAATCAAATCATGTCTTGTTGGATCTTGTGACTAGTTTTGCTCTAGTGATCCACTTATGATTCTCGCCATGTCTTACAAGTTGAATTGAGTCTTGAACTTATTCGAGTTGAAAATGAGCTTTTATCTTATTAAGTCAAGCAAATGGAAAATGAGATTTTCTGTGCGAAAAAACTGATCTCACCAATCCTTTCTCATGAGACGGCTTGCCATTGCACTAGGCATGAACTCAGGGGGAGTTTTGGATGACCTAGATCATTCTTTTAAGCTTATCGCTTGAGATGGTCGCGGCAAGGCTTGAGATCTAGCACAGCAAAAAAAAAGGGAGAAAGAAAAAGAGAAATTGCCCAAAAAGGGCTAAGTGCTTGAGCTTTTGCTTCAAAAGAATTTTCTTAATGCTCAAAATGCCTCAATTCTTATTTTGAGTCTCTTTTTACTTATAGACATGGCTTGACTCATTTTGGTTGCCTTGAGTGGATCTATGATTTTGAGCAACCTTTCATGATTTCAATTCTGTTAATCTCAGATTTCTGCTATCTTGGTTTTAGCTTTGCAGTACACGTTTTGCCATGATTGAATATAGCGTCTTCTCCTTATATGGCTTGGTATAATACTTGTACTGTCTATATGTATAATGGTCATGGCTCCTTTTCACTAAAATTCAAAAATAAAGTCATTCCTTCATGCTCTTTCTTTTTCATGCATCTTGATGAATTCATTGTCAAAGGGGGAGAAAGATTGTGAAGAAAATGTTGTTAATAATGTTGGAGCTTTTGGTTTCATACTCAAGGTTTAATATAAAAGAACTTCATAAAATAAAAATTTTGAACCTTTTGAAAATCTGTGATCATGGTGAGTTGAGTTTCGGATTTCATTGTCTTATCTTATTTGATTTGCAATTGAAGGATACTCACAATGATCAAAGGTCTAATAGAACAATGTGTCTTTCATTTGGACCTAAGTGAGATTTTTGGCTACTTTCGAAATTGAATCCTTTTGTGCCTTCAATGCCTTATCTCACTTGCTTACACTATTCGAAGCCACTTGGTGGTTCCTAGGTTTTTGTTGCTTATGGACCAAGTTGTGCCTTTATGCTAAAACGGCGAAGTTTTTACTTTTCACTTTGAAAACCACATTTTCTTGAAAATTGCCAATGTGTTCATCAAGGGGAGATTGTGGATATCGTGAGGATATGTGCACGATCTCGGGATGATGAGTCAATTGGCAATGGCGTTATTGGTTTGCAAAATCTCGCGTTTTGGGTTTGCTCCAAAATTTGTCAGCCAGCTGGCGGTCTCGATCGGTTGTCTTGCGGGCGGTCGATCCGCTTGATGGAGCGATCCGACCGCCATGGTGGCGGTCCGACCCCGATTTGAAAGTTGGGTTTTGAGCCGAGCCAAAATAGGTTGTGTAGGCAAGTTAGGGGAGTCTCCTGGATGTGGTCCCATCATTTTTGGAGCTCCCAGTCAAAAGTTCTATTCGATTGAAATTTCCAGAAGGTTTCGGAATTTCTCGCTTGAATTTTGGCTAAGTCTTTTGGACCGGTCCGACCGCCGTTGTGGGAGCGGTCCGACCGGCATGAAATCGGTCGGACCGGCCCTGTGGGGCGGTCCGACCGGCAGTCACTTGAATGAAAGCCAAGTGTTGCATTGAGTTGATTTTGAGTGTGTGATTCTCTGAACTTCAATGCTTTATTGATGTATATCGCATTCGGAGGCGGCGTGGGTCAAGTTGTGAAGAACTTGTTCCCGGAAACGGTTTGTTTGTCTATTGCTGTGCAGGTGGCTTGCAGGTCAACGACGTCAACGGTGAGTGGATCGGGACTACGCTTGGAGAGCTGAGGTCCAGAACGATCAGGGATACCGGGTGAGGTTGTGTGAGTCGAGCATGGTGCAGAATGGACAAGATGGATCGAACGGGTGGTTCGAAACAGCTGGTTGGATCAGGCGGTGCAGATATCGGTGCGAGTCTCTGGTAGCGTTCGATGGGATTCGGACAAGAGAGGCTTGGCGTCGATGAGAACCGCTGATCAACCTACACGTGGTGAAGCAAGCGATTGCTTCAAGAGTTATTTGTGTGTGGGTCCCATGTGTAAGAGACCCAAAAAGGGAAACCCTAGCTCTCTAGTATAAATAGGAAGGGGAGAGGTGGAAAACCTAAGCAAGCATTCATTTAGCCCCCTTCTTCCTTTTTCTAGGGTTTGGAGGAGAGGAGAGGAAAACTAGGGTTTGGAGTGTGCTCCTTGTTGAGCTCTTGCCCTCCTTGGTGGAGAGGCTTTGTAAGCATCTATTGTGGATGATCAATCTTGTGATGCTTAATTGAAAGATCAATTGCTCCCTTTGTGTTCTTCTCTCTTTTGGATGTTTTTGATGCTTCCTTGATTCAAAGGTTCATGCTTGGTCTCTTGGCCTACTCTACCTTGCTTTGATGTGTGGGATTACTTCTAGAGTCATCTAGATCATCAAACCCCCACAAGCAAGTCTTGAATCAAGATTTTCCCTTTTCTAGGGTTTGAGCACTTCTTGATAAAATCTCGAGAGATCGATTCTGCGAAGTGGATCTGACGGATCGTCGCTAGAAATAGGTCTCTAATATCATTAGGAGGTGTGCTAGAAATTTGGTCAAGTTTCATTGGTTGAATCAAAAGTTGGATCAAATTTCGTTTTGGTTTTGGGTGGAGTTTTGAAGATCGACTCTACCGGTCCGACCGCCTTTCAACGGCGGTTCGACCGCCGTGTATTCGATCATTGGTTTGGCGGGTCGAACCGCCGCCCACCGGTCCGGCCATTGGTTAGTTGTCGGTCGGATCATTTGGATCACCGTCGGTCCGACCGCTGTGGTAGCCGGTCGGACGCTCGTGTCCGATGAAGAACATTGAGTTCTTTTCTCCTTTTGTGTCATGTGCTTGAGGGGTTTATCAAATTCAACACAAGGCTTCGTTGTGTGCTCCTTGAACTTCTTAGCTTCCATAGCTAAAGGAGTAAAGTTCGTGTTGGTTTTGATTTAGGTGAGAAAGTTTTGAAAGCGCCTATTCACCCCCCCTAGTCGCCTTTCCGGTCCTACATTACTAAGTCGTGATGTCGCTTGCTTATTGTAATTCCTTCGATGGGACGGAATGTTATGTCGCAGATGCAATCGTAGTGTTCTTTGTTAATATGTGTCTTTATTTACTGACGGAATGTTAAGTCATCTTGGTCTTTTGTTAACTCGTTATGCTCATGTGTGGTTGTTTTCTTTTCATCCTATGTTTTGCCTTGTTTTATTATGGCACACGATATGTTTTAAGTACGTACTAACATATTTTATGGTATCTGCAGGAGATGGCGCAGCTCCAGCTTGACGACGCTTGACGAGCCGCCGACCCACGCTGGATGGGGCACAGATTGCGGGCGTGGTCGCCGGCGCGCCTCCGAAGCTCGGTCCCGAGCGCCCAGGAGAGGTGGCCTTGACGAAGCAGACGTCCCGCGGCTGCGGACACCGGCCCCGCCTCGCCCGCATGTTGGACATCCCGCACGCGTTGCGGTTTGACGCGCACTACTCTCTACGCTTGTGGACCGGTGGAGACCGAGACTCATACATTCCACTTCCGGTGGGGAGATGACCATTACTCTCGAGGATGTAGCAATGCTTACAGTGTCGCCGGTGCATGGCCTTCAAAGAGTGCCACCTCCGAGGGCGAGGATCGAAGGTGCGTTTGGCCGACGATTCGGCCTCCCGATTCTCGCAAACGTGTCCGTAGATCCCACATTCCTCGCCACGGAGTTCATGATCCGCCTGTGGATGCGACAATGAGGCGGCCAGACACACCTCGTCGCGTACCTTACATTCTGTTCGGATGGATCTTGTTCCCTACGACACGGGGAGATCGCGTGTACCCGGCTATATCCATCCGGCGAGTCCTCGCGACGCTGCCGACGAGGTTCCGCAGATAGATTGGGGTTCGGCGGTGCTCGCGCCACTTACCGAGGGTTATGCGATGCCACTCGGCGCAAAGACGGGCGTGGAGCCGATCTGGCGGTTTGCTACACCTCAATGCATTGTGGTCATGGGAGCACTTTTCGATTGGCCGCCCTTATTTCCGCAACACGGTGCACCGCATCGCTGACCGGCCCAAAGATTGCGGCAATGCTCTCGGCGACGACCCCACGACGGGCCTACAATGGGAACACGTTGGACACGTGGTACCCTAGGGTGGGCCAGGAGAGACCGAGCGCGCGCGACGCAGAGTTCCATAACCTCTTCGAGACTCGACGAGACCGAGATCATCCGCGGCCATGGGACAGACGGTTCCTTGCGAACCACGGCCCCTACGGATTATCGACGCAGATGCACTCGGGGCGATCCACTTTGGATGACGACCGCCACCGGTCTTCGCACATGGTCGAGCCGCATAATCCACAACGGGTCATGAGACATTCGGCTGTACAAAGAGTGCCACCACGGCGGACGACATATCGCGTCAAGGCCCACCGGTATGTCCTTTTGGATATAATTTTATCTCAGATGCCCGCCTTACATGTTCGACATTAAGATTCACTTGCGAGCAAACGAGGAAAGGGCGCAAGAGCGACGATCGAGGCGCATACACCGCCGTGGACCGAGTCGTGGAGCGAGAGGGTGGCGACGGACGTCTACGCACGAGGCACGCGTCTACTCCATCCAGACGCACGCCAGACTTGCGGTGGTACATTCCACGCACCAGTGCGCACTCATCGGGGCCGGGCGAGCGCAATGGTCGGTATGCAGGAGGACATCGTACTAGCCGCCGGACCCACACCGGCAAGCGCGGACGACGAGGCGGTAACCCATTCTTCAAGCAATTTCCTTCAGCAAAGACGCCGCACTAACTCCGTGTTTTCTTGCAAGACTACCGCATTGATCGTATCTACGCGAGGGTGCTGAAATTTCTGGCGTGGGAACAAGAACACCTTCGATCGCCTCCTAGCCGCCCGGCGTGGCATGACCGACGACGCGAGGGCTGCGATTAGAGCCATGACTTATGGTCGACACAACGGCGTGCACGCGACAAAGATCGCGGACGCGAGGGTACCCTCCACCCTCCGCCCTCGGCACCTCCCTCGGCACCACCGTCCGACGCTCGTCTCACTCCGGAGCCGTCCGAGCTACGGCCGGTCGGCCCGACGGCCCCGACCGCCTCGGGCCACGTGTATGTCATCTCTCGTTGTCAATACTTTTCCATGCACTCATTTTCTGAGGTATCGACATTAACCTTTCTTCTAGCTACTACGAGGGGACAAGATGCGATGCAACCATCGTCATCACAGAGGAGGCGAAGACACGACTTCCTCGCGGGCAACGGTTTCGATCGCAGACATCGACCGGACTCCCCCAGCGAGGGACGAGTGGTTGGGCTCGTTGGCGCCGCGGCGTTGATCCGGTGCGGGACCGCGACCGTGGTTCGCCGACACGTATGGAGGGTACACCGTGCAAAGACTACACCGGATCGCCAGAGGATCATCCTCAAGACAACAACCTACTCGGTAAGCGTTAACGTAGTTACAACTATTTTCTGCGCAAAAAACAAGGACTAACTCACCGAGTACCATTCCTGCGGGAGGAGCACCAGTGGCTAGACGAGATGCTGAGGCCTGAGCCGGACCCCCACGCTGACATCACCGCAGCTTCGCCTCCCAGGCAGCCCCCGTACTACGGCCTGCGAGACATGCGCCACTCCCCGGACAGATTCACCTTTCCCGAGGATCAACTACGCCGTCGGGTAGGCGACACGACGATGCACCCTAGCTAATATCATGGCCGTGACAAACGTGTTATGTAATGTCATTGTGCATTTATATAATATCCATGTGCATGAAGTTACTGTCATTTTTGTACACAAAATGTTCTCCGAAATATTCAGTACAAACGACTTTTGTACCTCGCGACTTTAATTTACTGAACTGCATGGACATAACGCATAATCGCCTGATGATGCCTCGGTCCCACAAGCGTCCAGATGAATACTTTGTGTGCGCATTAATCAAACACTCTACAAAGCAGACGCGACAACACTCTCCTCGCCACGGTATTCGACCGAAATGATCGCACTACGCAGCAGACGCGACAACACCGCCTCGCCGACTTTTCGCATCGAATGACCACACTCGCAGCAGACGCGACAACACCCTGCCTCGTCAGCTTTTCAGACCGAAATGACCGCACTATGCCAAACAGGACGCGATAACACCTCCCGCCCGACTTTCCGCATCGAATGACCACACTCGCAGCAGACGCGACAACACCTCGCTCGTCGCCTTTTCGCATCGAAATGACCGCACTATGCCAAACAGGACGCGACAACACCCTGCCTCGCCGAATTTTTCGCATCGAATGACCACACTCCGCAGCAGACGCGACAACACCCGCCTCGCGCGACTTTTCGGCCAAATAACCGCACTATGCCAAACAGGACGCGACAACACCTGCCGCCCCGGCTTTTCGCATCGAATGATCACACTCGCAGCAGACGCGACAACACCCTGCCTCGCCGACTTTTCGATCGAATGACCACACTCGCAGCAGACGCGACAACACCCCGCCCGCCACTTTTCGCACCGAAATGACCGTACTATGCCAAACAGGACGCGACAACACCTCGCCTCGCCGACTTTTCGACCGAAATGACCACACTCTGCAAAGCAGGACGCGACAACAACCTGCCTCACCAGCTTTTCAGGGCGAAATGACCCCACTCTGCAAAGCAGGACGCGACAACACCCTCCCACGCCGGCCACTCACGTCAACTTAACCACACCAAGCCAACCATGTGGCCTATAAAACAAGGTGAAAGACATGAACTACACAACCAAACCCAACCACGCTGCTACACCAGAGCTTGCTTCGCCACGCTAGGATGGACAAGAGGCAGAAGCAATGGGACGAGATCCGCGAGTTAGCTCGGGCTTCTACGCGAAATTTGAACAAGCTAGGGATCTTTGCGGCTCGGGGCAAGAGCAAAGCGTGCGGGATGGAAGCTCTTCGCAATGAAGCCCCGTAGCGACAACCCTGCCGAACGTCCCAACCGAGCATTCGCCGCAACACCCGCCAGAGAGGAGACACCGCCTCCGCCGGTGCGAGGACACATGCAAGTTCTTCAAATCCAAGCACCGATCGAGCCTCGGCATGCGCCATCGGGTTGTCCCAACTACTCCTCGACTATCCCGACCGTCGTTGGGATACGAGAACCTATCGGCGTGGTAAGGAGTACTTACAGCAAGTTCATGTACCAACTCTCTTTTCATAATACGCACTTACAGTCTCTCCCGTCTACCCGTAGTCACCGGAGCCTCTGTGTGGCTTCCGCCAGTGGATCGACCTAGAAATCCATCCACACGACCAGTGGCAGCTCGACTTCGAGGAGGAATGCCGAAAGGGACGCGAGATCCGGAGGAGGATCGTCGGATGAAGAGCGCAACGAGCGTATCCGCGGGAGACGCAGCCCATCTCGAGGCGCAGCGCAGGAGCGCGAGGCACGCGAGCGGATCGTGAAAAAGAGGGAAATGGCGCCGAGGCCGCATGGCGGCGAGAGTACAACGCCGAGCTCGGGAGGAAGGGCAAATGGCCCCGGTCCACACAGTAGGTCGGGCCATTCTGTAGTAGTCCCTCTTCTACTAGGCATGTTTTTTACTATCTCCTAAAGGCATGCGTACTTACATGGCCCGGAGGCTTGTGTCGCAATGTACCGTACTAGTAGCGTATGTAACTAAACCAATTAGCCGAACCAACATGCCATGTGACCACATGAAACGTGCTTCATCTCATGAGTACAATACAATTCGATTTTGGGCCTCATTGAGCCATCAAAATAATACTATATTGCAAATATGCCTCTTCTCCTCGAATTCCAGAAATAATTATTGACATCGACATTGATTCTTCTATGTTTTAAGGTATCTTCGTAATCACAACGTTCTCAACCCCTTTAGGTCAGTTCTTGGCATCTTTAAAAATATGATCAAGAATCATAGCGGCTAAGAGTACTCATGTGGTAATAAACTTCACACATTTGAGTCACATGAAATCAAGAAACCCTAATTTCCGAAACGTCTCGTCATAATTTCCACACCTAGACCCTGAATTTCTCGAGATAATCTCGGAGCATATAAAATAACATAAAATTTACACAATCAAGTCCTCTGTGTAGGGAGTCTGACAAAATTTTTTCATAATGTTCGGACCTCAGTTTCCATATTAAAAAATTCATACAAAATTTGACTTCAAAGAATCATGCAGAGAAAAAAATTGAGAAAATTCAAAAAATTACACAACCAAGCACACTTGTGCCGGAGGCTCCATACAAAGTTTCATAATTTTTGAGCTTATTTATTATATTTAAAAATTTGTCGAACAAATATTATATTTTTAATTTTTTAAAAAAGGAGGGCCACCGCTGCTGTCGTGGGGACAAAGCAGTGGCTAAATGACTCTTCGCCGTGCCCCACGGCGAAGAGTTCTTCTTAGCCCCCACGGCAAAGGTGGCCCGAGGAGGCTATTTTTGGAATTTTTTGTAGAAGGAGGCTAAATGGGGAATTTTCGTGCGTCATACGACCAAAAGTGTCCATTTTTCGCCAAATTATGCCGCCATGCCGACTCTTGATTTCTTGCGCCTCTACTTAGAAAGAAAGAAAGAAACGTAACAGTGAAATGCACAACCAAACAGAATGGTGCTGTAAGAATTTAGGCCACCAAATCAAGCGATCTGATCTTGTTCTGGTCTAACACGTACGATTCAGGCAGACAGAACAAAGTACATGGTCATTTGTTCACACCAACGTTTTAGTAGAAATCTTCAAGGGTCAGGTCAGGTTTGAGTACGTAACAATGACTCGACTGCACACTTCATGTACATCTTTCTCGCTCAACATAAAGGCTGACTTCAAAGTTCAAACAGTCCACACGACGATTTCAAGACGTTTCAGATCAGTAAACACATACATACACCACATAAACACAAATGCACCTAGCTTGCCATGTAAATAGTACAATGTGTGTAGGATACAGACTAGTTGAGATTCTTCTTACGAGAACGTACATGTGAAATCAAACATTGAAAACCTAGTTAGGCCATGTCCTTTTGACCTCCATTGGACTCCGGTTCTTCCAGACATCCATTAGAAATTAGCCAAGCCAAATTTAGATAACTTAGAAATTAGCCAAGCCAAATTTAGGTAACTTTCTAGGCTTATAGCTCGAGATGATTCGGTTCCAGAAGGCCTGGCTACTGTCAAGAAACCTGCAAGGCTGTAACTTTGGACCTGAGTTCCAATCAAATGAACAACTTCTGTTTTTTTTTAAAGCTCCAGAGGAAATTCGAACATCAAATTAAATGCATCAGCTCCAGAGGACATTCGTACATCACATACATTTACTGACTGTTGTCCTGCTTGCACTGTACCATGAGGAATGGAAGCTTTGTCATCTCAGGAGGAGTAGTTTTACTATAGTAACATCTCCAAGTGAAATTTTCACAGAAACTGCAACAGAAGTTGAGGAATGGGTTCACAGCAAATTCATTGACAAACTGAAACGACACGATCTTCCTGTGAACCATCTTTACAGGCTATGACACCATAAAGTTCAAAACTCTTTCTAACGTATCATACTATCATAGCACTGGACCACAACAGAGCGTCAGAGCCCATACCACCAGAATCCAGAAGTGCCACAAAAAACAGAAAAAAATCGGTGACAAACACGTACATCACATGACCAAAGAAAGCAGATCTGGGCCAGCAAGAGCAAAAGATTTAGTAATATGTGGCTCCAATTTTTTTTCCCCTTTCTGCATGCATTGATTCCCAAATATAACCTGGTCCATGCTGCATGACCACACATACTATGAATCTATCATCATATCTGAATCGTCAAAGTGATTACAGCAACAGTAATTATTGTGAACATCAGTGTTGAGATCATATACAGCGCTGATACCTGATAGTAAGACGAAACTTTGCAAAGAGAGAATGGATACAAGGACAAAACCAGAAATATATGCAATAATGGGTAAAACTGTAAATACATCACCTTGGCCAGAACTGCAAGCAACCAAGGTATGGTTATGAAGCAACATACCCCTTCGAGATTTTCCCACACATGGCAATCACATCATTAGAAATTGACACCAAAACTCCGAAATAAAGTAAGCAGTTGGCGATCTTTGAGACGCTCCAAACACACTAAAACCACATATGTTTCATAATGACTTGATTGATCACTGAGGAACCGTGGTCCCCAAGTTTTCTACTCGGTGAAGTAATAATATAATGGAAGTAAGTATCATGTGCTGTTTATTCTGTAGTAAAAATATGAGTTGGACTGATTCAAAAAAAAGTATGAGCTGGACATCACATACGCTCATTAAATAAGTTATGGTCATCAGTAGTACAAAAGGAGGACACATTGAATATTCAGAGCAGTTGAGTTATATAATGTAGAGCCCACAGGGCAAAAAACTAGATGATCCAATTGTTCGATGGAATCAAATAAAGGGAGATCAGTGGACCAAATCTTGAAAGGGATATCAAATTGTTAGACATAATGATAGTGTTACTTTCAGCACGTAGAGAGTGAAAGCAATATGTATAAGGTCAGCATCAGTTCTATTAACAACCAAAGTATGGAACCTAACATTGGAGTGAAACAATGCATCTGCATGGTGGGTTGTCTTCTAAAAAAACAGTTTTGTGGTTTTGACATTTCAGTCGCGAAGTGCTAAATCGAGTATAATTCATAGAAGAACAGATAACAGAAACCATTACACAGAGTTTTGCAGCTTTGGTTGGGCATCTACGAAAATAACAAATACAGAATGACTTCTCAAACAACAAAACATTAATTATTTTAATCTGCAATAACTGATCATCAAGCAAAATTGCTAAATTCACAAAAGATGGACATTATATTATAACCTATCTCAGTTGCAATGGGTAGTCATGTTCTTGGTTTCATCTCCTGCTAGTGAGTAGTGACAATTCAGCACAAATCAATCATGCAACATTCAATTATTTGTTGATGGTACCATTGTTGCCATTAACATAAAACCAACAAAGCGTATTGTACCACACACTAGTAAATATTCTTATTCCTTAACACACAGAAACTTTTTGACAAATTAGGTTTCATCATTAGATGCCATCAGATTTTGAAATGACCGAACCAACCAAATTTATTCCAAAGGATAAGATAGCAAAGACTTGTGAGCTGTATCTTGATGCAGATTATCAAAGGACCTTGTGCAATTGAGGTATCACTGCATTCAAATTAATGGACCATTTCATTAGTAACACTGGTAGTGCAGTGGTGGTCCTTGTACCTAAACAGAAGAGTGAAAAGGCAATGGAATGCCTTGAAAGAATTGAGGGCAGGTGCAACTTGAAATGTGTGAATACCTTCCTTTATATCTGGTCCCGGACAAGTCACAAGAGCAGATGATACCATGACAGTACTAGGATGCTATGTCGAGGTTCCAAAAAATTTTAAAAATAGGAGAAAGTACACCAAATACTGGTGTAAAGGATTTCCAAGGAATCTGAAATTGTGCTTTAAGATGCATTTGTTCTTATTGAGATGAACTTTGAAAAGGAACAGTTCTTCCTATATCACTCAATCTGTTTGACCTACAAGCTACTTGCCTCCAACCTCCACATGAACACAATCATTGCGCACCAAATAGAACATGAAACAAATACAACATTCATGTCCACCTCCATTGTTAGGTTTCCATGTGACCTTGTTCAGAATGTATTAACTTGATTCTCTGATAAAACTAGAATCAGAGACAAAAATGACTACTAACAGGCATTATAACAGTTATTGTTACCACTTTTGAAAAGCTCCTAACAAGGAGAGAAAGTTTGTACCTTGGAGGTACATAGCACAAATACTTCAAAAACTTTACACAACTTCCCCCACACTGAACCACAAAGCAGCCAATACTGTACAGATTGTATTATTGAGCTGAATTTTCCACACCATTAGCTATAACTGAAAACATGCTATGGCATTCCTTTCACCTCAATTTCACAATATATCATTAACAGCAAAATACTAAACACAAGCCTATGAACTTCCTTACTCATAATATGACATAATAACCCAAATTCAACAATGCCTAGCAATCACTATCTCTGCGCCCAAACACAACCAACAAAGAAATTAATTTCAGATTTTAGACACCCGTTCTCTGCATCAATCACAACAAGAAGCTCGCAGCTTGATTAGCACGTAGCTAAACAAGCATTGAACTGGACAGAATCCATAAGAAACAACATTTCGTATACCACCCCACCACTAATGCCTTGCCTCCATACCGAAACCCAAAATTTTCACCTTTTTTGAGAAAAAAATTACTAACTTTCTCAAGAAACACAGCATGCGAGTGGAACAAATATAAGGACCAAAAATTCCATATATAAGTGATGGAATAGAACAGTTATTATGTCGTGTTATACTCCTCGCTCACTCATCTCATCTCACTTCACCTCACCTCACCTCACTTCTTTCCACCCCTTCTCAGGGAAGGGAAGAAATCAAAATAGCCGGAATCACAGAGGAAAATAAAATAAGGAAGTCAAAATTTGATCGCGAAAGCGACGAGACGACTCGCCTCCGCCTCTCAGTCGAGGAAGCCGGTGCGGCGCAGGACGGCGTTGCGGACGCGGCGGAGGTCTCGGCCCTTGAGCGTCCTCCCGGCGCCCTCCAGCACCGAGCTGTGCGCCACGGCGCGCCGCGCGACGATCTCGTGAGGCGGAACCATAGCCTCCCCGTCCTCCCCGCTCATGGGCTGGGCCCATCTCCCCCTCCGCGATGCCGCCTCCGATGGTATGCGCACCGGGGCCGACCTCGCCACCGCCAAAGGGGTCAACGCGGCGGTCTCCGGGATGGGGCGGGCGGCGGACCGGACGGTGGGGCCAGCGCGCTTCTTCTTCTTCTTTCCCTCCTCGTCGGGGAGCGCGGCGAGGATTCCGGGGGCCGAGGAGGCGGGCCAGAGGACGTCGAGCTCGAGGAGGTCGCCGTCCGCGTCCGCGGCAGCGGCGTGGGCGGGGGTGGGTCTCGGGGGGCGGAAGAGCAGGAGGCGGTCCATCGTGGTGATCCGGGGATCACCACTACGGCGTAGTTCCGGCGAGGTGGCGGCGCTCCGGCATCGGAGGTTGGGGGCGAGAGGTGGGTTGGGCGTGAACGAGGACACGACACCGGCGAGGGGAGGCGGGCGGGGTGGAGTGGTTATAGGAAGGGAATTTGCAGTTTAGCCCTTTCTTTTTATTATTATTGCCTAAATGTAAGGAAATTCGCAGGGGGTGCCAACTGCCACAGTTACGCGTACTGCAGGGGGCGACGGTGCTAAAGCGAGTTGCGCCTGAGGTTTCCAATGCTCTCTACAGTCTCATTGCATCACGGGCGGCAGGCCAATCAAACTCGAAAGCTCGTCGTCGCTCTGGTCGGGCCTCCCGCCGGAGCTCGCGGGCTCCTGTGTCCTATGCCGGCTGCACGCCCGCCGACCGCGTCCCCTTCGGCTCCGTACTTCTCGGAGTGAGAGTGGGATGCGATCACCAGGCAATGGCTACATCTACTCAGTGATGCGTAAGTCCGAATCACTTAAAAAGATCGAAGAACAAAATTAACTTGGCAATGTAATTAAATTTCTACAATCAAATTGTAGAGACGAATATTTGAGTTACGCGTTTGGTGATCATCTAAAGCAATATAAAATTATTCCACAGCTAACTCTACTAGGAACGAATCAATGAAATGGGGTGTCTGGATGACGGAACATGATATTGTTGGATATGATTCGGTCAATGATGAGTTAATATAATCTTTCATTGTGTTTCCGAGAATAAGTTTGACGAGTATCTAGAAATTCTCATTTAATAATTTATCTGTAATTTTTATTAAAGATAATGATGTCACTACATGGTTCTTGAATATAGTCCTTAATGTTCATAAGGGAGAAGCTGGAGTCGTAAGATCTTCTATGACTACCTCATGATCGTAAGTTTTTCTACGATCACCTCATAATCGTAAGTCCTTCTACGACCAGGTCAGCCACGACCGCCACATAGTCGTAAGTTCTTCTACGACTAGCACATGATTGTAAGTTCTTCTACGATCACCTCATGGTCGTAAGTTCTTCTACGACCAGATCAGTTACGACCACCCTATAATCGATCGAGCTTACAGATAGGTAGACCCAATTGATTAGGGCATCTAAACAGTCAGCATACGATATTATTCTCTAAAATAACTGCACGATTAATCCCTCTGTCCTGATGATAACTGCCAAGCGATGTGGGAACATTACTTCTCCAACAGTAATCTCCAGCGACTGTGCCATCATCTGAAGCATTGATACGCCTTTTGGGCTGGAGAAATTGTCGTCCACTTCGAGCACGCTATAAAAGGAGGAATCACCAGACGGTGGAGGGGGAGAGAAGAAGAAAGACACAATCAGGAGCACAAGATATAGTATTTCAGTCTTTCTCTTGATCTGTAACCAGCATACTCAATATAGCCACAGGAGTAGGGTTGTTATTCTCTCCGGAGAAGGCCCGGACCTGCTTAAAAATCTTTGTGTCATTCTCTATGTGTGATTTGAGTCTTGAATACCCCCCGAATCAAACAATCATTACATAAGTTCGGTTTTAAAACACCGGTAGATGGCGCCGACCATGGGGATCTTCTGGTCATCAGGTTTACTTCATATTCTCCCAACTATAATGCTTCCATAGCAGGAGAGTGGAACGAGGAGAACTGGTTCAACTTAGCTGATTACGCAGATATCGACATGGATGTCGGCTTCGACTACGAGCCAAGTATTGTATCATCCGATGGTGATGTCGCCTCCGAAGATCATTCTCCAGAAGACCATACCACAGATGGAGTTGAGGAGGGATCCTTATCCCCCACAACGTTATGTCCAAATGAGGAACCAACTTCCTCAAAGGGCAAGGGTCAATTCGACCACAATCGGTACTGCTCTGAGGCAGACCCATGACATGGCGAGGCCTCCCCCTCCAAATGTTCAAGTCCGCCTAAGGCAATACAACCTGGCATGGCAAGAATGATGAACACAGCTGAAACAGGACTGCGAGAGTCCACCGGACTCGGAGGGGACGAAATCGCCGACATCAAATCCGACGAACTTCGCTTCAATGTAAGTTCAGGGAGCTAAATGGTACAACCTCGCAAGTTGAAAGGGTTTAGAAAATAAATGCAAGTTCGAGCGCTAAATGGCACAACCTCGTAAGTTCAGGAGGCTTTAAAAATAAAATACAAGTTCAGAAAGCTAAGTGGCACAACTTCGCAAGTTCACATACCTACGATACAATTTTCTCTTCATTTTCACTTGCTTGTGGTTGTAGCATAGCAGATACTGGTTCTTCCTCTAATGCTTCTTCTTCCTTCTCTTGCCTAAGCAGCGCTTCACCATGCAAGCATTTTCCTCTTTTTGGAATTGTCTTTGTTTTCTGGATCATGCAAGCCTTTACACTTTCTTAAAACACAACCCTCCTGATCAATTCTTTCATAAACCGGCTATATGATTCGATTCCCCGGGATCTCTCTAATTGAAGCAGCAAGTATTACTTCATGTTGTCATCAGATCAGACCGGCCTCATTCTGGGCAGCCCCCAAAACAATGGGCAAGTCCGGCTATATGATTCGATTCCCCGGGATCTCTCTAATTGAAGCAGCAAGTATTACTTCATGTTGTCATCAGATCAGGCCGGCCTCATTCTGGGCAGCCCCCAAAACACTGGGCAAGTCCCTGTTCTGCTGAAAACCCACAAACATCTTATCTGAATCCTGGGTAAGAGTGCAAAATCAATGGTGGCTGGTTGCTGAACCAAGCAAAACAATCCCAGGAAAAGCACACGTTCAAATTTTAACTTGCTTTAATGTCAGGAAAAGCTTGTCAACAATAACTAAATATTAGCTAGCTATCTGATGGTGCATGCCATGAAGAATAAAAACCACTTTCAGATTACCAGAGGATAACCGAACAGCCTTCAAAAACAAAACTGAAATGCTTATGGACCGGTAACCACCACGGTTCCGAAAATCGGCTGATTATCGGTAAAATCGGTTCTATCGGCGGGTACCGGTAGAAATTCAAATCGGCTCCGGAAATCTCAGTTTGGATGAATTTCGTCCAAAAAAATTCGAATTTACTTGAATTTTTTAAAAATTTACAATCCGAAAAATTCATTTTTTTTTTTGAAATTTCGGCGATTTTCGGCCTTACCGGCTACCCCCAGTAAAAAATTTGCTCCGGTAGAAAAAACCCTGGTAACCACATATCCACAAAAAAGATGCCCTCACCTAAAGAACAAAACTGAAATGCTTATGGACGGTTAACACGTATCCATGCCGCACTGAGTTAAGTTATTTCACTAAGATAAGAAGCACCAACAAAATAAATCCAAGTAGAATACCATAAATAACATGTTTTTCAATAATGAACAGTTGAACACAATGGAAAAAGATGCGAATACAATTTGAATCATGACCTGCTTAATATATGGTAGGGAGTCATACTAATTTTGCTCAGCAACAAGACAAACATCCGAAATAATAGTACCCTGAAGGCCTGATCTAAGTTGCCGTACATTGGAAGCTCAAACACTGAGACTGAGGTGTGCAAGACAGCAAAAATGCAAGTAGGAAGTCACACGAGGCGGTCAAATGGCAAATGGGGAGGAAGGAGGCATAAAAAAGTCTCCAATTGCTTTGATCCATTTATCAACATCTTTGCCGGCGTCACTGACTGAATGAATACCTTGTGCTTGACCATGGCATTGAACACCAAAGTGGCATAAGTCAGATTCTTGACAACATCACTAAATTAGTAACCCGATAAGTAGCATCGGTGACATTTAGGAAGCCTGCTCCAGAGCTAAGCTGAGCACATGGTTACCTAGCAATCACGGAAAAGGTTCTACTAGTTTCTTTCATTTGATAACATCACTGAATGAGTCGGCAGTATCAAGATGGCAGGTCCCAAGTGGATCCATCATGGAGATGTGTGCAATGCACCCCTGCACTGAAATGTCATGAGATGTGTGAATGCATCCGGAATGTGAAAGCAAAGATTATTATTTGTATAGACAAATCCTATGGTATTGTATTACCCTCTCGTCTCCAGTGGGGCAGCAAGCTAGAAGAGGCCGCGCTGGCGGGCCAGTGCGAGGAAATCCTCCACAGGAATCTGCGAGGTGGTGGTGGTGGTGGTGGGAATCATGAGCACGGCCTTGTAAAGAGGATCGAGATCGTCGAGATGGAGTTGCTGCTGCTTGGGGCTCGGGGTTGGGGTCCTAATCCTGGCGCCCCTGACCTTCCTGGTGCAAACCCTAGGCTTCCGCCGCTGCTTGAAGGCCGCCATGTGGTCGTCGCCGTCCAGAGGAGGGGTGGGGGTGGTGCGCGGAGCGGGCGGAGGCGACGGGGACTGGGTGAAGGGGAGGGTGCACATGGTGATGGGGTCTTGTGTAAGAGCAGGGGTGCTGAAGAGCTCCTCCTCGTCGCCGTCGTCCTTGGCGCCGCCGCCGCCACCGAGGAAATAGGAGCGGGCGAGCAGGTCCTCCTGGGAGGCGGAGATGTCGCCGCCGCACTCCAGCGCTACCTCGCGAATCATCGTCTCGCCCTGGCAGCCGGAGGTGTCGCCGGCCATCGTCGTTCGTCAACTCGACCCGAATTTGGTTCGGACGGAGTGTTTTCCTCTCTTTTTTACCCGGAAACGTCGTATGGATGGAGAATGCAGCAAGCAGATTCAAGAGTAGATAATTTTGATCATCTGGGCTGGGCCTCTGGACTCTATTAGCCCTGAAGCCCAGCCCACCATCTTGTTAACTACGCTCCGGTTTCGCTTCAATGGACAGGTACTGTTTGTTTCTTCCCAATCCCCATATATGATCTTTATCCCTGCTATCTTTACTATTACAAAGGATATTGATTTCTAAGTTTATAACTTACATTACATTTATTTAAAATCCGTTGCAACGCACGGATACTTGGTTAGTCTATGTCAATGTCTGTATAACAAATCCAAATACTAGTACTAACCGTAAACAAATAGTTATTTGCTATTTGTAAGCTGCTTGATTTTTTTTTCTCGTAAGTCTAAGTTAATTTTTCTGGCAGTGGAGATTGAGATATGTGCTATATGATGGGACGATGATGAGTTGATCTAATGGGTAAGGAATTTGACTTATGATTAAGAAAATTTCAGCCAACTTGCAAATAAAAAAAACCCTGTAAACAAATTGTGTGATATACCGATATGTAAGTTTCTATCATCTCATGTGTACCCATCAGATGTATCCAGTAAAATATATTTATCAGCTTTTATTTTGATTTGTAGACAAAATGGGTTAATTTGGTTTAGTTTGGGTTAACAAATTCTAGGTTCGTATGGTTTCACCCATGGGTTTAAGTCTGGATGGGTTGGAAACTAGGAATGGGGCCGTAGTTACCGTATGAGAAATTGAGAATTGAGAGGTGAGCTGCCGAGTTCAGCGCCGCCGCCCGCCGTCGACTCCATCGTCCTCCCCCGATCTCCGTAGCCGCCGGCCGCTGCCCCTCCCCCACCTCCAGATCTCTTCCCCTGCATCTCCCACCGGCAAGAACCCTCCTCCTCCGCCTCCTCGTGCTGCACGGGTACGCCATCCCTGTCCCGTTCACCCGCTCCGAGCGCATCTTCGCCATGGTCGGGAACTACGCCCGAACGCAGGCGAACTACGAGCACGACGGCGCCTTCGTCGAGCCCGACATCGGCGCCTGGAACCGCCGCTTCACGGCGCAGGTCCGCGACACCGACACCCTTCACGACATCTTCCTGGTTTGTTCGATCGAATCCATCTACTTCTTGGCTTTCTTCTTTCTTGGCTTGCCTTGCCTGATCGATCGATCCCCTTACTACTGAGTACGTTCTTGGTTAATTGGGTGCTTGCAAGGTTGGATCAAAATTAGGAAGCAAAAATTTGGATTTGCTGGTGTGCATGCATGATACATATATCCTTTAGATCGATCGATGCTGCCATGAACTTGTATTGTTGCTCTGTTTGTTTTGGTTGGTTGTGTCATTGTGTCATTGTGTGTATTTGATTGGACAGAGAAAGGATTGTAGATGCCAGACAAGAATTCCAGGTAACGTATTTTATACTATCTCCATTATTATAGGACTTCCTGGCTCCTTCAACTACATTGGTTGAGAATGTGAGATCTTGCTAACTCGCATTCCTTTTCCCCTTTCAGACAATTATCAAGGACCCTTTGATGGCAAATAGCATAGCCTTAGTATTTGCAAACAAACAGGACCTGGTAAGTTAAAATAAGAATTTGAAGTGCTAATGCGCAATTGCCTTGCTGTTCATGACCTTTATTTGCATGGGTCAGTTTACATGTCTTGTCTTCTCAAATTCCCTTCTGATTGAAGTGTATGATATCACATATTTTTTACCAGCTTGTATGTTGTGGTATCCAATATCTTTCATGTTGATTACATGTGAGCTTTTTATACGATATAGTTGTCCTACAAAATACAATTTTTATCCCGTACATATTGGAGCACAAATGTGAGTAATTACTTTCAGCAAAAGATTGAGGTATAGATCATGCCATGCAGAATTTTTCTAAATTGCTCGTGGTCTGATCAAGCCTTTTAAAGCAGACAACATAATTGTTTTAATTCCATATTGCTAATCGAAAAATGGGAAGCAGAGAGCTATTGCAATGTTAATGTCAAATCAGTTCTTTCATATCTATGAAAGGATCAAATAAGGATCAAATAAGGATCAAATGTTTTCCTTCTTCACATAGAGAGGTGCAATGAGCACGGCAGAGGTGAGCGAAGGGCTGGGCCTGTATGCCCTCAGGAACATAATATGGCACATGCAGGGGACGTGCGCACTCCTTGGTGAGGGCCTTTACTATATACTTGATTGGCTTGCATCCACCCTGAAGCAGTTGCAAGACACGGGACATGCTACTTCAGTTGCTGGCCCTTTCATCTAATTTCACAACAAAAGGTTCTACATAATTCAAAGCCTGCTTAAACTCCTTTTTTGGCATCTTTATAAGATGAATCTTGTTCGTTATTACAATTGATCATGTATAGATCTATTATTAGCTTACCGTGGCGTGGTAAAGTAACCCACTGTGGGTAATTTACTCTGTTACCATGCTTAGCGCAGTAAACTCCATCTGGCATCACAAATTGTTGTGTGAAGTTAGGAAAGAAGTAGTTTTTTTCTCCCTTTTTTAGCTTAATTCTGAAATTTGCCTGTTCTGTTTGCACAGTGACCTGACCTCGACGCCTCGATCATTTGATGCTCCTCGCTGCGGTCATTCGATGAGGGCATTCGTTTCTTTGTGTTCATATAAGCTGAATCATCCGACACAAACTCGCAGCATATCGAGTTGTTTGTAAAACGTTGGGCGTGTGTATGATAAACATCACCATTCACTTGACATGGATCGTGCATGTGTATACTTGAGGGCTTGTGCACATGATTGTTTTGCCGATTGCCTATCTATAAAAAAAGTTGGACTGTGATTTTGATAATATCGAGTGATGGATGAACTATGGTTGAATGATTCTCTTTATGGTTGCTCACATCTTCAGGATACACTGTTTTTTTCTTCTTATCTTCTTTATGGCTTACTGATGCTAAGAAAAGTTACAGAAATTATGACATTGGTGGTAGCCTTTTGCAGCATGAACTAGTGATGCAGTTTGATCGGAAGGCGAGAGGGGGGAAAGGAAAAAAAGAAACGATGCCCGTGAAATTGGAACTCTCGTATATCCTGTAGGCTGAGGCTAGGTGGGTTGGAGATGGGTTCAAACGGGTTGGGAAAATGGGTCGCACCATTACTAGGAAATGGTTTGGTTTGAGTTGAAGTGTCATCTGGGTTGGTTTGGTTTAGGTCCTAAAGGATGATTAGTGGATTCGTCTGGTTTTGCAATAATGCAGTTTGTTGTTGTGGTCTGGGCTAGGAGTGGGCTGGGTTCTTGACCATTAGCAGGTCTACACCAACCACAGCGTCGCCGACGGCAGAGTCCACCTCTTCCCCCAGTCAAGTTTCGCAGCGTGCCGTGGCTCATTCGGCGGTTTGTTGGCTCCTGTACGAGAAATTCTACCGTCACAGGTGCTTGCACTAATCCTTTCTCCAAAGTCACTATAGAGATACCATGCCGCCTTGGTGAGCCTATCGTCGACCGTTTCCACGACGATGAACTGTAATGTTAGACCTAGATTATTATTTTTTCGATTTCTGATGAACCTATTATTTGTTAATCTATTTTGCAGGTATGAAAATGTAACACCCCAGCCTAACATGAGCCAGAGATGCTACTAAAATAACAATATCACAAATACAAATCCAAAACACTACAAAAAAAAATTCGGCAGAACCTCCTTTATATAACTAAGTTTACCGGAGATTCCAATAGATGCTTATAAAATTATCACTATTTCAACATCCAAAGTTCATCGAAGCATTCATAAATAATCTACTCAGCTAAAACATAAGCAAGCATTATTAAAATTTACCACTCTCATTATTACAAATAAACCAATGCATTAGTATAGCCAAAGTTAATCCTTAAGCAGTTTGCTTGTTATAAAGGTACGGTCTAAATGATAATTATCTTTTCAAGAATATATGGTAGTGAGTGCAACCAAAGCAACCCTACTCCCTCCCATGCATACCGTCTGCAAACGAGATACCTAAAAACACAACATCAGCAAGAGTGAGTCCAAGACTCAGCAAAGTACAAATAGCAAGACAATAGCCAACACAACTGTAATTAACAACATCCATCCACATAACCCAATAAGAAATACGTCTCATGCTTATGCGATGCAAACTGTTCAAATGCACTTTTTTTCTCTCTTTTGCATATCTACCGGTATTACGGAGTGTGCATCCGTCGATACACACCCATGCCTGTGCCTTCTAGCACAGGGACCTTAGCCCATACTCCACAAGTATGGGGACCCAAAAGCCCATCATATTCATGACGGGGACCTCAATTAATGCTTGGTCACCACGTGACCATGCCTCCAATATGATATCATGATCACAAGGTCAATACTTTAAATCATCATGCATACATGAAACTTACGCATACTTCTAGCATTTACGGGCATTAATGTTCATAACATTCGAGCATCCATGATTAACATAATATACTCATAACATAGTAAACATGAACAAATGATCACACATAATTTACCACTACTGTACTTGCCTTAACCACGAGAGAACGAGGATGTACGAATGAGTGCTCCCTGCACCGGTCCACCACCGAATAATAGTTATAACACATGCTAAGACACAAAGAACGGATCAAAACAACCTATATAACAACAACCATGGACTTGCAAAACTCCTAACTCGATCCCGACCCCAAACTCCTAACGTCGATCTGTCCCTCGGTGGGCAGTCAACTTCAAAAATTCATATCTATTAGTACAGGGTCCAAATAAGATGTTCTTAGACTTTATGGAAAGATAATTAAATTCTCCAACTAAGTCTAGTTGGTGAGCCTTGCTGAATCGGCGAAGTAATAGCCCTACCAGGCCAATTAAAAAAAACATCAACTTCACGTCGGGTTTTCTTGACAGAGTACTAAAACCACCATAACTTTTGCTACACAACTCGGAATGGGGTGATCTTGGACTCTCGGAATCATGACAAAACCGGCTACAATAGTCTAGTTGGATAAGTCTCTGATTCGGCTTCCTACTAATTCGTATATTCAGTAAAGTTTTTCTAAGTTTTTCTGTCTCGCAATCGGCAGTTAGAAAAAGCAATGACGGTAAAAATTTCATAACTTTTGATTGCCAACTCTAAAATTGTGTTCTTTATCGACTTGGAAAGCTTTCGACTCCTCTACAATATTCATTTTGGGTGGCTTTTCTAATTCGGCCTATAAAAATTCATAATAACTAGACAATGCAATGCCACAACTCGTCACTCTCACAGTCGATCGCGATAAAACTACCATAACTCCTAAACCGTTGGTCCAAATCGGTGATAAAATCGAGATCTACAACTTTCTAAGAGGTGATCAGTCGGAAAATTAACGTAACGCACCCAATTCTAACAGGTAGCGCCTGAGAGGAGAGAGGGGAGAGAGCGGCTCAAAGTGGGAAGAAAAGACAATTAAATGAGTAGAAATTCTTGAAAAGAGAAGGGGTTTTTCGTAAATCCTCGACAACTGGGCACGGGGCATGACCAGAGGGGCCCATGTGGTGGCCGGCCAAAAGGGGGGGTTCTCTTTTCAAGAATTTCTACTCATTTAATTGTCTTTTCTTCTCTCGCTATTTTCTAATTACGATTCAATTCCGGTATTACGAGAAAAGAGAACACCGACCTCGAATACTTTTGTCGGTGTATTAGAACCGATCTTACGTAAAGATTGTTTGATTGGGGTCTCCTAGAGATAAGATCACGCAGAGTGGATTGACACGGATGTTTAGGCGAGTTCAGCCTTCTCCGGAGAGAATAATAACCCTAATCCTGTGTATGGTATTCTTGATGATCAAGTAAAGACTAAGACTATTACAGAGAATAGCACTTGTGTTCCTACTTGGTGGCTCTTGTTCCCTCTCCTATCTCTCGATTGATGCCCTTATATAGTCGTGAAGAAGTAGCCGTTTAGTCTATGGAAGATCGCCTAATTAATGTAGTGTGGCGCATGATGATAGTAATTACGGCGCTTGACTTCTTCACGCCGTCCGCAATTATCTTCCGGAGATAATGGGGTATTTACACACCATTAATACGCGGAATAATAGTGCGTGTAGACCGTTCGGATTCCTTAATCAATTGGACCTACCCGTCGTAGGTTTGATTATAAGGTGGTCGTAGTTTTCCGGTCGTAGAAGGACTTACGATCGGTAGCGATCGTAGAATAACTTACGACTATGTAATGGTCGTAGAAGGACTTACGACCATGATGTAGTCGTAGAAGAACTTACGACTATGGGGGTGATTGTAGAAGAACTTACAATCAAAGGTTAGGCCTCTCCTTATAGAAATAAGGGTACTTACGGGGACTATGTGACATCATATTTACCCATAATAAGAATTACGAGATAAAAGATAAAATGAGGATTATTAGATCCTCGTCATCTAGCCCCCCAACTTCAAGTGAAAGTAACTTACTTGGTGAAGGTTTCTAAATTGGTCTTACGACCATGAAAATGTCGTAGAACAATAGTCGAAGGAAGAACTCTTCGATATTTGAATGCTACTTTGACCAGGAATTTGTTTGGTCAAGAAGGTTACTTACAACTATCAAAAAGTCATAAGAACCCCTACAACTGTGTAGTAGTCGTAGTAGGGCGATTGGAGAAAAACCCTTCCGATTGATACTTCCTTTGACCAGAAAGACTTGGTCAGGAGAGTAATTTTACTTGGAGATGATAAAACAAACATAACTTTCTCGAGCATGCAATGCTGGGAATTGCAAGCGATCTCTACAGATCTGTTGATGAGACGGTTCCAAGTGATCATAGCCGTGAAGATTGTTTACAACTTAAAAGTCGTAAAACCCCTACGACCAAATCGGTGGTCGTAGCAGGGGAATCGGAGAAAAAGCCTTTCCGATTGATACTTCCTTCGACCAGAAATACTTGGTCAAGAATGTAATTTTGCTTGGGGGTGACGATACGCACCTAATTTTTCTCGAACGGACCATCTGGGGAATTGCAACCGGCTCTCTCAGACTTGTCCGATGAAGCGGTTCCCGAGGCGGTACAACCATCTATCATAGACCTATAGCGGGGACGGTTTCGGCTAGCGGAGATCGTCTTGATTATAAAAACTTACGGGAGGTAGACTTGGATTTTACTTTTCCCAAATCACTCATTGTTCTTGAGCTCTTGCTTTCTCCGTCTTCGACTAGGTTTCATCTTCTCCGCCGCCAACCCAATCAAAAAAAACTTCTTGCTTCTGAGCGAAATGGCCAAGAGAGTTTCTGAATGGGAGGAATCGGAGATGGATGCGGCTAAGATCAAGATCTTGGTCGATGCCGGGAAGATCCCAGAGAAGGCTCTGGTGAAGTGGATTAGGCTATCAGGGCAAAGATTGGCCATCGGGGAAAATGGGCAAATCCGTCTTCCAAGCGTATTGTGAGTGCGGCCTTGATTACGCCCCCCTTTCTTACGGTGAGTACTCGAACACTTTGGGGTGGAACGGTGAACTTAGGTCCCAATTCCATTACCATGTTGAGTGTGTTCGTGTATGCGTGCGGCGTGCACAGGGATTCGGCGGATCTCGAGTGTTCCAATATTATTATGGGATGGCTCGACAAACCGGAATCGCCGGAAGTCGTGGTCCAAGCTCCACGACTCGAAGTCGAAGGAGTACATTGAGCTTTACCCGGTCTTCGTGGTCGGGCCGAGGAAGAGGTGGTTCTCTTTGGAAGGTCACCTCTGAAGACGACCTTTCTTTAAATGGGGAAGGTCTTTGAAAAGAAATCTTCATGGGATTCAACCTGAAGATATCGGTAGGATTAGCCCTTATATCCAAGCCATTAAGGACTTGAAGGAAGAAGGGTGGCCGGATGGCATGTGGTGAAGGATTTCATCACACGCCAGAATCGATCCTCTGAAGAGACGAGCATCTCCTATGTGGAGGTACTCGGGAGAGGAGACCCCACCTGAGACTACGAGGAGGGTAAGCAATTGTCGACTTAGTTCTCTGTTTGGTTTTCCCAACCTTGTCTAATATTTTTATCTGTTTACGGATCTTTCATAGGTGAGGTTGACTCAGTCGACTCATCGTGAGAAGTCCCCGCCACTCAGGGCGGTTCCTCAAGTCATTGCGGCTTTGTCCGCAGATGAAAGGATAGAGCGCCTAAAGGTAATCAAAAGTCGATTCTTTCTTTAGGACTTTATAGTCGTAGAAGATACTTACGACTAATGGTGATCGTAGAATATCTTACGATCAATAAAAAGTCGAGAAAAACTTACGACTTGGTACTAGTCGAGAAAAACTTACGACTAATTAGTGATTCTTCTTTTACATTTTGCTTACGAGAAAGTAGGCATGGAAAATCGCCGGGGACGACAAAGAAGTCGATTCGATGACTATTGTATTTGGGTTGTCGAAAGACAAAGACTCGGCTCCTCCTCGAAGAGGCGTCGACTTGTAAAATCTGCCGGCAAGGGGAGCAAGTTCGAGTTCGGTCTTTCGACCAAACCTCTACAAGGCTGCGGCATTGTAGTTGTATCCGCCGAGGCCGCGGTAGTCGGCCGAGGAGGTTGAAGCGGTTGAACCTCTCAAGCGCAAACCTCGCAAGGCTAAGGTACCCTTCTATTATGACACGGAATCTTTCGCGATTGGTGCCACTCCTAGTTTTATTAAACAAGCTGGAAAGGGAGGCTGGAAGGATTTTATGTCTTTTATGAAGGGCGATCTTTGCATCGGCAAGACAACTCGCAATCGAGGCGATCTTTATACGGAATGGTCGAGACACCTCGTCCATCCAGAAGATCGAGAAACCGAGCTCGGTTCTGTTCAAACTCTACGACCGCACGTGGTCGAATGAATAAATGTTGAACCTCGACGGGCGTGGTCGTGGAGAAGAAGAGGTCCTCCGTTGGGAGGATTGCTCCAAAATTCTGGTTAAGACCGAGTGTGAGGTATGTGAAATGTCTTGAAGTGTAAGAAGGACATTTACCTTTTTCTTTTCACAACTGATTTGCTTTTCTTTATTTCAGTCCGACTCCTTCAGCCCCCGGGAATGCTTGCGTTGAGAAGTCCATTGCTATCCCTTCACTCTTGGAGAGGTAGCAACGGAGGTGGTCAAGCATCACCCTTGGCCCAGGTGGCCGATGAAGTCGAGACTCTCAGAGTGTCTCCCACATCTGCTGAAGTCGTAACTACGACTCTTGAGGTAGCGGCTGTTACTGTTGAGGTGGCCGCTACGACTACTGAAGTCGTAGAAACAACAGAGGCAGCTGTGGAAGCCTCTGGTCAAGGTGGTGACCGACTGCGACCGCCTGGGAAGGAAATCGAGGGGCGTTCCTTCCCTACCCAAAGAGAAATCACGCAGAACGGAAGGAGAAAATTTCAACTTCGTGGTGACTTCTTTGGGCTGCCTCCGTCGTAGGGTCTTACGCTTACAAATCTCGTGGACTGAGTCCCCATCCCAAAGATATTCCCAATACGGATAATACTTTTGACAACGCGCGCCTCGAGAAGGTGTGGTGGGACAAAGTCGCGAGGATAGATAAGCTGCAGCAACCGGACCTTGTATATTCAATTTTTGCTAGAACGACTATGAATGTAAGTATCTTCAGAATACTTATATATGTGGCTTTCCTTCACTTCTCACTGTTCTCTTTTTGCAGAAAGCTCTGGAGCAAATTGCTGTTGTCGGTGAGTATCATCGACAACTTTTAGAGCTAAGACAGGAGAAAGAGCTACTCTGCACAGAGGCAGAGAGGTGGTAAGTCACTTATCATCCATAGTTGTTTTCAACTTAAATACTCGTATAATGTCTTACGAGAATAGTCATGGAAGAAATTCATGACAAAGGATTAGTCGTAAGAAAAAACTTACGACTACTTACGACCAGATAGTGGTCATAGAAAGACTTACAACCATTCGTAGTCGCAGAAAAACTTACGACTAGGTCAGTGGTTGTAGAAGTACTCACAACCATTCGGCTGATTTTTATCTCCGTCTCTGTCCTTTGTAGGTTAAACAGTGATTCAAAGACCTTAGCCGATTCGCTCGACTATGAAAAGAGGAGTCGAGGAGGCTAAGGAATGAAGTATTGACCTCTCGGATAGACTTGAGAGGTTGTCTCTACATCTAAGAAATTGCAGGAAAAATAAGCGATGAAGTCTTGAACTTAAGACTGCTTTTGAGTTTTAACCTTTACCTAACTCTCATTTCTTCTTGAGATAAAGAAAATGAGATGAAGAAACTTGATTTGAAGTTGGAGACAAATCTTTGGTCATTCAGAGTTTTCCGCATTAGCAAGAATAAGGATCAAGAACTTGAGGTTACGAGAACTCAAGTAATGAGTAAGTAACTCTTTACTGTTGTCCTTTTGAGTGTTTTCCCTTTTTAATGTCAATTCCTTGTTGAAATTGTGCCCAATTGAGAATCCTTGAGGTGAAATCCAAGCAAAGACCTTGATCTACAAATATCTTTGTGTTATGTTCCTCTAGAAGTATTTTTGTTTGACCAGTATTATTCTTTTGGAACAAGTGGTCGAGAACAAAAGCTTGCGAGGCTTCGACTTGTACCCAACGGAGATGGAGTCGATGAAGACTAGTCTTCAAGGCAACATCACTCTCTGAACAATGTGCTTAGTGAGCTACATTACGAGGAAAAACTCCTCGAGAAGATACTATAGTTGCTCACACAAGTATTATTGGAGAACAAGTCGGAAAATTGCAAGAAATGGTGACCTCTGAAGGCTAATCAAAATTTGAATCAATAAGGGAGGCGATCGAAGGCTGCTTTGTAAGTTACGCTTTAGCGAAACTTAAAGCTCAAGATCCCGCCTTAATGTTAAACCAATCGGCCGACTTGATTGTCACGAATCGAGGCAAGTCGTCGATTGTGGAAATCGATCGATTGGCAAAAGGTGGCGGAGGAAATGCGGCTAGGCTCTCCCCTTCAGAGTAATCTTGTAACTACTTTGTAAGGCGCACAATTTTTGTTGATGAGTAATATATGATCCGCCTTATTTCACGAAAATCATCTTGTCGAGTAGTTAGTAACTCAAAAGATAATAAGCGAATGAAAGGCGAATGAAAGACTAAGAATTGAAGTCAAATTAATAACTTTATCCTAGCCCTCGACTATTTGTTTAGATTGTTTAGACAATCTAAATAAATAGTGTTTGAACAGGTTTTACGAAAACAAAGAGAGGTTTATTTAACTTATAGCTTTTGTTACGGTTGTCAAGCAATTGGTCGAAAGAGTAAAAGCGACTCGACACTAGGAAGTTCCTTCTAGTGGGCGGGACCACGTGCGAAAGGAAAGGCTTCGACTAGGTGATGTTTTCATTTCAGACTAGTTTAATCGAACCAAGAACGACAACTTGAGTTAAGCAGACGTCTTAGAGGACTTTAGTAATTCGTTCGTCCTTTTTGGTGGACTTGATAAGTCTTTTCCAATAGCAAAAGTAGGAGGCGGCGCTAGGAAGTTTCCTTCTAGTGGCGAGGACCACATGCAGGAGGAAAGACTTGACTAGGTGTGTTTCTTCCTTGACCGCTTAAAACAAATCGAGTACATCAAAGGTGGTCGAACAAATGTAAGAAAGTGTACTCTACTTAGAATATTTTTGAATTAGTGAAAAAATAGACTAAGATTGAGAGAGTTGGCTTAGAGAACATTCCGATTGGATAGAACCGGGCTCTTTGTAATGGCGGCAAAAAAATGAGTAACGAGTCAATGCTTGAAATTCCTTCTAGTGGGCGAGAACCACATGCGAGAGGAGAAGTTTCGTCGGATGAGCGTTTCTCGCTTTTCGGCGGTGTAAAGAAAGCGGGTGCTTTCATATCATAGTCGAAAGATTAAAAAGCACTACTCGAAAATAAGGCAAAAAGAGGTAGAAAGAACACGGACTTTTATTGCTCGAGAAACGGTCACACATAGAATTTGCGAATCGGTCGATGTTCCAAGAGTTTGAGAGAACTCGTCCATCTTCCATTGCTAGTCGACTGGCCTCGCCGAGTTACTTCGACCATCGTAAGGACCTTCCCATTTAGGGAAAGTTTATTCCGATTAGACTTGGATTGGCGAGCCTCAATACCAAGTCACCTGACAAAGTGCGAGGTTGGACCTTACGATTATAGTATCTCGCGCAGGCTTGTTGGTAGGCGCCGAGCGGATTAAGGCTAGGTTTCTCCTCTCTTGAGTAGGTTAATGTCATCCGCCGAAGTTGTTCTGGTCCGAGTTGTTGAAGGTTTCAACTCGTGTCGACCGCAATTTTAGCTCGGAGGAAGCATGGCTTCGGCTCAAAAACTAGAAAAAATGGTGTTTCTCTGTTGCTCATTGGTGGTCGTCTAACCGCCCATAATATGGAGGGTAATTCTTGTACCCAAGCCCCGAGCGCTTAACAAGTCGGGTCGAAGACTCGAGTTTTAATTCCTCGCATTATTTGGCCGTTTGCACGTTCGACCGCCCCATTGCTTTGGGGATGTGCAATGAAGCATAGCATAGCTTGGTACCCAACTCGTCGCAAAATTCACGAAATTTTGCACTTGTAATTGTTTACCATTATGCGTAATTATCCGACTCGGAACTCCAAATCGACTAATTACGCTTCTCATCATGAACCTTTTCTTTGCCTAGTTGTTATCGATTCTGAGTTCGACTTGATCCATTTTGTGAGCGTGTCAATAGCCACAAAAGGAATTGAAACCTCCCGGAGCTTTGGGAAGCGGTCCTAGGATGTCAAGCCCCAGTGCGCAAAAGGCCAAGAAAGAGGTATTGTTTGTAATGCTTGATTTGGTTGGTGTATCATCTACCATGGAATTGGCATGGACACACTTTTTAACCACCTCCATAGCATCGTCTGGTCAGAGGCCATAAAAACCTTGTCGAAAGGCTTTACCAACCAATGTTACAGAGGAGGCATCGCCCCACGGATGCCACTGTGTATATCGTGAAGGAGTGTTATTCCTTCGTTTTGCGGAATGCATCGCATGAGTATCCCTTGGGTTCCTCGTTTATAGAGGACTCCTTCAACCAAAGTATACATTTTGGCTTTTGGGATAATCGATCGCCTCAAGATCATCTTGGTCTGGAACCCTTGCAAAGATACTTGTAGATGGGAGTCATCCGGTATCCTCGTAATCTAATGAGGCCATCTCAAGAGGAGGTGTCTCGGTTCTTCGACTGAGGCGGTTTTGGAGTTGCTCCAAGAAAACTCCTTTTGGTATTATGGATCGGGAAGAAGCCATCCGAGCAAGTTGGTGCATGAGAAATTATCCTTCGAGGATAAATTGTACCTCGAAACCTAAAAAATGTTTTTCTAGCTTACGTACTTCTGATAAGTACCGAGCCATTGTTGAGTTAGAGCATTGGTACTCTTTCCCAATTTGATTCACGACTAGTTGAGAGTCTCCTCTCACGAGTAGTCGACGAATCGAGAGTGCTTTCGCACTCGTATGCCACCTAGCAAACCTTGATACGCCACATTGTTAGTGGCACGAAAGTTTAATTGTATGGCATACTTTAAGGTTTCTCTGGTAGGAGATACCAGGACCACCCCAGCCCCCGAGCCACTTAAAGTAAGTGACCCGTCAAAGTACATCATCCACTGGTCGTGGGAATCGTACTGGGGATCCAACGAGTTCGAGATTTGTCCATTCGGCGACAAAGTGCGCCAAGATCCGGGATTTTATGGCCGTTCGGGACACGAAATGGAGGTCGAACTCCCAAGTTCGGTGACCATTTTGCCATGCGTCCATTGTTTCCTTATTATGGAGGATTGCTCCCAAAGGAAACTCGGGCAACACGACTATTTTGTGCGCTGAAAATAATGCATGATTTCCTCGAAGACATGAGGAGGGCATATAGAAGTTTTGAACACGAGGGTGCGCTCCTTAGGCCGTGTAAAACTTCCGACGTAGTAAACCGGTCGTTATGCGTTTTCACGTTCTACGACGATCGCGCTTTCTTTGCTGTGGCGTGGCGACTAGGTAAATTAAGAGCGTCTCTTCTGGCTTTGGAGAAACCAGAACAGGAGCACTCGAAAGATACCTCTTGACATCCTCGAAGGCAATGTTTGCCTCGTTCGACCACTCAAAACCTTCATGTCTCCGAGAAGTTTAAAGAAAGGTAGTCCTTTTCTCCTAGTCGTGCGATGAAACGACTTAAAGCCGCCATGCACCCAAAGTGAGTTTACGGACTTCCTTTTTGTGTTTGGAGGTCGCATCCGGAGGATGGCCTTTATT
Source organism: Hsuehochloa calcarea (assembly GCA_036346395.1). Classification (NCBI taxonomy): domain Eukaryota; kingdom Viridiplantae; phylum Streptophyta; class Magnoliopsida; order Poales; family Poaceae; genus Hsuehochloa; species Hsuehochloa calcarea. The sequence continues at coordinate 4,138,953 of CM070616.1, read as the reverse complement.
TTTTCAGGATTTGCTTCGATTCCTCGTTCAGATACTAGGAATCCAAGCAATTTTCCTGAAGAAATTCCAAACACACACTTCTCTGGATTAAGTTTTAAATGGTGCTTTACGAGGTTGTCGAATGTTTCTTGTAGGTCGATGATATGATTAAGTCTCTTAATGCTTTTACGACTAGGTCATCAACATAGGCTTCCAAATTCGGCCTAATTGAGATGAAAAAGTCGATTGCATTAAGCGTTGAAAAGAAGCAGGCATTCTTTAGACCAAATGGCATTTTGATATAACAAAAGGTACCAAATGGAGTAATGAATGCGGTCTTCTCTTCATCGTTTAGACACATATTGATCGGTGATATCGAATATGCATCTAAAAACTTAATATTTCACAACCCGCAGAGAATCAACGGTGATCAATACGAGGTAAAGGAAATCATCTTTTGGACAAGCTTTATTAAGATCAATAAAGTCTCACGCACATCGCCATTTGCCGTTTGACTTTTTGACCATTACAGGTTAGCCAACCACTCGGGTGATTGACTTCTCTTATAAAGCACGCCTTAAGTAGCTTATCCAATTCGATTTAATAGCATCTCGTCGATCAGGGCAAATCTCGTAATTTTTGTTTTACGGTACTTTATCGGTAGTAAAGCTAGCATGCGTGCTCGATCACCTCACTGGGGACTCGGGCATGTCGGATGCTTGCCACGCGAAGACATCTGCGTTAGCTCGGAGGAAGGTAATGAGGCGTCTTCCTATTTGGGATCGGAAGTCTCCCAATGCGAGCAGTCTTGAGGGTTTCTCTGCGTCGGAGGAACCTCTTTGACTTGGTCGTTCGGCTTTGGTGCAACTTTAGGCCGACTTGCTAGTCGGTGACTTTCATCTCGAGTTGGTATTTGACCAACCATCTCGAGGATCGACGGTCATGACTATCGCCATCTTTTGTCACATTGAATTGTGATCACTCCTTTGGGACTGGCATCTTAAGACATTGATACCCATAATGAGTAGCCATTAAGAATTTTGCCAAAGTTGGTCGTCCGAGTATGGCGTTATATCTTGATCGAAATCGACCACATCAAAGGAGACTTTCTCCGTCTGAAATTACTTGGTGAGCCAAATGTTAAAGGAAGAGAAACTTGGCCAATGGGTTTGGTGAAGACCCGATGCGATTCCATGAAAGGAATATCGTCTGACTTACCTTTGTCCCGGTACTTGCATCTCGTCCGGGCTTTAGTAAATAATATGTTTAAGAACTACCACCATCAACTAACACTCGATTGACCCGACGGTTGTTGATGGTGGGTTCACCACTAATCGAAATCGACTGATCGACTCATAGTGATCGAGGCGATCGTCCTTCTCAAAAGAGATGGTAACCAGGCCACCCGGTAATTTATTGACAAGAGGAGTATGTATGGAATTTACCTCTCGTCCGTGACTTTAAGTTGTCGTTTGAGTCGTATCTCGATGATCCTCCATAGATATGCTCAACGGTATGGTGCGGATCTTGGAATGGCATCTCCTCATCATCGGCGACTTTTGACCACTCGTATGTCCTACACCTTTCGAGAGTAGGGGCGGTGCTTCTTGTTGTAGTAGTCCTCGAGCTTTCTTTGGAAAACTTCGGCAATTCATGAGGTCATGTCCTTCCTTTTATGAAAGGACACCATCTTGGTTTGTCGTTCCTACGATCGGCGCTTACCTTTGCCTTGATCGGGGTTCGACTTGGTGGTTTAGGGCTCTCTATCTTTACGGCCAAGACCTCCTTGAAACCACTAGTTTGTGGTTTTTACTTTTTATTTTCTTCTTGGACTTTTTGCTTTTTGTCCTTACCAACCTCACTTTGGCTCTCTAAGGCGTGTGTTTCTCGATCGATAGTGTTATTCCACTCGACCGCCTCGAAGCGATTGCATATCGATCGGCCATCTCAAAGAGCTCGGCAGCGGTGTTGGGAGGATTTAAAGCAATATCCTCTGTTATTCTTCTACTACGGACTCCTTGCTTAAAAGCCACGATCACGGAGGAGTCGAAATTTCGAATTGAGTTACGAACTGACTAAAGCGTTTGATGAATTGACGCAAAGTCTCGTTGTTGTTCATTTGATCCGTGCAAGTCGTCTTCCTTTCGAGGCGGTTGTATGTGCCTTGAAAATTTGCACGTAGAAGATCACAGAGGTGTTGCCAAGAGTAGATCGACTCGAGTGGTTGGTTTAATAACCACGATCGGCGGATCCTTCGAGCACGATTGGAAGGTAATTCGCCATTACGTGCTCTCCTCCTCCTGCCTTTCGGACAATTGTTGTATAGATCTGAAGAAACTTCGATGGGATTTTGAGATCCATCAAATTTCTCCATGTTCACCGGTCGAAAATGAGGTGGCCAAAGCGCTTTCGAAGGTCGGCGAAAATGCGACATCCAGTAATTACTTCTTAGCGCCTTCTTTGTAGGAAAGAAGGGTTAATGTCGCCAGTGATCGTATCGACGATACCGACAGCGGTGACTGATACATTGTAGGTCTCGATTCTTGAGGAATACTCCTCGTAATCCACCGTTGTGAATTTCTTTGGAGTAGTGATTGATCACCTCCTCGGAGGCTACTTGATCATCGGTAGATTGAAAAGTATTTCTCGAATAGGAGATCGATGTGACTTATGACCGTGTCGATTCCTACGCAGAGAAATATTCGATTGGTGGTAGTGAAGAAGTCGCATTGCTACGACTACACGAATGTTGTTGACGAGGTACTTCGATCTTGTCATCACATTCGAAGCCTTTGCGCAATCTCCTCAAAGAAAGAGATCGTATCTGGCGTTCGAGCAAGCTCTTGATTGGGATTCTCAAGCAAGTCGTTGATGTCTGAGTTCTTGTACCTCCTGTGGATCGATATTGAATGCGCCCAGCGAGTTCTTACGGGCGCAATTTTCTTTCTTGGATGACCTCAAAATCCTCCCGTCGGATCTTTGAGGCCTTCTCGGTGGAGTGCGAGAATGTCGAGGATTTCTCTCGCGTTCATCAGTGTTGGTTCTCTCTGTCGCCGGTGGTTCCTTGCCATTACTACGAGGCGGCGCGGTCGTGATCTTCGGGAGGTTTTCATTTCGACCTCCATGAGGTTGACTCGATTTGAGGAAGGGCGAAGACCTCCGTTGATGATTCTCACTTGCGCTTGAGGCCTCCCGCTTGAGGAGTGCTCGAGAGACACCATCTGGCGACTTGGAGTAATCCTCCGGTAGGGGAACTCGGGTTATAAGCGTCTCCGTCGCAAATGAGATCTGCGGAGAGACGGTCGTATTTGTAGGAAAAGCATGCTTGATCCACTATCTCTGGAGTTACCACGAGAGATAGGATCACAAGATCTTTGGTGGAGTCTGGAATTGTGGCTTCGGGACTTGTCTCACCAGTCGGACCGCCTTAAGGGAACTTGGACACTTAGAGGAAAAACTCTCATTGTGTCGTGAGTCCTCCCAGGTGCAGTTACGGTCGGATTGACCCTTGTCCTTGGAGGAATTGGCTCCTCTGTTGGGCGTATCGTTGTGGGGATAAGGATCCTCCTCAACTCCATTGATGGGATGGTTTCGGAGAATAATCTCCGGAGGAACATCACCATCGTGGATGCATCACTCGGCTCGTAGTCGAAACCGGCATCCATGTCGACGTCTGCGTGTCGCCAAGTCGAACCAGTTCTCCTCGTTCCATTCTCCGCCATGCTAGCATGAGATTGAAAAAGAGAGTATGTTGACAAGAGATTACGGAAGATCCCCACGGTCGGCGCCAAGCTAGCCGGTGTATTAGAACCGATCTTACGTAAAGATTGTTTGATTCGGGGTCTCCTAGAGATAAGATCACGCAGAGTGGATTGACACGGGATGTTTAGGCAGTTGAGGCCTTCTCGGAGAGAATAATAACCCTAATCTGTGTGTATGGTATTCTTGATGATCAAGTAAAAGACTAAGACTATTACAGAGAATAGCACTTGTGTTCCTACTTGGTAGCTCTTGTTCCCTCTCCTATCTCTCGATTGATGCCCTTATATAGTCGTGAAGAAGTAGCCGTTTAGTCCTATGGAAGATGCGCCTAATTAATGTAATGTAATGTGGCGCATGATGATAGTAATTACTGGCGCCTTGACTTCTTCACGCCGTCGCAATTATCTTCGAGAGATAATGGGGTATTTACACACCATTAATACGCGGAATAATAGTGCGTGTAGACCGTTCGGATTCCTTAATCAATTGGACCTACAGATGCCTGTAGGTTTGATTATAAGGTGGTCGTAGTTTTCCTGGTCGTAGAAGGACTTACGATCAGGTAGCAGTCGTAGAATAACTTACGACTATGTAATGGTCGTAGAAGGACTTACGACCATGATGTAGTCGTAGAAGAACTTACGACTATGGGGGTGATTGTAGAAGAACTTACAATCAAAGGTTAGGCCTCTCCCTTATAGAAATAAGGGGTACTTCTGGGGACTATGTGACATCATATTTACCCATAATAAGAATTACAGATAAAAGATAAAATGAGGATTATTAGATCCTCGTCAACTTTAGTATTTCAGAATATACTGAAATTATACATTTATATGTGATATTCAAAGGAAATATGCCAGGAATTTATATATCTTCTGAAGAATTACTGGCTCAAAATATAAATTCCAAGATAACAGAAAATATAGGAAAAAATATTCAAATATTGATGAAGCCTTGGCTCAAGCCAGAAATATTATAGGAATAAATTACTATATAGAGCCAGCTACTAAAGAATATATTCTAAATTATAGAAAAACCAAAAATAAGAGAATATCAGAGTCTATACCTTTGAAAAATATACAAGAAGAAGGAATATCCAAAGGATATGCATATTCAGTCAAAGAGATAAAACCCCTAGACAAATCATATATAGACTTGAAGATAAATAAAAAATTTAAGAATATATCTCCACAATGGAGAAAAGATATGAAGAAAGATATATTAAAAGAATTTAGAGCCGAATTTAATAACCACAAAATCAGAGAGAGAGTCTCCACATATTTACCTTTCAGCAAAACATCCCATGAAATACTTACATCAAGACTAAGCTTCAAGACAAATCAAACCCTATCTTGCTTAGATCCAGATATCTTAGAAATTATTTGGAAAAAATATCAAGAAAGACAAATGAGGGTATTTTTATACCTCCAAGAATATTTCCTTGGATTATATGAAGGAAGAGGATATAATCCTAGTATCAAAATCAATATTCTTAATCTTCCACTTCTTCATATTGACGGCAACAATTTCTTCCAGCAACACCACAAATTTATAATATTACGAGCAGAAATAGATCTCAAACACTTCCAAAAAATACAAACAAGATCTCAAGAAAATATCTCCCTACAAGGTCTTATAGACCATAGCCTAGTCCATATCATTTACGGCAGTCTAAACTAAATCCTTCAATCAGACCTTGGAATAGCAGTTAAAGAAGCCTGCAAAAGAGTATCTTCCCACAGGGGAAGATACAAAATCATATTCTACTACATACCTCCAAAATTCACATTACTATTAAGATCCGCTACGCACGATATCTATATTCTGAAAGGTTGTTTTAACTTCTTCGACAGAAGAATGACTGGAGTTCTATCAGAAGATCAAATGATACTCTTTTCTCAAAACACAAATCATAACAATTGACGATGGTTCAAGGAAGCCATGGATATTAGAGAAAGCATTCTTCTTGACACCACATATCAAATGATCTTTCAGAATCGCATTATAAAAATATGGTGTGGTGGAGAAAATGAGCTTTTATATAAAGGTGTTGGACGCCTAATTAAACCAGATTATGGCGAAGACACCTTAATCAGAGAAGATTATAAAAGAATGTTGGACTGGTATTTGCTAGTGTAACCCGATGAAATTGAAGGAACAGTCTCCGCGCCGATGATCGTAGATGAAGATAGTGAGTTAAAAAAAAATCTTCATCCTTACTAGTAAGAAGAAACAAGCAAAAAAAATATCATCCTCGACAAGGAGAATATTTGCACGGACAAGCATGGATTACCAGCCACGATTGCAGATAAGAATATTATTTGGTCAAAAAATTTATCATTACCAAGAAGACTACAAGAAGTCATCATGACTAAGAAGACCATACTGCATACAAATCCTAACACGTATGCATATTTGAAAAACATCGAGAAGAAGATCAATCACTCTTTTGACACTATAAAAGGAGTGCATAGAAGAAAGAAAAAAGAGGAGGAGAAAAAAGAAAGGGAAGGAAACAAAGGAAGCAAGCCTTAGTAGCCACTCTATTCCTACAAGTGTAGGCCTCTTAGCTAAGAAGCTCCACTTCCTGGAAGATAAGGGTGCTTTCTATTCCATGAAAGTGACTCCTACGAACCCCAAAGTACTTGCCTAGACCCTAAACCATATGTAATTAGCCACTAAGCCTAAACTTTCTCTAAGTATGTTTAAGAGAAAGGAAGTATTGTAAAATATCCAAGCTACGGGTGTAATATTACGTACTTAAGGTAAACTACTGTTTTTGTTATAGTTGGATTTTCCGAAAGGGAAAACCATATGTAAGCTATATTTGTGGAAATGAAGTAGTTCTTCTTTATCCCGTAGATTTTCTTTGGCATTTTCATATGAGAAAAGGTTTTATGCTAGGGACCCTATAGGAGAAACATCGGTGATGTAGTTACGTAAATTCCCTCAAGAGTTAGGGTGGTGTGAACAATAGTAGTAGAGAATTGTTCCTTGAATTGGAAGCTGCACAGGCTGACGATAAAAATTTTCTTATATGGTTGTGTCTTAGAACGTCTAGGGAAAAGATTAGTTACTTTTGAAGCAAATTTAGCAATAAATATGGTGAGTACCGAGTAGGATAAAACAACAACTGCTGCACAAACCGTCTGAATATTGGTTTCGCCAACCTGCAAAAGATCCTGAATTAAGTCATATACTATTCACGAATACTATTCACAATACTATTCATAATCAGAATATTATTCAAGAATACTGTGAACGAATATCAAGGACGAATATTGGACGAATATTTCGGACGAATATTATTCATAACACTATTCATTAAATAGTAACAGAAAATATTTCTGAATATATATCACACAAATATCAAGGACAATATTTGTGATATACATATACTCTGAATATATATTCAGAATATTTGATTTTTTTATATCATTCTGAATATTTATATTCTGCTATTTTATTTCTTGAATTTTATTTCTTAAATATCAAGGACAATATTTGTGATATACATATACTCTGAATATATATTCAGAATATTTGATTTTTTATATCATTCTGAATATTTATATTCTGCAATTTTATTTCTTGAATTTTATTTCTTAATATTCAGTCTTTAATATTCAGTCTTTTATATTTAATATTTAATATTCAGTCTTTCATATTCAGTCTTATATATATATATATATATATATATATATATATATATTTGCTTTGAATATTTACTTTTCTTGTATTATTATTCTGAATAGTATATTTAAAACCGCCTCAGAAGCGCAAACACTTATATCCGTTGGTATCATCTTTTGCAGGTTGGCGAAACCAATATTCGGCCGGTTTGTGCAGCAGTAGTTGTTTTATCCTACTCGGTACTCACCATATTTATTGCTAAATTTGCTTCAAAAGTAACTAATCTTTTCCCTATACGTTCTAAGACACAACCATATAAGAAATTTTTTTATCGTCGCCCCAGGCAGTTCCACCCGAAGGGAACACTTCTCTACGGCCTATTGTTCACACCACCCTAACTCTTGAAGGGGAATTCACAGAACTACCGCCTAAGGTTTCTCCTATAGGGTCCCTAGCATAAAATATTTTCTCATATGAAAATGCCAAAGAAAATATACGGAATAAAGAAGAACTACTTCATTTTCACAAATATAGCTTACATATGGTTTTCCCTTTCGGAAAACCCAACTATAACAAAAACAGTAGTTTACCTTAAGTACGTAATATTACACCCGTAGCTTGGATATTTTACAATACTTCCTTTCTCTTAAACACACTTAGAGAAAGTTTAGGCTTAGTGGCTAATTACATATGGTTTAGGGTCTAAGCAAGTACTTTGGAGTTGGTAGGAGTCATTTTCATAGAATAGAAATCACCCTTATCTTCCAGGAAGTGGAGCTTCTTAGCTAAGAGGCCTACACTTCTAGGAATAGAGTGGCTACTAAGGCTTGATTCCTTTGTTTCCTTCCCTTTCTTTTTTCTCCTCCTTCTCCTCCTTCTCCATGCACTTCCTTTTATAGTGCCAAGAAAGTGGTTGATCTTCTTCTCGATGTTTCTTCAAATATGCATACGTGTTAGGATTTGTATGCAATATGATCTTCTTGGTCATGATGACTTCTTGTAGTCTTCTTGGTAATGATAAATTTTTTGACCAAATAATATTCTTGTCTGCAATCGTGGCTGATAATCCATAGTCGTCCGTGCAAATATTCTTCTTGTCGAGGATGATATTTTTCTACTTGTTTCTTCTCACTAGTAAGGATGAAGATTTTTTTTACTCACTATCTTCATCTACGATCATCGGCGCGGAGACTGTTCCTTTAATTTCATCGGGTTGCACTAGCAAATACCCGTCCAGCATTTTTTTCTAATCTTCTCTGATTAAGGTGTCTTCGCCATAATCTGGTTTAATTAAGCGTCCAACACCTTTATATAAAAGCTCATTTTCTCCACCACACCATATTTTTATAATGCGATTCTGAAAGATCATTTGATATGTGGTGTCAAGAAGAATGCTTTCTCTAATCTACATGGCTTCCTTGAACCATCGCCAATTGTCATGATTTGTGTTTTGATAAAAGAGTATCATTTGATCTTCTGATATAACTCTAGTCATTCTTCTGTCGAAGAAGTTAAAACAGCCTTTGAGAATATAGATATCGTGCGTAGCGGATCTTAATGGTAATGTGAATTTTAGAGGTATGGAGTAGAATATGATTTTGTATCTTCCCCTGTGGGAAGATACTCTTTTGCAGGCTTCTTTAACTGCTATTCCAAGGTCTGATTGAAGGATTTGGCCTAGAGTGTCGTAAATAACATGGACTAGGCCATGGTCTATAAGACCTTGTAGGGAGATATTTTCTTGAGATCTTATTTGTATTTTTTGGAAGTATTTGATATTTATTTCTGCTCGTAATATTATAAATTTGTGGTGTTGCTGGAAGAAATTGTTGCCGTCAATATGAAGAAGTGTTAGATTAAGAATATTGATTTTGATACTAGGATTATATCCTCTTCCTTCATATAATCCAAGAAAATATTCTTGGAGGTATAAAAATATCCTCATTTGTCTTTCTTGATTTTTTTTTTAAAATAATTTCTAAGATATCTGGACCTAAGCAAGATAGGGTTTGATTTGTCTTGAAGCTTAGTCTTGATGTAAGTATTTCATGGGATGTTTTGCTGAAAGGCAAATATGTGGAGATTCGCTCTCTGATTTTGTGGCTATTAAATTCGGCTCTAAATTCTTTTAATATATCTTTCTTCATATCCTTTCTCCATTGTGGAGATATATTCTTAATTTTTTCATTTATCTTCAAGTCTATATATGATTTGTCTAGGGGTTTTATCTCTTTGACTGAATATGCATATCATTTGGATATTCATTCTTCTGGTATATTTTCCAAAGGTATAGACTCTGATATTCTCTTATTTTTGATTTTTCTATAATTTAGAATATATTCTTTAGCAGCTGGCTCGATATAGTAATTTATTCCTATAATATTTCTGGCTTGAGCCAAGGCTTCATCAATATTTGAATATTTTTTCCAAGATATTTCTGTTATCTTGGAATTTATATTTTGAGCCAGTAATTTTTCAGAAGATATATAAATTCCTGGCATATTTCCTTTGAATATCACATATAAAGGTATAATTTCAGTATATTCTGAAATACTAAAGTATTCTGAGGTTGGTGTCGTCTTTTTCATACCTGCAAAATAGATTATCAAAAAATAGGTTTGTCAAGATCTTAAATGATTCATTGATATTTGGATATCTTCTGTATGTGTACTAAGATCTTCTTCTTTTATTTCAGGGTGTGCTCTGAGATTATTTATATCTTGAAGTTTGGACACACACTTATTTGGCTGTGGAGGGGTCTCACCACGCTTTCGCACTTCTGAGATATTGGGAATATTATCTTGATAAGGAATGAATGTAATGACATGCTCATGTATTATAGTTGAATGTAATGATTGTTGTAAAAATTTAAGGCCGATTATCTTATCATGATTTATTTATCATTGATAATTCTCTTATTGTTATTTCATCTATTATATATTTTGTATTATTTATATATATTTCAATATTATAGGCTAATTGATTATGACTTATTTGTATTCCCGACATATCTAAAGATATTTCTGCAATATCGTCTTCTTTTGTCTGAACTATTTCAGGGTATTTTGCAAAGTATTTATTATGGATAATATTTCTTGTGCATCCTGTATCTACTATTGCTAGTAATTTGTAAGTAATGTTTGATTTTAGCTTTACTTTTACTGAAATTCTTATTCCTGATATATCTTTAAAGGGTAATTTGACCACATATTTATCAAAGCTTCTTATAACATTTTCAAACTGGACTATTTTGCTATCTTTTATTTTTTGCTCTTTAAACTCAGTATTTTCTATAATTTTTTCTTCTTGTACTTCTTTCAAGTTTACATAATTTTTTAATTCTTCTAGTTCTATTTCTAGATTATTTATCCTATTTTATAATATTCTAACTCTAGTAGATAATATTTTTTCAATTGGTTCTACTTCTTTTTCCTTTTTCCGGCTTTGATTTTTTAGCTTTAAGCATTCAGAACATGCTTGCTTTAAGCACAGACTACAAGTAGCTCTGTTTTCTTGTCTTGGATAATATTTACAAAAGGTACATTTTATATTATAATCTCCTTTTTCTTTAATCCAATCATGCTCACAGCTTGATTGTTCCATCATTTCTATTTTTAATCCAGCCAATTCATCTATTAAATCTAATTCTTCACCACTAGACTCATATTCTTCTTTATTATCTTTAATTTCTTCTGTTTCTATTATTGAATATATTGACTCATCATCTTTTATGTTTTCATCACAGACTAATATATTTTCATTTATACTGTCTACTATTAGAACTCTTTATTGTTCTTCATATTTACTGGAATATCTCTTTTGATCTTTATTAGGACAAGTTATACTGAGATGATTAGGTGAATTACATATAAAACATCTACAAGTCTTATCATAATTTTTTCTGAAATCATATCGTCTTACATTTCTTTTATGTAAATAAGGAGCTTTATTATCTAATTTTCTTAAAAAGAATCTTTTCTTAGTCTTAAACTTATTATATCCTTTATATATTGGTTTATGATATTTCTTAGGCCTATCTTCTCCATGTGTTAATAGAATTTGGATTATTTTATTGCAGAAATTATAATCTGCATATTTCATAGATCGTTGAGCCTGTATATTTGTACATATCTTTTTCAATTGCTTGAATACAAAAGTTATAGCCTGAGATATATTAATAACTGCACCTTCGGTTTCTTTCTTATATTCTTCAAATATTATGCTTCCTAAAGGATCAGGTAATTTGTTGAAATATCTTTCAACTACATTTTTACTATATCCTTGTTTAGCAGTAGTAGCGTTATATAAATAATGTTGTGAGAATTCTTTTATTCCTTTCCAAGATAACAGAAATATCTTGGAAAAAATATTCAAATATTGATGAAGCTTTGGCTCAAGTCAGAAATATTATAGGAATAAATTACTATATGGAGCCAGCTGCTAAAGAATATATTCTAAATTATAGAAAAACCAAAAATAAGATAATATCAGAGTCTATACCTTTAAAAAATATACAAGAAGAAGGAATATCCAAAGGATATGCATATTCAGTCAAATGGATAAAACCCCTAGACAAATCATATATAGACTTAAAGATAAATGAAAAATTTAAGAATTTATCTCCACAATGAAGAAAGGATATGAAGGAAGATTTATTAAAAAAATTTAGAACCAAATTTAATAGTAACAAAAACAGAGAGAGAGTCTCCACATATTTACCTTTCAGCAATACATCCCATGAAATACTTACATCCAAACTAAGCTTTAAGACCAATCAAACCCTATCTTGCTTAGGTCCAAATATCTTAGAAATTATTTGGAAAAAATTTCAAGAGAGAGAAATGATAGTATTCTTAGATATCCAAAGATACTTCCTTGACCTATATGAAGGAAAAGAAATCAATTCCAGCATCAATATTAGCATCCATACATTACCGATCCTCCACATTGATGATCATAATATCTATAAGCCATACCACAACTATATAATATTAAAAGCCAAGATAGACCTCAAATCCTTCCAAACAATACAAACACCATCCTACAAACAAATTTCTCTTCAAAATATTATAGATCATGGTCTAGAATATATCATTTATAGCACACTGGATCAAATTCTTCGGTCTAACTTCGGAGTTGCAATCAAAGAAGCATGCAAGAGACTATATTTTTTTTATTATAGTTACAAAATTAATTTCTACTTCATACCTTCAAAATTCACCTTACCACCGCCGTTGTTGGCTACCCCCTTATCTGCACAGGGATCTCGTTGCTGCCCCCGCCGCCCTTCTTGTCACCATTGCTGCTGCCGTTACCACCCTTCTTGCCGCCCCCACTGGAGTTTGGTGGCATGGCCATGGACTTCATCATAAAAGTCGTCGTCGATGTCGTCGAAATCCTCATCGTCATCGAACTCGTTGCCACCGTCTTCCCCGAAGTCGTCCTCCAGGAGCTTGAATTTGACGGACTTAGGGTCCTTCAACGACGCGGCCGCCGCGAACGGCATCTTCGCGTGCATGAACTGCGGCAGCTTCAGCCCCTTCATCTGCATCTGCTGTTGCAACTGCTGAAGATGCTGCAGCGTCAGCTGCGGCAGCAGCATCTTTGCGTCTTTGCTGCCACCTCCACCGCCGCCGCCCTTCTGGCCTTGCCCGCCGGCGTCCTTGGAATGACCCTTGCAACCGGCGTCCTTGGGCAGGCCTTTGCCACTGCCGTCAAGGTGGAGCTTTTGAAACGGGTTGGCCACGCCAGCCTTGGAGCCCCAGAGCTCGGCCGGCTTGCCGGCCTGGTTCGACTTTTTGATGATGGTGGCCGGATCCACCGTGCCGGACACCGTCACCTTCCCCTGCTCCGGGTCTATCCTGGTTTGGTACACGCCTGCAGATCAATACATCGTATTTCTCTTAGGAAAAATAGCAAAAATGAGCAAGAAATAAACAAGAATAGTACTCAACCAACTTGCTTTTTTAAAAAAATAAACTTGCTTTTAAGAGGTCTTTCTTTTTTACCTTCAGTCTTGTGGAGGATCTTCTTGACCTTCTTCTGGCACCCATCACAGTGGATATTCACTTTCAGCAAACACGTCTGGGAATTTGGGAGAAACAGAGAACACAGATTTACCAAAATAGCAAAAACAAAGAGACCTCAAAACACAAAGCAGGAGACATGGAATTAGAAAAAACAGGCAGAGCGAAAATGACAGCAAAAACAAGGAGTATGGAATGTCTGTACTAGCGCTTGAGTTGAGAGAAAGCAAAAGCTCACCTGTATCTTGAGGGCTTCCTCCTTACTCATCCACAAATGCCGCACCCCCACAACCAAATGCACAAGGGGATTCACAGATCTGGTACACAGAGGCCTCAAATCAGGGGAAGAACAACAAGAAGGCAGCAGGCAGGAAACATTGCTCTCACAAAAAGAAAAAAGAAACACACACACACACACAAACAGAGGCGCTTACTCACCCCTGACCACCTGAAATGCTGCACCCACACAACGGCGTCGGCAGCCGTGGAGGTCGCCTGGTCGGCGGGGGCGGGAGGAGAGGCGGCCCAGGCGGCGGCGCACTTTGTGCGACCTAAGATGTGAGGTGGTGAGGTCCGAGGAGTGAGGATTTCTCTCTGGGTCTCTTTGGGCGTTCAAGCGTTAGCGTCGTACGTATTGATTATAACATCTCGATAAATTGCGTAACAAAATATGTCATCGTCACAACAAAAATTACGATTCGATCGCTACATACATGAAACACATTCACCCCTGAGAGTCTCTAACATCTCAAATCATCTGATGCAACAAAAAATTATATAACAGCAGCATGTAACATTTTTCGAGGGCACATGCAAAAAAAAATATCTGCAACAATTTTTTAAAAGGGTCGCAACATCTCTGTGAACAGTATACAACATTTATTTCAACGGATCGTAATATTTTTTTCCACGGATCGCAACATATCAAAGAACAATATGCAATATTTTTTATATGGGTCGCAACATATCAAAAACGCGGAACTGAGTACTCACCCAGTTGCATCTCATGGAAAATCAGGCCAAGGCCAGGGAGGCGCGGGCACGGGCCGAGGGCCAGGCGAGGCGGCGTCAACAGCTAGAGGTCACACTGGCCAGGGGAAGCGGTGCGCCGGCAGGAGCAGGTGGGGAGCCGAAGGAGAGAAAGCCAAGTACGAGGAGGAGGTGGCGCCGTGGAGCTCCTTTCGGCTGGAGCAGCTTCACCAGAGAAGAAATGGAGATAGGGATTGAAGAGAAGAAGCAAGGCAAGAAAAAGCAACGCAAAGAAATGAAGCTGGAAGCTCATTCGGCAGTGGGGATAAAGGGGAGCGAGAATAAGAATGTGTGGCTGTGAGAGTGTGAGGAAAGAGAGTGAAAGCGTTCATTCCACCGGATGTCTAACACGTATCATTTTCTTTTTTTTTTTTTTGGGGAAGAGCGAGGAGGAGTTGTGGATGTGGAATGATAAATTGAGACGTGAGTTGGTGCACAGAGAAGATTGTTGGGCTAACGGGCTGCGGCGCTGCGCCGAGAAACCTGTGTAGGAACTAGGAACCTTACAACGGGATCCGATCCTCTGCAATAATGGCCACTAATCTGCAGTGGCATTGTAGCACATTCGGTATTAACCGTTAACGTTTACCTAGCAAAGCACCATTATAAAACGATAATATTTAGCAAAAGGCTGGCTGTTTGTACGATGGACTCCAACCATTCATAAAAGAGACTCAATTAGCATCGTAAGCAAGACGGGCTAACAGGCATGGCAATTTCTCCCGTGGGGGTGACGGGGGCGGGGCCTCGTTATCCTAGCAGTAGCAGGCCCAAGCCGGGGAGGGACCAACTTCCTCTGTGGGACCTGTTAAGATTTTAAAATATATATTATTTATATATTATAGTTTTGAATATAAAATATGTGTTTTTCATATGTTTGGCGAAATGGGTATATATATATATCAATTTATATTTTTGAAGCTATGATTTGAGACAAAAAAATATATATATACACCTAAATACATGTAAATTAATTAATATAGCCATATTAATATTTTAAAATATAAATATAATCACTTTCCCAATCCCCCGGGATCCTCCCTGTGGGTGGGGCCTGCGGGGGACAGGAAGGGGGCACATTCTCCATCGTTAACCAGTTTCAGATTTTGGAATTCATGTTTCAGCTGAAGAGTTTCAATAAGTTTCAACAAAATACAACTAAAGTTTCAATCTAAAGTTTTAAAAAGTTCCAATGACTTTTGGTCAGTTTCGGTGAGCTCACCTAGGTACGATGAAGCTACCGCACCGCTACAGAGCGGTTCGACTACATCTGCTCAATCACGACCGACCAATGCCATCGGGCGCTGAATCTGTGCTCAAGCTCTGCACCGAGCCTCCATCTTTCTCTCTCTTCCTCGACTCATACAGGCCACTCTGATCGGATAAAGCAGTCCCGAGGCTAGTCGCCGACTGATCGTGCATCACGAGCCACGTCGTCCCTACTCATTGCCAGATCTGGAGGTAGAGGTGAAGCACCATGACGCCGCTCACACTAGATTTGGAGTCGTAGGTGAAGGAGGAGAGGAGGGCCAGCTGCTTCCATCGGCTCACCACCTGCTCCATTGTTGGTGATATGCCCTGGAGGCAATCATAGAGATGATTGTATCATATTTATATTTATGTGTTATTGAATAAGTGTTATTCTGTTCCTTGAATGAATTATCGGTTATAAAGATTAACAAGTATGTGACTTGTTGGTGAAGCTCTTTTAACTTATATGATGTCGTTCTAAATATATCCCTGATCGGATGTCATTGGTCGAAAAATTAGTGATCCTATCGACCAACACATGTATTAATTGATGATCATGTTTCACTGGTCATGGATATAGGAATATCGAATCAATAATGTAAACACATATTAGAGAATATGGTGTTAGATTGACCCACCTTGAGACACTGATGAGATTGTTATGATTTCATGTGTCATCAGTTGGTCTCAAGCAATGATAATGTATAATCCTTAGACCTGAGATCAGCATGATTTCCTACATGTGTAAGAGTGCATTTTGGGGTTGCCAAATGCTACTCCGTAACTAGGTAATCATAAAGGTAGCTTTCGAGTATGCTATGAAACATGTAGAGAAATATGACTGATCGAATATAAGATTTGCCCCTCCTAACATAACAGGAGAGATGTCTATGGGCCCTTCGATGTTGTTGGATAAAGAAAGTGCATGGCCATGTCTCTGGCGTTCGAAGAGTTCTACCACATGAAGTTATTTGACACTCGATCGAGAACGTATTGAACAGTCCATAGATGACATAATATCTCACCTGGAGTTCAACCAGATATCGTGAGGCAAATGGAGAATACACGAGCTGGTCGTTCAGTTCGATCAGATACGTATGGAGATACGAGCTGGTTGTAGGCTGGTCAAATATGATCACTAAGTGGTCGAAACCTAGTCGTAAGGAGTTACGAACCGTTCGAGACCAAATATGAAATTTGGTCGTGAGGTTGGTTGAAACACGGTCATAAGGAGTTCTGGTAGTCGAGACCAAATAGGACCTGGTAGTAGATCATATTGCATTAAGGTTCGTTCGATATAATTTGTGTGTATTCGGTAATCATTATGTCCTGCTAGGTACCACTAATGACTCGTGGTCGAAAAAGGTTTTCGAGTCACAACCGAACTATACATGGACCTACAGAGTCACACACTTAATGGGTTGGAACAAACCAGTACAGATATGATTCGTCAAATGTGCTCGGATAGGATCCGTCACGGGCACTATATAAGGATATGCTTGAGGCTATTGGGGCAAGTAGGTGGAGATGGGGATATGTGATTTGTTCCACCAAACCCTAGCCGCCATCTTCTTGAGAGAGCATTTCCGTGTAACTTGCTGCTAGCACACGGTGTCACGATGTTCTGCCTCGAGCGTGTGGATACCGTAGATGCGCTCTTCGTAGTTCTTTGTTGTGTAGGGCGATCCACAACTTTGCAAGGAAAGCGATCGATTGCTGGAGGAGATGGTCGGCGATAAAGATGCTGGACGATCGACTACGTTGGACGATCAACTAAGACCACTACCTCGACGCGCTTTTTGTTGGACTAGGTTGCTCCAACTCTTCTTCTGCTGCATTGAGCGTCTTATGGTAATGATCTGTGATCTCTTGCTTGCTTGACATTCTGGTTTACGTGGTAGATTTTTTGAATTATCATGTAGCGTAGCCCACCCGTATCCCTTCACCTCCCTGGTCAGGCGCGGGAGAGAGCGATCGAGGAGGGAGGGAGGGAGAAGTGCATTGCTGAATAAGTCAGAGGGATGTGCAGCTGTGTTTTAGTTTTGTTTGGCTTCGGGATAGGAGCCCTTGGATGAGTATAGTGTTATGTAGTATTTCTCTTAATTAATTAGTCAGTGCACATGCATTTAATCATCACCATAGTCACCTTGTGGTGTCTCGTTGGAGACGCGACCGAGCCACTAGGGATGACAATCTTGCCCATTTACTCGTGGTTAAAAACCATAATAGAGGTATGTGTATTCCTATTCTGGTGCCCGCAAGCACGTTCGCGAGCGCAAAGTCCTATTGGGTAGACGAGCCTGGTCATTTTCTAGCCCCACTCGTGCCAGCCTCGTTCGTTTGCCCGCAAAGTAGTCTGGCATGTGGGATCATTACACAAAAATAGCATTATTGTGTTAATATCGCAATGGGCCTAATCTCCATTACAAATCCACCAGTAGGTGTTAGCTCTGCCCAGGAACACACGCACGCACGCGAACACGAGGTAGAAGAAGCCTGATGAGATTTTCCTACGACGAGCGGCGCGGCGACAAACTTCGCTGTATCTTTGAAGCTTTATTCACTGGACTTGGCAAATGGAAATGATGGAATACAAGGGCTATTTTACAGCCACGGGACGCACACCTTGGAGCCACTAACTCCCTCCCTGGCCATCTCGCCATGATCCGCACGATTCGGTCTTCAACGTCTCGAGCACCACCGCGCTCGTTCGGACGACTTCGGCCTCCTCCGGTGCCAGCCGGCACCATGCATGCCCTTCCCTACCTATTCCCACGCACAAAACAAAGCCGAATCGACTCGGACTCACCGGCGTGAGCGCACCGCATTCTCTACGACCACATTTCGACACCACGCGACACACACGTCTCGACGAACACATCTCGGTCGGGTTTATTTTCCTAACAATCACCCCCTAAACGACGACATCACCATGCGCGCGACTCACGGCAAGCATGGCTCCTCGCCGGCGTCGCGAGAGAGCCTCTCCTTCTTGACTCCGGCGGTCCCTGGCGAAGTGGCCCTGAACACCGCGGTTGAAGCACCTCCCTCGGTTGCGGCGCTCGAGCGCCCGCTGGTCCCCGAGCATGTGCTACTGCCGCTGTCGTCGTCGACGTGTCTTTCATTGCCCTTGTCACCGCCGCCTCCGCGCCGCGCATTTCCGCTGCGCCTCGCTTCGCCGCCATGCTCCCTTGCATTTGTCTTGGCGAGCTTCCCATTGCTCCTCGGTGAAGCGTGACGCCCAACACCCCCATCACCTCATCGGCGTCGCGAGGCTCCTCGCCACACCTTGGCCGTCCAAGCGAGCTCCTCCACGGACATGGTGTTGAGGTCCAAAAACATCTCGATCGCCACCGCGACCGCTTCATCTTCGTCGGTACCACGCGCAGGATCTTCTTCATCACGCGGTGTCCTCCATTGCCTCGCCCATTTCGCGCGCGGTGGCGACAAGTCCGATTGATGCGCATCGCGAAGTCGTCGACGGACTCCCGTCGTGGAACGCGGCGTTCTCGAACTCCTTCAAGAGGCGTTGCGTTCGCGGACTTCACGCGATCATCGCCGACCCTCATCCTCTTCACCGCCTCCACGCTTCTTTCGCCGACTTCTTCACGGCAAGCCCGGCCTTCATCTCCCGCGGCACCAATACGCAAGATGGCGGCGGCGCCGCCGATCCTTGCGCGCTTCGGGCGGCGGCCTCCAAAGCATCCCGAGCTCCAACGCCTCTAGGCTCGCTGCATGACCAATGACCACTCATGATAATTGGTCTTGGTCGTGGCGGCGGCTCAAGCTGCTCCGGTGTTGGGGACGGCGTGCTCGCCGCGACGCCGAGCTTCTGCGAGTGCCGGACATCTTCGTTCCTTGCTCGATACCAAATGTTAGCTCGCCCGAGGAACACGCACGCACGCGAACACGAGGTAGAAGAAGCACGATAGATTTTCCGCGACGAACGCCGCGGCGACAAACTTACTGTATCTTTGAAGCTTTATTCATTGGACTTGGCAAATGGAAATGATGGAATACAAGGGCTATTTTACGACCACGGGGCGCACACCTTGGAGCCACTAACTCCCTCCCGCCGGCTCGCCATGATCGCACGATTCGGTCTTCAACGTCTCGAGCACCACGCGCTCGTTCGGACGACTTCGGCCTCCTCCGGTGCCAACCGGCACCATGCATGCCCTTCCCTACCTATTCCCACGCACAACAAAGCCCGAATCGACTCGGACTCACCAAGCGTGAGCATACCGCATTCTCTACGACACAGCTCGACACCACACGACACACACGTACTGACCAGAACACATCTCGGTCAGGTTTATTTTCCTAACAGTAGGCCCAACAAGGGAACAACCAACAACCCCATAGCAGCCAGCTTGAAGCCCCCCACACCTTCGTTACTAGTACTTGCTGCCACATGTTCAACGCCTCCTCCATCACTTGTCCTCGAGTAGGTTGTTCACTTCCACACTAAATCGAACAAACCAAATCGTATCGGTCAACTCGGTTTGACCGGTATTCGGCATTTGGTTCGGTTTCTAGAAATTTGGGTTCTTTGGGATTCAATTTTTTCTAGAAACACTGGAGAGGTGGGAGCGGCGGGTGGTGACAAAGGGGAAGTAGGAAAGGGAAGGGGCGGCTGGTGCCTGGTGGTGGCGTGGTGCTACACTGCTACTGTCTTGTGTTTGTGTGAGTGTGAGGACTGAGGAAGACCGAAGAAGCCCTCGGCTCCATGGGCCATGAGGCGCAATGGAGCATCAAGCCAATTGGGCCGACAAGGCCAATTAGGCTTCTAGCCCAACCGACAGATGGTGTTTATCAGTGGACACTAGACAGAGTTCCTACACGATGAATGGACATTAGACAGAGTTCCTACATGATGAATCAACGTTGTTTGCTGCTGACTATTTTGAGTGTCTCTAGTTATTGCTAATTTGTTACCGCACTAAAAAGTTGTGTCTTTACACAATTCACGTCAACTTTGGTAAATATGGTATTTACCGATACCGAACCGAGATAAAGTGATATTTACCGATATCGAATTGTATTTTAAATAATACTGTATTTACCGAATTAACAATACAGTATACACCGTATTTACCGAACTATGTTTACAAAAAAAAATGAATGAACAACCCTAGCCACGACATTGGTTGCTCTTCCTTTGCTTCCAACCTCGCCGTCTCCATCCTCCACCTGCGGTCCTCCAAGCCTCCCTCATCCCCGATTTCTTGCCCAGCCGTCGCCTCTAGAGATCAAACAATGCCGCCACGGAAGAACCCAACCCCAACATACATTTGTATATAAGGAGCTATATGGTGAGAACTAAACATCGAGAGGTGTCAAGTATAAATATTTTGTTATTGTACACGAATAAACTAAGAACTTTATAGATTACTTTGTCAACTATAGGGGACTAAGGCTCCCACTGGTCCTCCGACCTCCGTCCTTGGAAAGATGTGAAGTCGCTATGGCCGGGATCTGGATGGTACGCTAGCTGCACTTTGCCCTCGCTCGACTTCCACATCATCTCGTCAGGTTTCTTAGATCTCATTTGATTCGTAGCCGGCTTTGTTCACACGAAGCAATATATCAATCCTTCAAGTTTTAGATCAGTAGTACTCTGCTGTTGGTTGCTATTGGAATCACGAATGTTGTGATGTATTGTTTTCTCCGTGATTTCTCCGTGTTTTCTTGCTACTCATGTGATATGTGATTTTTCATGAGGTATGGTACGACCTGTTTCGTGAGCAAAAAAAAAAAAAAAACCCCAACGGGCACAGATGCTAAATGTTCAGGTGGCGGCAAACAAAGCGATGATGGATATCGAGCAAAGGAAAAGAGCCCTCTGCAGCATAATTGTATCAAACCTTTTTTTTCCCCGACTGTCGTTGATCGACCGTCTATAGTTTAGGGGCCAGCCCAACGGTCGCTTGTTGCTGTAAACCTCCTTTTCCTCCTTAATTGAATGGCAGAGCTCCTGCTCCTTTCTAAAAAGAAGGAAAAACGTCTGAGCCATGCAACGCCCAGAACGTCAAAACCTGGTAATTGCAAGGACAGTCATAGAGCAGGTATCAGTTTCTCCATACCTTCATTAATCCATTCCAATCTCCTTTCTCCTTTTTTTCTCTTCTTTCATCTCTTTCTTCTGCACGGTGATTGTTCCAGCGTGGATCATTTCTGAAATTAAAACAACATTTAGCTAATTATCTTTTGTAAGAATCTTTTGTGTATGTGGGATATTTTTCCCTAAAAAAGGTTCCAGACTCCCAGCCTTGCAAGATGAAGAACATAACTAAGAAAAAGACCCAAAAAAATTCCATTGCCGGGATTTGAACCCAGGTCACCTGGGTGAAAGCCAGGTATCCTAACTCGACTAGACGACAATGGATTTGCTGATGATTTGGCATGCATAGCAAAATATAGGTTAGTGGTTCAACGTCCCATAGGTTAAAGAAAAAGACATCGATCTTAAGACCAACACATTACACGAATCATGATGCTAGCTGCGCTCATAGACTGAATCTAGAATTGCAGGCGAGCGATTTACTGATGCAACAACTGCATTGCAACTCACAGGAGGACGCTCGATGAGGGGAGCAGGCGTTGGTGCCTTAGTGGTCGAGAAATGGAACTGCACACTCAGTTGCATTCTGCCTGTGTTTGCCACAGCCCATCTCTGAGTAACACTGTCCCAGCAACCCGGTTGGGACTCGGCCTTCTGGTCTTTATTTAAGACTGTTTTTTCTGTTCGATTTTTATAGACTTCATTATATCAATGTATCCAAAGCCTGAATCCGACATTTCCAACAAACAAACACTACTAGGACAGTGGCGGACCTAGGATTTTCAATATAGGTGTTCGGATTTGACAAAATATTGTTCGATGGAAAAAGTAAATGTTCACAATGGAAAAAAATCAGAGTACAAGTTGTTCCTACCAAAAACATCATCTCAAAATAATTTAGAGTAGTTACAAAATAATTTTAAAAAAAGTTAAAATTTTAACTCCCCGACTCCTCATGCAATTTTAGGGGCAGTTATTTGATTGTTCCTTAGAACCAACCTGCTAACTTCTTAAAAAAATTCTACCCAAGTTAAAAGTTCAAGGAATTTTACTTTATTATGTGAGTCTTCCCAACTCTATCCCACAAATATTTGAAATATACAAACTGCTTCATTTTTGAAGGTTCTACTATCTACATTTCACAAAGACACAATCATTCAATAAACTATTTAATTGGGATTTGCCGACTTCGGAATTGGGAGGGAGAGTGAGAGACCGAGCACAACTCATTGGGAATGAGATCTCGACACAACACTGGCCACTCCCCTGCTGCCCGCTGCGCTGCACCTTGCGCCCATGCCTTGTGTAGCTGCCACGGATGCTGCTGTGGCGGGGGTGAGTTAGGTCAGGCTTGGGTTGGGATAGGGACTTCGCACATGCAGTAGGGGTGATTCACACGAGGGGTTTGAAATACAAAGTATTGAACCAATTTATTAGTATATATACTATATACCGGGTTTTTTGCACACAAAAAAATGGGTGTACACCCATGTCTCTATACTTTGTCCGCTCCTGTACTAGGATCCCAACTTTGGCAGAGGGCTAGTAAACCGTCGGCCATCACTTTATACGATCAACTATGGCAATGACCTAGTGTGAACCGTTGGCACCTTCCAATCAACCACTCGTTGTCAGGGAATCATGTAATCCCCGACGGTATCGTTGGTTATATGTTTTGCTTATGGTTTTAGACCGATGGTAGACTGTTGGCCATGGGTTGGTCAACGCCCGCCTCCCCAAAGCTTGCTGTCAACCATTGCCTATGGTTACCCACCCACGATCTTCTTTAAGAAGGTTATGTTGACCAGTCGGCAAGCTTGCCGATAACTGTTAGTTTTGATGTACATGTCAGTGATTATGTTAGTTCAGGAGTTGACAGTTGGTCTTATGAGTGGTGTATACACTGATGCTATCTGATTCAGTCTTAGACTAATGGTTTATGGTAAAACTGAAACGAACGGGATTTTCCTTACATGTCATATGCCGTCAGTCCAAACGGACATGTTTGGCTCAGTTGCCTATAAATACAAGACAAGCATTTGCGCATCATTGTTACTTCAGCAAACTTCAATCTACAACTTACTACTTACTATGGAAAATTTAATCTAAGGTTCAGTACAGTTGACATGCTGAAGCATCCATTTCACTGAACCTGCAAGTGTTCCATGCAAAATACCAACTAAGCCCAGAAAAAGTACCTTATAATCTAAAGTACTGCCAAGCAGTACACATCACTGAAATTTCCTGACCAGCTCAAGTTTACGGGCCTGGAAGAACTTGCAACGGCCTTTTCCACTTGATTCCATCTCCTCAGACTTTCTTTTAAAGCCTGTGAATCCTAAACTCGACAGTTTGACCTGTCGCTTGGCACTTGCATTGCTAGCTGCATCTTCATCAAGTTCATCAGACTCCCTACATGTGATCCCATATGGCAAAATCAGGTCACAGTGACATTTTGCTGTTACCAAAGCACAGCAACATAACGGCTAAAATTAAAACTCACTCACCAAGTGACTTCAACTGCATCTTTAAAGAAGGGCGTGCAAGTTCCCCAACTGAAACGCACCAAAGTTGGGAAACCAAATACGGGATGCTTGTGATCTTCCAACCATTGTTTAGTAGCAGCGTCTGCCCCATTAATTAGGAAGGCTTTTAAGAAAACAGCCACAATATTACACATTGACAAAATCACTTATGACGAGGAATCAGTTACCTCCTGGATAACCTGATCCAGTGTTCATATGCATATTCTGAGCCGTTTCTTCAAATGCCCAGTTTTGCAAGGCTCTATCCCTAGTGACCTGCACTTGCAAATCAAGACTTCACAACTAGTCAAACATATTTGAAACTTAGTAACCGCATATAGGAATCCTTTTTCAAGAACATAAGCTCCTACCTCTGCCAGTAGATTTCAAGAACATAAGCTCCTACCTCTGCCAGTAGAACTCCCAAGTCAAGAACATTCTTAACAAGACGCATTGCAGAGTTATGAGATATTTCATTCAGATTAACTTTCGTCCTGAAACCAAAGAGACTATTAAACACGAGAACAAGGTTGAGATTTGCAGTTTACTTGGTACAAAGGCCAGATATACCTTTTTAACATTTTGGCGGAAAGCTCCTTCGGGCATATGATATCCACCTCCCACCCAATGGAGCTATTGGCCTTCAGACTTTCAAACAGCTGCTCTCGCCGTTCCTCCTTCAAGGTCTTTGAATCTGCTCAAGAAGGGCAGAAATGAAGAATAATAAGCTAAGCAAGTCCACTGGCAATGAAACTGCTGCAGAGTGTGGGTGATTGCATAACTTATCAATTACTATTCAAGTTTTTCCACTTCATCTTATCCAGACTCATGGAAGTCACGTTATCATCCTGCTCTAGGACTTGAAAATTGTAGAATGGTAAGCATGTTAAAACTACCAAAACAAATTCAAGAGAAAGGGAGAGGAGAAAAAATGACACAAGAAGGAACCATGCAGAGTATAGCAACAATTAATCAGGTTGCATCAAGAACAGATGAGATGTTTGTAGCCTAGGTGTTTTTTCTGTCCTTCACATTGTTTTAAACCGCAATTATCGTGGTGTCACAGCGACGCGGCAAAAAAAGCTATCATGGATGGCGGGAGGTATCGCGGAAGCTATCCTACATCATGGTTGTATTTAAAAATATTATCTATAATCTATATTAATTTTATAATTATCCAAAGTACTAAATAAGTAAGAAAAACATTGTCATTTTCCACAAAAAAAGATATACAAATTTACAATACACTACAACAAATTCTATCTAAAATCTGAAATACATTAAAATAAATTAGAATGCACGATATTTTAATTATAATTTCTTTAAAATCACAGTATTTTTTAAACTATAACTATTTTAGTTGGATTTCTGAAAATTGAAATAAATTCTGGATATTATTATGAAAATAATATATCAAAATATTTTGAATTTCTGAAATTTTAAATAAATTTTAATTCTTGGTTTTAAAGAACAAATTTTAGTTGGACAAAAACATAAATATAGCATGAAAATATGTTGGATATTTGTTAACAAGTCAAAAAAAATACTATATGTGGCATAGCAGCCTCCATTTCCGCTATCTGCTAAGCGCTATAGCGGACCGCTATTTCCTCTATAGCGGTTGAAGCAGTAGCAGCGGAGATTTGGGATATAGCTTAGTGTTTGGGGGCACGAAACCGCTATAGCGCCACTATAGCGCACTATTTTAATCACTGGTCCTCCATAAACTCAAGAGTTAAGAGTTCCTGCACGCTGCATCAGTTTTTTTTAAAAAATATATATATATATATAAAATATGCTTGTTTCTTTCTTCCGAAATCAACCAAAGTGCTGAGCACTAGTGTGGTAGTGCCCAAATCTACACTAGGCGATAACTCAGTATGGGCCAGATTGAAGTTAGCCTTGAAAAGATAATGTGTTCCAACATCCAAGTTACCCATTTTCCCTCTCAGTGCAGGCTGCAGAGAATTATATTAGTTTGTTCTTGAAACCAAAATTTTTTTTGTATGTTGCTGAAACTTAAACTACTTCATGAGTTACGCGAAATGTGCACTGCAACTAGCACAATGGTCAAGTAAAGCACTAGATTTATAAATGGAGAAGAAGTCATGAGTATAGACCTGCGAATTTGAGGGTGGCAAGAGTGCCATGGTAGGAACGCGGGCAGTACATGCAGCCATACACCATTGGACCTGCGGCAGCGATAACACGAAGCAATTGTGATTTCTAGCAAGATTCCATATAACATTTCTGCTCAAGACATGCAAATCCGAGTTCTGTTCAAGATATTTCGGACGGGAATGCGTTCAAATCAACTAAAATTTCAAGCAAGATTCCATCTTTCCGTCCAAAAGCATATTTGTAAAACCCCAAATAAGAAACAGAAAAGAAGAAGACATCAAGAAGAGAAGAAAGGTAAACTTCACCTCATAGATGTGAGAGTCCACGCCACGAAATTGAAAGCTAAAATTAACAGAAAAAATAGAGACGTGGGCGGTTACCAAGAACAGGGCCACGGCCAGCCTCGTCGATGCCCATGAGGCAGGGCTCCTTGGTGGCCCACTCGGGCGCCGACGTCGCCGTGGCCGCGACCGCCGCCATCTCCACTGGGCAAGGGACCTCGAATGGGTGGTAATGGAATGCTAACGCTGGTGCCGCGAAAACGGGGCAATCTCTTCGGGTTAGGTCTCGAGTCCTGCCCAATTATCTCAGCTCGGCCAAATTACTTGTGCAGCCCTTGTCTGATCAATCACCACATAACTTGGATCAAACCACATCAAGTGGAAATAGGAAAGCAAGATCAGATTTGGAGCCGTGACCACAGCTCGTCCCGGCGGCGTCGAGCTCGGGGGCGGCTACGGCGGCGCGACCTCGGCGGCGGATAAAGGCAAGGGCAAAATGGGAATGTCACTTGACAAAAAATAGTACCCCCTCCGTTTTTATAAGGTGTATTTTGGTTGGCCGCGTGGATCGAGGAGCACATAAAACCAAAAGAATTATACAGGGAAATGTCTATGATGTTCATGCTGTTAATATCTTAGAAATAAGATCCGATAGTTGCGTGGGTGTTTACTGATAAATATTGAAAAGAGGTGGTATTAACGAGAGAAAAAATCGTTAAGTCTACCCGTGAGTCTTGTATTTTTTTTAAAAAAAAATGATTGTAAAAATTATATATCTTATATTTTAAAATTATAAGGTGTATTTTGGTTGGCCCCGGGATCAAGGAGCACTTCAATGTTTTGAAGTGGCATAAATCAAAATTTACCTTACTTTTATAGGCAATTTTAGATGTAGTAAGAACGATTTTTCAGCCAAAATCGAATCCTTGGCACCGCACCAACACCATTTAATTATAAACACTGCATGTTCGCGATCATTTACCGAAACACATTCTAGCAGTTAAAAGAAGGGTTTTCCTAGTGTCCATCAACAAATAAATAGGATTTGCAGTGCGTTTATGACCAATAATTTACACAAATCTGCAGTGTCAAATAGCTATAAACATTTTTTACTGTCTGCATCGAAGCCCAAAGTTAAAAGCATCACTGACTGTCGAGTACTCTCGCGGTACGATCAATATCCTGTGCCTAACATGAATGCCTGAACTTCAGAAGCCCTTCCAGCAGTAAGAGTAAGCAATGCGATTTCTCTCTACATCAGTGACACAGCATCAAAGTCGTTCCTCGAATAATTTGGAGTACTGAAGAGAGTACTATTGTATGGAAATATCAACCGGCTTTACAAATGCACGGAACCGAGCCTGCCACGTAGTCACTACTTAAAACACAAGACCATAGTCAGTCACACACAGCAATAAATGCAACAAGACGATGCCAAAAAACCAGTATAATTTATAGCAACTTTCACCGATACAGTAGAGTAACTCGAAATGGAAAAAAAAAAACAAGTATTTACACCGGCGCAGTTCATCGCATATTTTTTTTATTTATTAATTAACATTTTTTAAAAAAATTTATTTTAAAGTTAACCCTCACAAACTTTATTTTCAATTCTGACTCTTTTGATGACGCCACCACCCGTGACGTGATAAAACAATATCTGGTCAAACTCTTGTCACCCCACCATTCATGGCGTGGTAATGTTGTTTGGTCACGCCACCACCAGTAGTGTGACAAAAAGTACTATTTTAACGGACTTATCCAATGCCGTGACAATATTGTTTTGTCACGCCACATGTGGTAGCGTGATCCAAAAGGTCAAAATTAAAAATAAAGTTCACATATGGTTAACTTTAAAATATTTTTTTTTTTAAAAAAATAATTAATAAAAAAAAAGTTCTTCATCACACGGTAGGAAACTAGAGATACATCATTGCCGAAGAAACAAGGTTATTTTACAATAGTGCGTGAAATAGCTCAGCATCTACGACCCAGCATGACACCGCACGAAACTTCGATTCAGAATAATCCGGTGCAGGTAGAAAATGAGCTGAAGGGCACTCTCGGTCCCTGCAGCCTGCAGGAATGATCGGATGCAGTGTACCGTACTCCTATAGTGTTTCTCCGGCTTCCAGCAGATTCACCGTGAATCCCCAAGAGTGAGTTGCTGCTACAAGACTTCCAAAGCAGTAGCACAGAACTAGATAGAGCCGATAGAAACGTAAACTCTGTCATAACATGCCATGTAAGCACTTAAACCAGAGCATGCTCCCTGGTTGCTAATTGATGTTAAGTTCAGACCAAAATAAATGTCATACAGGCTGCAACTACTACTGTTGCAGCAACTCAAAATAACCTTAGTTATAGTAAGATTGGCCATCAACCAAACATGCCCACAACCACAGCTTGCTTAGCCCCCAATCCCCCATGCCTAACTGTCATAGAATCATTTTCTAGCCAAAACTTACCACAAGTGTGGTGGCTGATTTGCCCACCACAAAAGTATAGCTTGCCACACATTTGGTGTCATCCCAATATTGTCAGGTAAACTAACTAAATGCTGGAAACTCGTAGCATGTTACACTAGAAGTCTAGAACAGATCAGTGATTCCCCATGTTACCAGATGCCCCAAATGCCAGAACAGGTCCTAATAGCAGTCCTTATAACATGAAATTAGTGTGTATATGCGATCAGTTAGTCCAAGCCAGGTTTTACAGATAAACCCAATGTCATGTCATGTCCTGCAAGATCTAAAAGGACAGCAGTCCTGATGGACGCATTAAATCAGTATCTACGGCGCAATCATTTAGTCCAAGAAATTGGGAAACAAAGATAATCAGTTTATCTATTTGGGCCACAGATTTGTGGCAAAGTTAAAGCACATCGTATGAAAAGTTCAGAACATATCTATCCTTACCACCTTCAGGAAAGCATGCAAGTACGAGCGTACAACAGTAGAGCCCTCGCAGGGAATTTTCCTAAACTTGTCAGTTTCTGCTTAGCAAACAAAGAAACAAATGATTTAATGATCGCCTTGGAAGAAACACGTCTAGAAAAAGGCTACTGGCAAGGAAGCTAATCGTATGCTAATAACCAAGCATCATATCCAACACTACTGGAGAAGCCATAACACTGTACTGGATCAAAAATCGAACCATTACATCAACAGCACTTAGTGTCCTTCATCAGGTACTAATGATGCTCTATTCTCAACCCCAAACCTATGATAATCAAACCAAGAACCATGCCTCACTATGTGCAAGAACAAAGTAACTAATTAAAAGTAAACAATACAAGTCCTGTATTGGTATCAACAGCTCTGCATACAACCTGCTCATACACCAGCGTCCATCTCAAAACCAAGTTGCAGAATTTTCTTTTTGTTTTTTTAGCATGTGCGTGCATTCCTGAGATGCACACATTTCTCGGGTGTGAATTATTTAAATTGGAAATTGGACTACCCCCACAATATCCAGGATCTGTGATCCTGTCAGATGCCTGCCCGTTTTGTGTTCTCTGCCTCCCTTTTAGGTCTCTCGTTGACATTTTGGAATTCGGATGCCCTCAGCAGATCCTTCAAATATCTATCACGACTAAGAAACACATCGACTCTAAAGTGGGAAGTGGCAAACTATGGTATATGCATGACACCTAGAGCTAGGATCATAGGGTTTAATTCAAATATACTGTTGGAGATATTAGATTTGTTAGAGATATTAGAGTTTAGATAAGAGTCCAAGTTGTGTGCGAGTCTAAGAGTCCAAATCGGTTGTAATATTTGGCACTATAAATAAAGGGTGTGGAGGGTCCCAAGGGACATACACAATTATTCTTTGAAATCCTACATGGTATCAGAGCCAATCTACCAAAAAACCCTAACCTGACAAAAAAAACCCTTACCTGAAGAACCGCCGCCGCCATCTGTCGATTCGCCCGCCACGCTGCCTCGTTGCACGTGGTCCTCCGCGGACGCATCGCACGGGAGAGAATTGCAGCCGACCGGGTTGTGTGTGGGCAAGCTGAGGCAGCGGCGTGAGGAGGCGTAGAGACGACGACCTGAGAGGCAGCAGAGGCGGCGGCGGCTTGGCAGTGGCAACTGAAGGTAGAGAGCAGCAGCGGTGGCAGAGCCGAGGATGAACGGCAAGGGAGAGCGTTGACGGAGGCCAGCTACAGTGGCTTGCGGTGGAGTAGGCGGCGCGGTGGAGTAAGCGGCAGCCCAGGCGACGGCGCTGAGGAAGGAACGTGCGGTGTTGAGAAGCAGCGTCTCGACGACCCGAAGCACATCCCGACTTCACGCGTCGTCCACACATCTCAACCTCGTGTGTCAGCGCACCTCCGCGTCGCACGTCGCCACACCTCGGCTTCACGTGCTCGACGGCGACACATCTCAGCATCGCATGTCGCTATGACTAGGGACTCCCCCTCTGGCTCAGTGACTTCACCTCAACAAACATCGAGGCGCTCCACTTAAGCGGAACGATTTTCGCTTCAACAATCCCCATTGCACCTAGACGGCTTCATCTCGGTGGGAATTGTCTCCCTCGACTCATCCACTTCGATAAAGGTCACCATGAGTAGGGGTTCCCCCTTCACTGCATCAAGATATCAACGTCGCCATACGACAATACCTAGCTGCGGGATTCATTGGGGCTGAGTCGAATCCTCTCCCTTTGAGACCAAGTCAATCCCATCCGCTCCTTCTGAGGCTGAGTCGGGCCGAGTCAATCCCATCCTCACTCTTCGGGGCTGAGTTGAATCCTCACCCTACCGGGCTGAGTCGATCACATCCTCACTCGCAAGGGTTGAGTCGAATCCTCACCCCTAGGGCTGAGTCAATCCCATCCTCACCCTCAGGTGCTGAGTCGAATCCTCACCGTTCGAGGCTGAGTCGATTTCAATCCTCACCAGCTGAGTCGAGAAAATCTTCTCCCCACAGGGCTGAGAGCTAACTCCTCCATCTCATAAGGAGGAGTGTGAAACCCTCTCCTCTTGGAGCAAAGTATCAATTTATGACCGTTGTGGGGGCATTTTTACTTTGTTGTACAACATAGCCAAGAATCAAACCACGGATAGGAGGTTGCAACATCAAGTCCCCTTCTCACATGAGCAACACTCTCAAGCATCCCTTGAGCGGAAAGTTCTTTCGATGGGAGACGACGATGTTCTGACCCTCTCCTGACACAGACAGCGCTTTCGAGCATCCCTCAAGTGCTAAGCTTTTTCGATTGCAGACAGCGATGTTTCAGCCTATTCCAAGCGCAAGCAGTGCTCTCGAGTGTCCCTCGAGCGTTATGTTTTTTCGATGGGAGACAGCGACGTTCCGGCCCGCTCCCATCGCAAGAAGTGCTCTCAAGCGCTAAGCTTTTTCGATGACAGATGACGAAGTTCTGGTCGTCTCCTGATGCAAGAAGCGCTCTTGAGCGTTCCTCGAGCACTAAGTTTTGTCAATGGCAGACGTCGACATTCTGGCCCGCTCCCGGTGCAAGCAGCGCTCTTGAGCATACCTCGAGTGCTATGTTTTTCGATGGGAGACGAAATAGCAACGTGTCCCACGATGAAAATGGTGAACGAATTAGCAAAATCCTCTTGCCCTACTAAAGTTATTTTAGACAAACAACAAAGTCATAACAATTGATTCGCCTCGGCACAACACGTCTTGGCCTCAAGGGCGTTTCCTCAAAAACAACCTGAGCACTGCATGCTTACTTTCACATGCTACGCTCGTGGCCTTAGTCTTGCCCGTAGGCGGCACTAAGTTCTCTCGTCCCCCATCCTTCACACGTGTGGTAGCGTGTGTATCCCTCGTCTCTGCAAGCTGCGCGTCCCTCTTCGTCGACATGGTAGCTCGGTGCAAGGATCAAGCCCACACCTAAGCCGCACGTATGTCTACGCTGCCCACTCGCACGGTGCGAAGACAAGTCGGATCCAACATCTGCGGTCGGAGAATGAGGGGTGGCGGCGATGCTTAAACACTGCGGCAGGCCCGACGAGTCGAATCCAGCATCTGCAGTCAAAGGACTAGGGGCGGCGGTGCTAAAGCACCACGATGGGCCTGTCATCCGTGGTAGGGAAACGAGGGGCAGCGACGGTGTGGAAGAACTACGGTTGGCCTGGCGATGAGGTTCCAACGTCCGCGGCGGAGAACCAAGGGTGGAAGCACGACACCACAGCGGGCCTGGCGGAGCAAATCTCCACCGGCGGCAGCAGTGCTAGCACGACGCCGTGGCGAGCCGGATGGGGCAAATCTCGACTGGCGGCCACTCATGGCTGCGGTGAGCCAGGCAGAGAGGATCTAAGGCCCATGGTTAGGGGGCGGCGGTTTCGGTCAATGTCCTGTCGCTACCTCATCATCCTCCTATCGCCGCCAAAGCCTTCCTGCTAGATCCTCAACGAGTCGTGCACAGTGTAAACGCTATCGGACGAAAAAAATCGGAGGTCGCCGATAATGCCGGTAACCGCGGTTACCGGGTTTCTCGGTGAAATTTTTGGCCAAATTTTTTAAAATTAGTTTGAAATTTCTCGGTTTTCCTACCGAAATTTCGCTGAAATTGTACCAAAAGTTCGGCGAAATTATACCGAAATTTCAGCAGAGTTTCGGCAGAATATCAGCAGAATTTCAGAAATCATAGGTATATTATCAGATGGTCAACCAGGGTAGTTATAACACAATCAACAAACAAAATAGCTAACGGCGAAATTTCACCGGAATTTCGACAGAATGTCAGCAGAATTTCGAAAATCACAGCTCACAGGTATGTTATCAGATGGTCAACCAGGGCAGTTATAACACAATCAACAAACAAAATAGCTAACGGCGAAATTTCACTGGAATTTCGACAGAATGTCAGCAGAATTTCAGGAATCACAGCTCACAGGCATGTTATCAGATGGTCAAACATGAGCAGTTATAACACAATCAACAAACAAAATAGCTAACGGCGAAATTTCACCAGAATTTCGACAGAATGTCAGCAGAATTTCGGGAATCATAGCTCACAGGTATGTTATCAGATGGTCAAACATGGCAGTTATAACACAATCAACAAACAAAATAGCTAACTAACAACCTGCAGCTCCCACCAGGCAAAAGTTATTACACAAGAAGCAAAGACACGCACGTGATGACATGAAGGCATTATCTCAAAATATGCTTCCAGTTCCAGCAATGCACTCCTCCAGCTTATCCCTCCGATTTTATGAACACTTGAAGCATGAGCAGCACAACTGTAGTACGAGTGGAACACAGAATAAGCATGCAATAATCAGTTAGCCAACGAGGGACCCAAATGAATTGAGCTGCCAATCAGAAAAACTGATCAAAACATTAGTCGATCAGGTGCAATTTTGTGACATATGTACTAGGAGCCCAATAGAAACCTGGTTGCAAATCACTCAAATAAGCTCAATTTCATAAAGTAAATGATAGAGCACAGAGCTTCAGGGCAGAGAAATGGATAACTTAGACAATTAGAAAGCAAGGTTGAACAGGAGGACCAGGAGATCGTATGATACCATGTTTAGCCAAATACTGTTTATTAAACCTGCTCTCTTTTCAGAATCTCAGCATCAAGGTTGCTCACAGCAGATTTGGAACAAATTTTGGGCATAGATGAAAGTGTGTAACTGCAGTTTCCGGAAAATAACGGAAGGCAAGCAAACAAAATAGTTATATAGTCGAAGGTAGAGGTCTAGCTTTATTTCTTTGCCAGTCAATTTTTTACACTCATATAGCTCTAGACTGTGAACATCACTCATCTTGAAAATGTTTCTGTTCCAAATACGTACAGACTACGCACCTGACTAGTATTGCTTAGCATAGTTTCTGTGTGAGGGTACAAATCCTCCGAGATGGAAGTAGGATAGAGTCTAATATACTTCCTGCCCAAGACCTGTCAAGAAACAATAACAAGATATATCAGCATATTTAGAACCTAAACTAAAACTGTCACTCTCATTGCTTACAATTAATTAGCGGCTAAACTTAAACTAGAGCTTACTATAGCCTAGCAATATCTTAGAATATGGCCACAACCCATTAGGAGTATGCGATTACATGCCGCCATTTCGGGAGCAAATTAAACAACAGTGTCAGTCACCTAACTGGCTTGTAGGCTTGTATGAATACCGATGCTTTGAGTTGTTTTTCTCCTTTTTGTCAGTCACATAATCATTAATCTGCAAACCTTGCATCAAGTTATTCACTATACATGCCATGAACTTAATTTCAATACTACAAGTGTATATTGACATGCACAGATTTACCTACCCATGAGTGCTCCGTGCTCACTTCCATATCATTTGCAGACATCGACGAGTGCTTATTGCCAAATTCTTGCAGTGGCAGCATATGCCACAATTTTTATCAATGATCAATGTATATATTTGCAGAATGCATTTGTAGACCATGTCACATGTATACTTTTAATATCTATTAGTGATATGCTAATGTACCTATCAAAGTGAGACTTGCTCTGTACCTGAAAGATATGACAGTGGGCTCTGTACCTTGCATGCACCTATATAACTTGAAAGATATGATAGTGAGCAGTCATAAACAAGCATAAGACAATAAATCAAATAATTAATGGTGTATAAAGTAGATAGTATCTGAGAAGTTTGTCATAGCATACCTAATGGCTAGTACAGGCTACTGAGGTCCTTCACTACTACACAAAGGGTCATCACAGACGGTTCGGAACCGTCATCACAGACGGTTTTTGAACCATCTGCATTTTTATGTCTGTGATAACAGACGGTTTTTTAATAGAACCGTCTGTGATACTGAAGTATCACAGACGGTTCTTGGTTTAAACCGTCTGTGATAGAGAAGTATCACGACGGTTTTTAATAGAACCGCTCGTGATATACGTATCCTGACGGTTTGAGCTCGTAACCGCTCGTGATACTGAAGTATCCTGACGGTTTTTAATAGAACCGTCGTGATATACGTACCACGACGGTTTGAGCTCGTAACTGCTCGTGAGGCTTGCATATCACGAGCGGTTCTTGGTTTAAACCGTGCGTGATATGTCCTTCCACTAACCGCTTTTTGTCGTATTTTCACTAGCCTCGGGAATTGCTAGCCATGCCCTCACGAAAACAAACAAGCGTAAATGACTACATCACGATTATTGTTGACAAGCGAAAGTGTTCATTTAACTCAAAATCAATTAAAAAGAATGTTTGAAGTATTGTCGCTAGAGTTACAAATTGAATTACAACTAGTCAAAGTGAGTTACAATATTGAATCAATTACAACTAGTGACGACGTGAAACTCTCCGTCGGGGTTAACGATTTCCGACTTGATGAAGCCGCAGAGCAACCCTCGAACATGTGTGACCTCGTTCTTACGGAGTGCTTTTAAGCATGCGTTGAAGTCACATCGCTAGCAAGAGTAAAGTAGTAAGAATATATATTTAAATTTATAATTAGAAAATAACTATAGCGAGATTGACCTACGGGGATCGTGTATCGTGGAATTAATCAATAGCGCATATGATGGCATACGTAGAATGCGCATAGGTGATCTTGTTTTTCTTTGGCGGCCTTTGCAAAAATGGGTATACATATATAGGTCTGATCGATTCGAGACGCAATATTTACGGAGTATGATATATTATTATTGTGTTGTATCGCGTCTGGAAATCGCATCTTGTGGGTTAGTGTGGCGTCCGTTCCTTGTATAAACCTCCTCAAACAACATAGCCGATGAACGCCTACATGATTCCAAAAGTTATCCTCGTCCATTTCAAATGAAGGAAGACTACAATACAATTATGTGCGGAGGAAATGATCGTACCTTTCGAGTATTACTTTAAGAAGGGTGAAGTCATGGTTTTGTTGAGTAGAGAATCAAGGTACAATACCATGTTCCTCTTTGGCACAATAATCACAAGAATCGATGGAACCTACTCATGTATGTCGCTATAGTCATAAACCTATATATGTTCAAACGAATTTTGTGTAGCAAGTAGTGAAGCACTTACTTACGGTTGTGCGGCACCATTATGTACTCCTTGCCGTCCGAGCAAGCAATCCCATTTTATGTAATTCTCGGCGTAGGATGCGTCTTGGTTTATTGTTTGCTCACGAGATCACGTGCGGGTCGAGAAACCCAGGTTCGTTGGTTCGACGGGCACATTTCATCATGTATCATGCGTAAGGAATGAGTTGTGATATTTATCGCTATCACGTGAGTGTAGAAATTGATTGTACACACTTACGATGTCCAACATCGTAGAAGTGAGGCGTCGAGGCGGTTAGGTTGTATAGGTCGAATAAGTCCTCGAAGCCCACGGCGAAGTGCCCGCCTCGTGATGAAAATGCTCGCTCCGTGATCGTGGCGATTCGGTATGGCTCCCCTCCTCTTGGGTCTTGCGCATGTACCACTCATGCAAAGATTGACAAGCTAGTCCCGAGGTTAGTTCTTTGTCGAGACCAGCGGATATCAAGGGAGTATTGCCCGGGCTTGGCAGGCGCTTCAATCTTCTTCGATATCGATTTGCCCGTAACGGGACGCTTGCGGTATGTCTTATCTGGAGATGACTCAGGGACTGATATGGTGACACGCTTGTCTTGTCCCTTCGGCGTCTTCTCGGCGGAACCGATGAGGCGGGCTTCGAGCGAAGGTGGCGGACTCATCGAGGTCCTATTGGAGAGGCAGGTCGTGGCGATCTCGCGTCACTGCAGGGTCCAGGGCGATGTCCTTCTTGGGCCACTGGATAAAAGTGTGCACGGCATCCCCTAGTGTTGTGATTTCTTCGTTCGGGGGAATTTCCAGGGGGATGGCCATGAAATTGTCATGTACCATGTCCACCTGCACCCTGGCGTAACCCTCGCCGGTGGGCACCGTCTTTGATTGCCTCTTCTGGTATGGATACACCATACCCCCTTGACCTCAATAGCAATCGACCCAACCATCCTCACTTGGAGCTTGCGGGCGTCGGCTCCTACAAAGCGGTACACAATTAGCTAAGGCGTCCTATATGTCTATATTTGGAGCATTCGAGAGATGTACATTACCTCGATGGCGTCGATCGGTAATTGCACGTCGTCATGTCGAATTATGTGTGGACGCGACGCTACTCCGATGTTGAGGAGGACTTGCTCCCAAATTAATGAGGCGGCTTGCGCCTCATGAGTTCATTTACTTGGTTACGTAAACTTGTTATTTGTCCTTGAAATTTTCAATAATGACATGTTCGGTAGGCGTCGTCTTGGTCCTTGGATCTCTTCCTACTCCTATATGTGGCGGAGTCGTGTGGGAATCCATCCTCCAAGGTACGTAAACCCCAACGCCTCGCGTTCGACCCGGTGCTCCTTGTTTCCCGAGGCGTAGATAGTACATCCTTCTCCTGTCCACTTCGAGGAACCTTGGGAAGATGCGAAGTCAATGCTTCACGCAAGAGGACATCATGTTATTATAGACACCATGAAGTTATGGACTTATTAACAACTAAGTGGTTCGACATATTTACGAGCGTTGGGACACCGCCTCGTCTGCTGGTTTGCGAAAGAGATCTTTGCCAAGGCGTGGCCGATGCCCTCGCTCTTAACGGGCTCGGCCTTCGTCGAGATCCCAACAAGCGGTCGGGCATCGGTCTCGTCCTCCGCCGCCCCACTTCGTGGCTTTACGCGTACCAGTGGTGCCGAAGTTTGTGGGGTGAGTGTTTTGGGCACGAGAGCTCATGCGCCGCACTTTGCTCTGAAATTGGCCGTCGTCTTCATCTCGCACGAAGGCATCCCATGTATCCGCGACAAGAAAGGATACTTCGTGAAGGGCGTCAGACCGGTGTTCACAAGCTGCGTGACAAGCGGGCTCTTGAAGGTCCTCCACGCGTGGCACATCGCGGCGGCGCGTGCCATCGCACACGTTCGTGTCTGGTCTCGCCGAGGGAAAGTGAGCGAGGCGAAGCTCGATCCACAATCGGTCTCTCTGTACATCCGTCGGACACTTCGAGGTTGGGGTGGTTATGGGGACCGTTCCTTACAAGTACCCCGCAGACGGTCCGGAATCTCGCGGTGCTTTCTTGGGACTCGGCGGGATCCCGCGCCATCGACCTCCGTGATCGTCATGCGGCCCGAGGGCAATTTGGATATTCCTCGCCTTCTCGCTGCGTACCACCTTGATCGGAGATCCAGACGATTTGGCGGCGTCGATGACGGCGGCGAAGACGATGCCTCGCCATCTCGCTTACTTGCTATCTATATAAGTTACGCACATAATTATTACATAGTATATAATATATGGGAAATTGCACAAAAATATAAACAAATATAATCAATGTTTGCCATCTCAGAGTAAAATAAAATAAATTGCCGTCAGTGTACCATAAGAATCATCACGGTTCCCAGGTTTACCCAGATTAGTCGGCACCCTAAGTATCGAGACTACCCACACAGATATCTATAGATCCTTAACTACAAAACTCTGGAGCCAGTAATGGCCCTTTCTATATCCCCCCCAACCCAATACAGAGGAGCATGCATGTCCATATATCTTGCTCAATCATCGAACAGGGTAATCATCCAATGTACCTAGTAGAGGTAGTCTTTGTAGAAGACTAGAAGCAAGGATACGTAAGGTAGAGGCAAATGAGATCCGGACTTTCTAACCATAATACCAAGCTTTGACTGGCAGACCAACATACATAAATTAAGCAACTGGTGAGCGAAGAAAAATGATTAAAAGTCAATACTCAATACATGAGTAACTAAACTTATTTACCACCAGGTCATCTATCCACAATCTTATCGCATGCAATCACTCAAATGCTAAAACCAAGAATTCATTACCAAGCCATCGCTTCACATTACGGACTTAGGCTTGGAGGGACATAGTGAGGTGAATTATCACAGACGGTTCTTTCGTGAGACAGGAGACCGGAAGGGGAGAGGCGGTGGAGGCGGAGAGTAGAAGGGGAGAGGCGGCAAAGCAGAGGTGGCGGTGGAGACCGGAGAGTGCAAGGGGGAGAGGCGGCGGCAAAGCAGAGGAAGGCGGCAACTCGACGTGTCCTGGATGATTGGCCTCGGCGTCGCCCTTCGGCCGACTGGACGACAATGCGTCGCCTAGTCGACGCCATGACAACCACAGCCACCTCTTCGCCTCCCTTCGCCTGGTTGGCTCATGTGGGGCCATCCCCGACCGCCTCCTCACCTCCCTCCACCTGCAAGCTCGCATGGAACCCCTTCCCGTCGCCTCATACACCTCCTCACCTCCCTCCGCTCACCATCCATGGGACCCCTCCTCTAACCGCCTCCTCGCCTCCTCCGTCGTCTCCATGGGTCACCATCGAGTCTTGGACCAAGCGAAGCTACACCTTATAGTCCATGGTTGATTTTGCTTGGAGGAAGAAAAAGGAAGAAGACAAAGCGGTGAAATTACATGAAATTGCGCTCTCTAGCATCAATATTTTCCTCTAGAAAATATCTTTGGAAATTCATAACATAGGCTTTTTTAATTTGCTCATTCAGTGTCTCATCCTTTTCTGTTGTGTAGATATACTACTGAAGACGTTAATAAACATTATAGCGATATTAGGAGGCCAATTCTCTATCTTGATTCCATTAATTTCCATAATTGTTTTTGTTATTGCAGAAAGACCCAATGTATCAATCATTTCAAAGTAAACGACAATTTGGTACCTTGTTGATTTGCACAGTTATGGGTACACTACTACTCTTAGCCCATTTTCTAGTTTTTCTTAACCATGTAGATGAGCATATCTAAATTGTTTGATCGTTGAGCTTCACTCTGTTTAGTTGCCATGAAAGCGTAACCATTTCTCTTCCTACACTGTTTATCATTTTCAATGCTACATGGGAATTGATGCAATGGCATTACATGTTTTCTTGACATGTTACTATTCCATGACTTTGTGAATAAATATTCTTGGAATGGATAAACTAGCTTAAGCGAACTCGAAATAATGAAGCTACTTTTTTTGAAGTATCGGCCAGTTAAGCAAGCGCCCTCTTGGATAGCTTTTTTAGAACAAAGTCCAAGGCCCAGTTTATTGAGCCTATTAAGAAAGAGTTCCACATGGATAAGTTTTAGAGAGCATAAGCGTTATTAGCGGGAAGCCAGAAGGAGATATGATTTGATTAAATCAAGGTTATTTTTTAGCGAAGAAAGCAGGTTACTTTAACCTAGAGTTGAGTCTTTGAGACATTGTGGTTCAAGATAATTTTAGGAACCAAATGGTTGCCAATTGTTACGAATTATGGTGACAAAAGAATTTGATGTTGAGAGAGAAGAGCAAGCTACTCAATGAATCAATGCAATACAGAATTTGCATTTAATATTGATATTTATTTTACTAAGACGCGTGCAAGAAAGAGATATATATATATATATATATATATATATATATATATATATATATATATATATATATATATATATATATATATACACCAAGAATCAAGATCATTAAACTAAGACGAAACTAAAAGAAATTATATACAGAAAGAACATTATGACTTAGCAACCTAGTTGGTGGCCTTCAATCTTTGAAATATTATCCTAACACCTAACTATAAATATTAAGTCAAGACAATTTTATCTATTTTCACAACCATGATGCTCATAAAAGGAGAACCAATATAATTGATGAAATCCCTAACAATATTCTTGGTGGTGAGTGTGTCTAACATGCATCAACTTACTTTCGTGAAGCATAAAGAATGTAAGTGACATAGCATTTTAAAGATCAAGTTAGGATAGTCCTCGTGGTTTGATTCCATGGATTACGATATCTTCAAGGACTCTTGCAACAAATTTCGTGAAGAAAAACTTTAACCTAATATGCAACTAGGAGTACCACGGGTAGGGATCGGGCCAGAGCAGAGAGGCGAGCCGGTGGAGTAGAGCGACGCCGGTGGTCTGCGGGCCGAAGGAGCGAGGTCGGCGCAGCAGAGGCGCTGAGGCGGGCGAGGAGCGCAGCGACCGGCCGAGGCGGCCGAGGCAATGGAGGCGACGCAGCGGCGCCGGGCTTCAGCCAGCGGGCGAAGGAGGAGGCGGAGATCTCGAGGGAGAGGCGCGCAGAATCGGAGGCGGGCCGAGGCGCAGGAGCGACCGAGGAACCGGAGGCGAGCGTGGTGGGCGGCGAAGGGGCGCGTGAGAGGTGAAGAATAAGCAAAACCCTAGCGGTCCGGCCTTATAAAGATAACATCACGCACGGTTCTTTCGTAGAACCGTGCGTGATATATATCCTGAGCGGTTCTCTGAAAGAAATGCTCGTGATGGCGCGCATCACGAGCGGTTCTATATTAGAAATGCGTGATGTGTGCATATCACGACGGTTCTAATATAGAACCGTCGTGATACGCACCATCACGAGCGGTTCTATATTAGAACCGTCGTGATATGCACACATCACGAGCGGTTCTAATATAGAAGGCAAATGCGTGATCTTGCACCATCACGAGCGGTTCTAATATAGAACCGTGCGTGATGTGTGCATATGATCTTTGGATAGCGGTGACAAGTTTGAGTGCCATTGGCGTGAACCTATTACCAAAAAATTCTATATATGTTTTAGAAAGACATATAATTGAGCTAATCTTTTTAAAAAAAGCATTTGCGAAAAAGCAAACTAACCATAAGCAGCATTGGGAAGGTATACTCAAGCAAAAGTGTCATCTTCCAAAAGCGAGAGACAACACATCATAGATTGAACAAAAATCTTAAGATCATCTTTCACGCCATTTTAATTAGGTTGTTTTGCATCTTGCTAACTAATATTTGTAGAGGTGTAAATGTGTGATGGTTTGAAGCAAAATCCTTCTATATTAGAACTGCTCATGATGTGTGCATATCACAGACGGTTCTATATTAGAACCGTCTGTGATATCCCACTCAAAGACATGTATGATCATTGGATAAGCGATATGATGACAAGTTTGAGTTCAAAAGTTCATATCTAATTCAACTCAACATTACCATGAATATCCACATTGATATCAATATTAAAGATCACAAGTCCATAACACATTAACACATGACAATGGAATAAATAAATTAATTACAATGGAGTAATTAAATTCTTAATTAAAATCTGACCCTTCATGATGATCGGCGCATATAGCTAGCTTCCTCACCGGGTTCTTCCTCGAGCTCGATGCCGTCTCCGAAAGGTGGCAACTCGTTAAATTGATTGTATTCTTCCTCGTCCACTACATTCTCAACTCCGACAATCCTCCTTTTCCATGAAGAACTACGTGGCGCTTCTTATTTGCCGAATTCGGTTACATAGAAGACTTGAACAACTTGGTTGCTTGAGACGAATGGTTCGTCTTTGTATCCGACACGTTCGAGGTCCACGGTAGTGACGCCGTACTTGTCGACCTTCACCTGTGGGAGATGGACCCAACGGCACCGAAATAGGGGGATCTTGAAAAGCACGTAGTCGATCTCCCATATCTCCTCTATTT
Source organism: Hsuehochloa calcarea (assembly GCA_036346395.1). Taxonomy (NCBI): domain Eukaryota; kingdom Viridiplantae; phylum Streptophyta; class Magnoliopsida; order Poales; family Poaceae; genus Hsuehochloa; species Hsuehochloa calcarea. The sequence goes on along the minus strand of CM070616.1, from coordinate 4,095,843 downwards.
GCCCATAGTACGAGCTCCTCACCCATCGATCTTGAATGCATCTATCACGGACACCATTTGATTACGCCTTTGTGCTCTTCCTATCCCGAGTTGCCGTATAAAATGTGTACCCATTTATGTCGTATCCTTGCCATGTGACAATTGTGGCTGTGGCCCTCTTGCCAACCATAGCGTATCATCACTTGATGACCTCGAGTGATTCGCGCCTTTAACCATTCGTTGAACCGCGGTTGTGCTCTCTGGTGATCAAACCTTGACCGGTGCGGATTACATTGGCGTACCATGTCTTTGTGCTCGTCGATGTACGGGGACACTTGGGTCATGTGTTGCAAGACCGTGAAATGGGCTCGGCGCACGTATCCGGATCGGGAGTGATTGATTTCCTTCCGATGGTCCGATACCATCCGGTCTCCCCTCATGGCGAGATAGAGGCACACCAATCGGATCCACGAGCCATGTAGTCGACGCAGAACTCAATGACCTCTTAGTTGCATAACCTTCGATGATCTTGCCCTCGGTCGAGATCGATTCCGACGTAGGACTTGAGAATTCCATGTACCTCTCGAGCGGGTACATATGGCGTAGAAACACAGGGCGCATATCTTTATCTCTTTCACAAGGTGAACAATGAGATGAACCATGATATCGAAAAATGACGGAGGAAATACATCTCAAGATGACACGAGTCGTCACTACCTCGGCTGCGAGCATCTAGTCCTTGGGGATCGATGACCTTCGAGCAATTGAGTTGAAGAAATAACACTGACCTCAAGATTGCCACTCGGACCTTGTTGGCAAGATACTCCTAATTGCAACAGAAGCATTTGTGTCATCGACACACGACAATCATGCAACTTCATACCAATTAATTTCAAATCTTGCATAGAAACAAGTTTCTTAATGTTAGCGGAGTAACCAGACGGGACTTTCACACCGTGCAAGCTCAGCACGATTCATTTCTCTCGGCCTTGGGCAGAGTGTAGCAAGTCGGGGAAGGTACGTTCGTCTCAGATCGGTCTCTTTCGGTGCTAACTCGGTCCTTATGTTCATATCGACCAAGTCACGCCGTGCGTTAACACCATCCTTTGTTTTGCCACTAATGTTGAGAAGAGACCAATCAAGCTATCACATACATTCTTCTCTCGTGCATAACGTCGATGCGATGGCGAACTTCTAAGTACTCCCAATAAGGCAAGTCCCAAAAATTGACCGCTTCTTCGGATGTTCTTCTCACGGGTTCTTAATTTACGTCCCTTCCCAAGCACAACATCGATATCCTTAACCATATCATAGACCTCTTTCCCACTAAAAGCCCTTGAAGTGAACCGTCTTCCTTATTTCCGTCGAATTATTTCTTCATCTTGCGGTATGGGTGACTCCTCGGAAGGAACCTACGGTGGCGCATATACGATTTCTTGCGAGTTGTTCGACCATACACTCTCCGTAGCATCTAAGCGGTGCGAGCGAGCTTTGGCTCCTTTTGTAATCAAGCTTGACAGTTACCAAGGCGGGAAAATCATTGATGGTGCGAACAACATGGCGCGTAAAGTGAAGTTCTCTCGTTTGTACGCATCACATACATGTACCCTTCGTTCCACAAAGTGTCACAAGATCTTCCAAACAATGGTGCTAGGTACACATCAATATCATTCCCAGTTGCTTGGCCCTTGGATAAGTAGTGACATCAAAATGTACTTCCGCTTCATCTGAGCCAAGGAGGAAGGTTGTACATACATAGATTCACGGGCAGTGCTATGTCGTTGCTCATGTTACCGAAAGGATTCATTCCATCCGTACTCAACCCTAACCTTATGTTCCTCGGTTCTGACCGAACTCTTCAAGCTCCGATCGAAGTTTCTCCCATCGCGAGAATCGGCAGGTGTCTTAGCTTTCCATCTCTCTTACGCTCCTCGAGTGCCAACGCAGCAATCTTGCCTCCTTTGGGTTCGCAAATAAACGCTTCAAGCGTGGGATTCTGTGAGATACCACAACATCTTAGCGGGAGGTCCTTGCTTCACCTTAGCGATATTTTGGCGCTTGTATCGGGATGCTTTGCACGGGACAATAATGCATGTCTGCATACTCTTTACGGTAGAGGATACAATCGTTCGGACATGCATGTATTCTTTCTACTTCCATTCCCAATGGGCAAATAACCTTCTTTGCTTGATAGGTGGTCTTTGGGCAACACGTTTCCCTCGGAAGGATGTCCCTAGGAGACCTAACAACGCCGTGAAACTCTTATCGGACCAACTATTGCTTGCCTTCAATTTCAGCGAGTTCAAGCACGGTTGACAACCTTGTGTATTCCGGCTTGCGGCCGAGGGAACAAAGGTCTCACCGAGTCCTCCCTTAAGCCCTCGAATTTACAAAACTCTCTCTCACTTGTAGTTCTCTTACGCATCGCGTAGCATCCGATCCAGTTGTCATCGTGCCCCTATCCTCATCAAAAGCACGATCCACATCAAACCGAAATCGTTGACTTCCTCGGCGATGTCGTCATTATTAACCGGTATAATCTGCTCTTCACCGTGTTGGTCCAACATGTATACCCTTTTTGAAACCCCTTGAATCAAGTGCGCTTCGATCTGCGCGCGTTGTTAAACATCTTGATTACGCAATCAATGCACCTGACGATTACATAAAATTTATCCCCTTCTTCAACATATCACCGCTCGTGGCTCTTCTAAAAGCAACCACGCCATTAATGTAATCTTGACTCACACGGTTCACACCGTACATCCGATTCGATCCATCTACACTACGCATGTAACAAATTAGTGTCAAATTGATTAGCGATTAATTTATAGCAAACGAAAATGTGCAATATAAACTCATTCTCCAACATTTGCATCTAAGGTTATTGAAAGAAAATTCTTCACTAGTTAAGTACCACACGCGGTGGCATAGCTTAGCCATGCCTACGGCCACAACCATAATCCCTACCTCTCGACACGATATCTATCTCAATTGAACAATCATGCAACCCAAATATAGGCATCATCTCATACAACACTTATTAACTCGAAATACGGAACGCAAATGCAATATTGCTTGACCCAAACCCCACCGCATCGTGAACCGGTGTGTAAATTTTATTTTTAAGCCAATTAATTATCCTAACTCAAATTTTAGTGATTATTAGACCTAATTCAATTTTATTAAGTTACCACTCCTAAGTCAAATTTTAGTTCATTAGTTATAAGGAAACCATTATTCAAAACTAAGATTTGCGGGGCTAATATTATTTATTCCAACATTGACGGTGCAAGATCGATCATGTGCTCATACCGATATTAGAGGAGGAGCCGCAGTTGGAGGAGCTAGAAGGTGGAAGTGGCGCTGGAGCGGTGAACAACAGTGATGAGGAGCTAGGCGAGGAAGTGGCGCGAGTTGGAGGAGCTAGAGGCGGGAAGTGGCGCTGAGGCGGTGAACCTGCAGATGAGGAGCTAGGGCGAGGAAGTGGCGCTTGAGCGGAAGACACAGGCGCAATGCGGTGAGGATGTCTCGGCTCAATTTATATGAAGCGCAGAAATCACGAGGCGGTTCTATTTGAACCAAATCGTGATGGTCAATATCACGAGCGGTTACGATATAGAACCGTGCGTGATGTTACACGACGGTTCTATATTAGAACCGTTTGTGCTATCACGACGGTTACGATATAGAACCGTGCGTGATGTTCCTGACGGTTCTATTTAAGAACCGTGCAGCGATGCTACTGACGGTTCTTAAATAGAACCGTGCAGTAATATCGCGACGGTTCTATATCGAACCGCTCTGTGATAATTGATCATCACGACGGTTACGAAATAGAACCGTCTGTGATAGGCCCGCTGCGCCAAAACAAGGCCCAGACAGACCCAACACAGACGGTTCCTTAGGAACCGTCTGCTATAGACTCTTTTGTAGTAGTGCTTCTTCTTAGAAATCCTCGATGGACGAGAACCATGGTCTGCGTCCTGTGTTGCATGTGTGAAGTGGTCCTCTTCGGTAAATCGAAGTGGCAGGTTAACAGCCGCAAATGTGAAACAAGAGTCTATTAGCATTTTGTTGAAGTCAGTTTGAAAGACTCACAAAAGTAACACAAGTACCTTGAGACTTAGTTGCTTGGACATATTGTTGTCCTCCTCTTTCTCCTCCCTTGCCATCTGGCCCATCGTTGTCATCGTTACCATCATCATCTTCAGGAGAATTGCTGTCTTGAGACTCAGCATAATCAAGGCTATTGGGAGGAATATCCGTGTCATCACTACTTCCCAGAATATCTTCCTCTTCATCTAGAACCGTCTTCTTTCCTTTCTTCGTCTTTTTCCTTCCTTGCACAATTAGGATGTTTCCTCTTTGAAGCCCACAAGTTGATAGGCTTGTCAAGAACGACATCACTTGATTTGTCATTCACCACCTTAGAGGGTTTTGGGGGAAGAACTCCTTCATCCACTGTAGGCTCATACTCACTAATAGATTTACTCAACCAATCCATGATTTGGTTTTCGCTATCAAAGAGTGCGGCCTCCATCAATATTCCACAAGCATCTAGCTCTGTCTCTTCCCGGCCCTCCTCCATTTGTTGGAGGCGAAGCTTCAAATTGTAGTGGACATAGACTAATTTGTGCAGCTTGGCATAACTAAGACGGTTTCTCACTTTCATATGAATCATCTCAAACGTGCTCCAATTACGCTCACACCCACTTGAAGACACACATTGCGACACAATCCGCAATGCATATTTCTGCAAAACTTTCACGTCTCCTCCATAGGTCCTCCACCACGTAGCTGCAACAAATAACATATTTGTAGTTCAGAATCATTGAAACACACCAGAAGTAAGGCGAATTAGTGCTCCCTTACTTGGAGTCATGCGTGTTGCTGCAATTCGTGCCGTACCACCATCAAACATCCCTCTATGAGCACGAAACATCTCAAATTGCCTCAACTGCTTCTTCCGGGGAGTCGGCAATCCTCTCTAGTGTCAACGTGAGTTCCTTCATATATGCTGGGTTGTCACTTAATCCATATTTGTAGTTGCTCTCGGGATCGAGAAGACATGCTGCATCAATCTATGAAATCAGCAAGCATAGTTTGTAAAAATAAAACTTCATGACAAAGGAGTGAATGTTATGTTACCTGCATAAATGAGTGTGTCTTTGCAAAGATATTGGACCCTCCTCTTGACCACACCCGTGAACCTCTTCAAAACTCCTGGACTTTTCTCAAAATGAGCTTTCGACTCATGCATAGCGTTGATCATGGTTGGCATAAAACCAGAGATTGTTCCTTACTTTTGTTGATTGGCGAATCGCAACGCATGATAGAGAGGCTTCACCGCATCTATCACCCACTTGACCTCATTCCACCAAGTCTTGCTTGTTAGGCAGTCATCCACGTAGTCATAGTCTGGATCGTCCACCGATTCACTGTTCTTCCACTCCTCCGACACAACTCATTGTCAGAACTTGTCTTTCCTGTCCCAGAAACTCTCCAAGAAGATGAATACAGTCCCAAACCTCGTGGCATTGGGTCGGACCAACTCTCCACCAATCTTCGCTTTCATCTCCGCATGCAACCTGCCATGATTGTAGAAGAATCTACAAATCCTCTTGGCGCTAAGGACCACTTTGTCAATTTCATCGAAACAACAAATCTCCTTGAGCATAAGGTTCACGGTGTGGGCAGCACATGGCTGCCACACAATGTGGGGGTACTCCTTCGTGATACGCAAGCAACCTTTTTTATAGTTTGAACCATTGTCTGTGATTACCTAGACAACCGACTTATGACCAATCTCGTCTACAATCACCTCTTTGATCCCATCATACAAAAAATCAGCATTCTGAATTTGACCGGTTGCATTGATAGACTTGTGGAAGAACATGCGCTCATTGCAGTAAACCATAAAGTTGATGATGCTCATTGAGGTAGGTCCTGTCCAAGAATCACACATGACAGTAACACCAAATGTGACCCACTCTTTTTTGAATTGCTCAACATACATTTCTAGCTCATCAAAGTTGTCTTGTAGGTGGCGTCCATCAATTTCGGACCCTTTAGGGATGTGAGCACCTTTACCGAGCTGCTGAGTTAACTTCATTGCACCTCTGAAGTACGGACAATTGGCTTTCTTTCCAGGAGTGTCATTGGCATGAAACCACTTTGCCAAAGCTTTGCTAATGTCCTCGTGAGCTATCTTGTTGAACATTGTGTCCACACGAGCCTGCACAGATGCTCTACTACGTGACACATCTGCATCAAAGACTCTACCGGTAGCACCTGCATTGCAAAACATCAAACCAATTCCACTATTACCAGCACAACTAGCAGCACCACTGCCACTGCCACTACCACTACCACTTCCACTGCCATGCCCAACTATGCCACTCCTCCCCTGGCGAAAGTGTAGCTCCCTCATTGAAGCAACCAATGCCATTTGCATTTTCTCATCATCGTCATCATCAACTTGTGCACGCTGATCCACCCCTTGCGTAAGCTCATCCTCAATTCCGAGTTTACGCTCCTTTGCATCTCTTCTCTTTTGTTTGCCTGTCCTTATGGCTCTCCTCATTGCATCTCGAACATCAGGCGGCACAACATTGCATGACATCACATTCCCTGATATGCCACCTAGGTGCTCCCTGAGCCGAGTCGCACCTCCACCTTTCTTCATCCAATAGCAATATCGACACTTGAACCCATCACCAACTCTCAGCCTATGATTCCATACATTCTTAATATTTCCATCATCTACAATTCCTGCAATAAAAAAACTATCAGTGAGTAATCCACCGTGCGGCAATCAACAACAATCAAAAGCCAAATCAAAAGCGAAAATTTTGAATCGATTTCTTGCATCAATACACATCGATTTCTTGTATCAGATCGAAACAATAGTCATAACTTAATGTAATTCACTAGAGTACAGACAAAGAACACCTCTACTACTAACACTTATCTTATACTCTAATTCACTATACACTTGTCGTTGCTATACTAAGCCCAATTGCCTTATTGTTATATGGAATGCTGTGGTTATCACTCTGATAGTATTTTCAAAATGAAACCTCTTGGCAGCGACAACTCCGCAAAATTGTTCTTCAACAAAGTTTTTGGCTCGGAACATCAATGTCCTGATCATATAGAATCATAAGAATATGTAGTGGTTTACCACTGGCAACCATAAGTATAGCCGGTCTTTTAGCAAGCCAACCAAACAACTTACAGCTATGAGACCATGTACAGAAATGTTTAAGCCCCAATTTGAGTAATCCACCGGGCGACAGTGAACAACAATCAATTGCCAAATCAGCTGGACTTAGCTAAGTCCTCTCTTTCTGGCGAGCGTTTCGCGCGGCAACCCCTGTGCCCCGACCCCTGTCGCTTCCGCCACCACCGTCTGGGATGCTGCCACGGCCATCTGTGCCCCGACCCCTGCCGCTTCCTCTGCTGCTTGCACCACCAGCGTCTGGGATGCTGCCGCAGCCATCTATGCCCCGACCCCTGCCGCAGACTCGGGAGATCGGGAGTCCGGACTCAGGAGCCCCATCCAGGCCCGATGCCCCTAGCTAGTGGAGAAGAGACCAAGAAGATGAGAGATAGGGAGAGGAGAGGGAGAGGAGGAGGCTGGACTTGGGATTCTGGAACTCATGAGTCCGGACTCCGGACGCACCGACGCAGGAGCAGAAGATCTCACCTCACATAGTGTCGGCGCCGCCCGGGGAGGAGAGTCGGTGGCACCGCAGAGGGACCTCACGACCTCGTCCTCGCGTCGCGTCGTCGCCTAAGCTCAGATTTGGGAATCGATCGCCGAAATCGCTTCGTCGCGAGAGGGAGTGGGAGTTAGGGCTGGCGAGCGAAGGAGAAGGCAGACTGAAGGCTGCGGTTGGATGGGCCAGCCTCCGAATTCAACCTAGGCCGAATATTTTTGGCCGGTACTGTTTCCTACCGGCAGCGATCGGTAAGGCCGATTTTCGCCGGTAACCACCGATATTTCGCCGAAATTGTTTTCTGTGGTCGTGCACGAGGGAAGGCGATTTTGTCTCCATCCGAGCGACACTCGGCCTCCATCTAGGCGAGCCACACGTGAAGGGACTCGTCGCTGGAGCCACGACACATGACAAGAGGCGACACAGGGTCTCCATCCCGGCGGGCCGCACAAGGGGAGGTGACCTCATCTCCGTCGAGGAGGACTTTGGCCTCCATCCAAGTATGCAAAGCAAGAGAGTGTGAAGCGACATTATCATTATCAACATAGCAGTACCATCAGTGCCTAAAAAAAATATCACCAAAGAATGAATAACTAAACAACTTAGCAGAATTAACCAAATCATATGCCAAGGCGCGAAATAATGAAGCACAAAACTATTCTACTCAGACATACTAACAGATTACGTATCATTAGGAAGGTTCCATGCTGCTTGCACAAGCTCAGGCGTGCCAAGTACAACGACATAACTAGGGATAAACTTGTGAGGGTGTTCAACATGGCAAACTAACCCCATTTCCCTCGAGATGCATTTCTCTATCCTTGAGGTCTCTGATCTATTCATCCTGCAATACTTAATCATGAGAAGATTGTTTAAAGAGTAGGACTCGAATGCTCGGGAGAAGATTGTGTAAAGATTGATTATTTTGCTGGCGTTCGCTTTGTAGCCGCTCCTGGACCATCAACCTGGGAGGCGCGCTGACCTCTTCTAGAATCGATAGCGTGCGACGGGAACGCGTGAGGGGCTACTGTCGAGGGAAAGGGCCCCGCGTCCCCCAGGTCGACATCAATGTCTGTCCGACTGGTGTCAGTAAGAAAATAGCAGCACGATGTGGAGGTTATGCGAGATGACAATGACATGAAGCGTGCCCTCGGTTACGCAACCAAGCCTCTCTATGCAACTGGCAAGCACAATGCCTCTCTACGCAGCCGGCACGCGCAACGTCAACCGGTGGACCCGACATAGATGGCCCCACTCGATCGGAAAGGACGAAGCTACCCCTAGGGTTTCCCTAAAAGTAGGGTCATTTATGTAACTTCACCTTCTCTCCTCTCCCATCCTATAAATAGGCCTCCCCTTTGTAACGTGAGGAGGATGTCACTTGTACATCATTTCATACTTGAGCAATACAAGTTAAGTGATTCCCTTGTATGCTTACGCTTTGCCCCCTACTTACGCATTACCAGAGGTTGACGTAGCCAACCAAGGATGCCTACAAATCTACTATCTAAACGCATATCTAGGACAAACACCTACAGCCAATCTTCAAACCGAAGGATTGCCGGTATATGATCAATAAACCTGCAGCATATGAGTTGTGCTCAGTCATGGAAAACTTCTGTAACGAGCAATCCTGAAAGAAAATAACAAAATAGTTTCCTGGGGTGAGTTGTGCCAGTCATAGTTAGCAAATCAGCATATTCAGCACCTAAATAATAATGCGAATTTTGTTCACGTCTTTATATTGATAGCAAGTTTTTAAGCATGCGAATATCTTTTGGGGTCCCGGTATATGACTTTTAGAATTCAGAGGCTGTTCTTGTGTACCATCAAAATTGTTAAAATCTGGAGCGCTATAAGATGCCTTGACCTCAATGGCAAGGTGCTCTGATTTTCATATGGTAATATCCTAGTTTTGCAAGATACATCTGACTTTGAAAGATAATGTTTTTTTTTTGCGCAATATAGATTATTAGTTTCAGTTCATGTTTAGTTTAACTTCATTCTCCAACTGATTGAAACTTGAAATGCAGTGCAAGTGCCTTTGGAGTTTGAACAGATTCAGTGTTCTTATGATTCTAGAGGAAACAGTGTTCCGACGATTCTGTTGATGATGCAATGACGTCTTTATAAACAAGGCGGTCTTCGGCTATGCCTTTTTTTAATTGCTTTTCATCAGTGCCTTGTGGCTTTATTCTGACAAATAAATGTTGTCGTGTTCGTACTTTGCTGGCAGAAGGTGTTCTTCGTATAAACGCGGAGAATAGTCAGGTGGAACTTGTGAGAGACCAGCTAAATAGTGGAATCGTGCCAGATGGCATTGATGTTCACTGTTTGCCAGGTCTAATCAAAGTAAGCCTCTGTCTATCATGTAGCTTATGTGATTCTGTTGACAGTACCAGCTTCCTAATCACATGTACATTACCCAGAGACTTATTAACTAATGATTTTGCTTATCTTCAATAGTGGAATTTCATATCAACACCTGTCAGAGAATCCAGCCGTCGCTTTCTAATGGAACCCAATCTTCTCCTTTTCTTGCACAAAGATATTGTTGTCACAAGTTTATTTATTTTCAATACATATAAAGTTGTGACCATGCAGTTCAGCAATCTTCTGCTGCAGAATCTAATCTTGCTTTTGGAAACAAGTTTATGCTCTTGAGTCTTTGAGTCCGTCAGCTTTACTTGGCAAAACACATGCACGCTTTTCATGGCAAAAGTATACTCTCATTCCATCTATTTTTCCATCCTTTTCAGGCCTGGTTTAGGGAACTGCAAGGTGCGGTGCTGGACTCCTATCCCACCTGAACAGGTGATGCAATGCCAATCTGACGAGGACTGTGCTCGGGTTGCCAAATCCTTCCGCCGGCTGAGCAGCCTTACTTGACTGGGCTGTTAATTTGATGACTGATGTTGTTCGAGAAGGACAGGACCAACGATAACTATTTACACGAGAGAACAATCACAGTAAATACATAAGAGATACAAGACCTTGTTTACAAGGTGTAGGATCGGATACAACAATCAGAGGGTGAGGGGGAATGATTGTAGTGAATTCTTTTCAAGTTACCGGGAAGAATCAACTCTGGATTCAACTGACAGCTGAATACTATGTACTCCTACGAGGTTGTTACCTAGTCATAGAGGTCGAGCCAACTCTGGTCTGTTTCGCCAGTCACAGCTATTGTCGATAACCGGGTGAACAAGACAGCTCGTGATCAAAGACGATAGACGAGAACAAGTCGAAGACTGATCAACACGAGAGCTGGTTGAAGGCAGAAGAACAGATCGAACATGATGAACTAGAACAAGTCGAACACAATAGCCAGAAGCACAACCGCAAGTGATGACTGAATTTTTTTGAAAACGATCTGATCTATTATTTCTCAATCATGTTCTGTGTCTACAAAGTGCTCTCAAGGTACCCCTCAAACCCTAGTAAGAAAGCACTGAAAAGCTCTATCTGCTAAAAGCCGCCGTAGCCAAAAGCCCCAAAAAGCCTCACACCAGCGCACGTTACTCTTAACCTCTTCGGCCTTTTTATGCTAGGGCTCTAAACCGTGTCCTTATCAACACAGACACATAATCCTATCTTCCGTGAAACAAAGGAACCGGACCCCTCAAATCATGATAATATCTCTCAACCTTCCAGTTATGAAAGCCTTACATAACCATTCATGCGTCGAAGCCTCCAAGACGGCACCTTCTGTAGCTTTGACCACTCATCATGCATTCATCTTTGATCTCCATGTGCCCCAGTGTGAGTACAACCACCTCGTGACATCCACGACCACCTGAACTTTGGATTTACCCCCTCCAAGTTCCACTCTTCTACGTCATCGACTATGACCGTCTCCACGCTCAACTTGCACATGCAAAGATCAAAGAACGTTTTCCTAGCACAAGTCCTCTAACTTAACCAATATCAATTCACACACGCATATCACACTCTCATTTATCAATGAACACGAGCAGATCAACCATGACCTTAAATTCCACCTTTTAGAAAAATAATTCGAGATCACTCTGTAAAACCAGTGTTATCACTGTGTACACGCCGGTCATATAGCTGGCTAACCAGACATGAGTACTCAAGGTACTCGAAGAAAATAAAACTTGAAGCACTCAAAGCCTGAGACTACTTACTATAAGCGTACGACCACCGATCAGGAACCTATGACCACTCGCTGTGTACACGCTGGTCATACCGCTGGCCAACCAGACACGAGTACTCAAGGTAATCGAAAAAACAAGACTTGAAGCACTCGAAGTCTACGACTACTTACTATAAGCGTACGACCACCGATCAGGAACTTACGACCACTGTTTACAAAGCCTACGACCACTTACCAGAAGCCTATGACCACTCAGCACGAAGCCCACGACTACCAACCACGAATCCTACGACTACAGTCCATCGACCATACACTGTAGCTTCGACCAACGACTAGTCATTGTAGCTTCGACCATCGACCAGTTACTGTAACTTCAACCATCGACCATGCACTGTACATTCGATCATCGACCGTGCACTATAGCTTCCTGACCTTTGACCATGCAACTCCAACTATCATTCGTACTCGTTGCACACCTCGATTTACGACTGAGTACATTACTCGGAGCTCTACCACTCGGTACTCAGATCTACAATACTCGAAAAACCACCACTCAGTACTTGGAGCTACAATACTCATAGATACAATACTCGGAGCTACAATATACTCGTAGCTAGAGTACTCGGAGTCCAGTCGAAAAGGATCATCGAGTATCAATGATTAGACCACCTGATACAAGGCAAGATCCGACCACTCACACTGAAAATCCAACAATCGAAACTTTCACAACCGCAAATGTCAATACAACCCAAATGTCAATTATTCATTGACAACACTTCAAAAACTTGAGTTGAATTTTGAAATAAACAAAATAAAGAAAGTTTCAAACTGCAAAGCAAAGAATTTTCACAAGTCACAGCAGCAGTCGAAAAGAAGTCAAAACTGCAGTAGTCGAAACAACAGTCATAAAGCAAAAACAGCAGTCGAAACAACAGTCGTAAAGCAAAAACAGTAGTCGAAACAGTAGTCGTAAAGCATAACAGCAGTCGTAAAGCATCACGGCAGAAAAACTCCCCCTCAACACAAGCAGATTGATTTCTCCAATTTCCTCCCCCTTTGACAATGTAATCATCAAGAACTTCAGAGAAGGAAAAAAAATATCAAGAAAGGAGCAAGTAGAGTAAAAATCAAAAAGCTTTGTAGATTATCCAAGTCATTGCACATCGATTTAATAGATTGACTAAGCTATCTTTTTGAGTAGAGCTATCTAGATCATATAAAGTCATATACTATATAGCAATGTCAAAACAAGTCTTTAGAATAATTAAGCAAGTTAAATTACTGACAAGCATCTCAACAATGACCAAACCGATTATAAAGAGCACAATGAGATATCACAAAGAAAAGTTAAAGCTTAAAAAGTGAGGCAAACTTTAAATCTAGATGAGCTAGCAATCTTATGTAACAACCCATTAATCTAACTCAAATCTTAAGCATGTGACATACTTGGAGCATATTTTTTTTTAATGGTGGCATACTGGTAGCATACTTCTTTTCAATTGTGGCATGCTTGAAGTATACTTCTTGTTATTAGAGTATATTTTATGCTTTTTTTGTGTACACACACATGTATATATGGCACATGTACGTCGTATGCATGTCCTGTCATTGCATCACATAGCTTTATTCGACCTTCTGTCCTTCAATCTTTTCGCTTGCTGAATCCGTCCCAGGATTTTCCCGTTTTGACAAAAGAAGTTATTCTACGTTCTCTCCACTCCTTTTCGTTTATTGAATCCACCACAAGATTTTCCAGTTTCCACAAAGAAAAATACAGTGTAAACAGACAAGGCACTATTTGCAATGTCATTCAGACAATTAGGTATGCTTCAGAAAGAAAATTCAGACAGTTAGGGATAGATATGCAATGCATCTTCCACCTTGTCTTCTGCCTGTTCAGCTATGAATGAGTCGAATGCTGTTTGTTGTTGTGACAGTCGCATCCTTTATTCCCTATGTGTTCAAAGCTCCCTTATTCCGCCTTCAAGAGCACTTCACACTAGTGTGATTCGCAGTGACAATTACACTACTGGTCGGAGAAAACCATCGTGCCACTATCGACCGGTTCTTGCACCACGTGAAATCGGAATTTTTTTGGGCAGATCCATGGGAATGCTGATCTTATCAGAATTTGCATCCCGGGCTATGATTTGTCCAGGCCACACATGCCACTGCAAGATCACCATTATTATGAAAGGTCAACTCCTGATGTTAGGGGCAGAGAAAAAACCTCAAAACTCGCGAGCCAACTCGGCTCGTTGAGAACTCGGCTCGAACTTGTGCAATAAGCGAGCCGAGCCTAGCTGGCATTGATGCTCGTTACGTTAACGAGACAAGTTCGAGTCAGCTCGCGATCAACTCGTTTAGCTCGAGGCTGGCTCAACCCAACTAGAATCATAGCCCGCGTTCCAAGAGTAGGTGCAGGTGCAAGCAACCACCCTACCTGCAACCCTATCCACATACCACAGCGCCTCGCCGCCTCCATCTCCCTCCCACCTCTGGCCTCCGTCTCCCCCTCCGTGTCCAGCCTACGCCCTCCCCCTCAGCGTCCGGCCTCCGCCCAGCACCACCCCCTCCGAGTCCGGCCCGACGCCTTCCCCCTCCGCATCCAGTCTCTCCCCTCCCTCTTTGCCTGGCGCCCTCCCCCTCCGCGTCCGGCCTAGTGACCCCACCCTCCGTGTCCGGCCTCCTCCTGCGGTCCCGGGCCAAACGAGCTAGCTCATGAGTTTAGGTTGAGCCAAGCCAAGCAGACATTTTTGCTCATTTACTTAACAAGCTGAGTTGTATTCACTAACGAGTTTGACCGAGCCGAGCCGAGTGGCTCGTTATCCACCCCTACCTGTTGTTCTGAAGCTATATATATATATATATATATATATATATATATATATATATCTTTGAGCTGCATTATTGCACCATTCTACCTGCAAATTTCCATTCCTAACGTGTGCATCATGCAAGCCAGTACTAACATTCTGATTTCTGAACACCCAACACTTGTGCGTGTGTTGCGGTGATAATCATCCAAAACTGAATGCACACTTGTGCTTTTGCAGGCAAAATGACAGGCATCCTCTTCCTGTCAAGTTGCAGTACTAGCCCCACTTGTGAAAAGAAATATTCCAATCCCACAGCGACAGAAATCCCTGCATATTTCTTGGCCTCTCCTTTTCTCTCACTATATATCTCTCTTCCCCAGAGGTCAGAATAACTCAAAAATTACATGAGCCAAATTTGACAGTCACATATAGACAACTGTTCTGCCAATTCTTCAGACCTGACGCCTCATCTGAACTGACGTCTTTGCAGGTAAGCACCGTGACACAACTTCTTTTAAACACTCAAATCATATTGCGTTCTTCCATCACTCCTATAGTTTCTCTTCTTTTCTAGAGAATTCCTACCACTCTCCTAATGACACGCATGCTTTCTTAAAAGTCAAATGCACAGAAATTGAAACTTCTTATTCATATTTGTTACTTGTTTGCAGTGCAAGTTTTCCTGTACATACATCTAGCTTTCAAGAGCACTTCTTGGTTGGCACGCATGGCGACCGACGGCGGGCTGGGGCGGCTGTTCGAGAAGCCGTTGCCGGAGAACCCGACGCTGCTGGAGGCTCTGTCGGCGTGCAACCACGTGCACCACAAGAAGCCCGTCGATCAGGGGTCATTCACCGAGATCTTCGGTGAGCTCCACTTCCAAGAAAAGCCCGACGTCGCTTCCCGAGTCCTGCCACCACCCCCTCATATTCCCCCTCGCACGGTGTCATGGCTCGACATCGCGGACGCCGAGAAGAGCAAGGACGACTCGTCTCTGGACGCCCTCCTCAAACCGAGGCCCACGAGCGCCGCCACCGTTAAGAGGAGCGCGAGCTTCTGCATGAAGAGCTCCAACTTCCTGCGGGTCTGCACCGAGGGGCTCGGATCCGAGAGTACAGTGGACGCCGACGACATGTTAAAGGACGGCGACGACGACGCCACCGTGCTCCTCCACAAGGAGATGGACGTGGAGAGGAGCAGCGAGGCGGACGCCGCCGGTGCCACGGCGGAGCCAGGGAACGAGCAGCGGCCGACATTCCCGCCGCCTATACGGTCGATCGGGCGCGGCGCGAAGCCGTGCGTGTGCTTCCGGTCGTTCCGTGCGGAGGGGACGTTCGTGCTGATGGAGGTGGTGATCCCCGGGAAGGAGTTCCTGCAGGCGTCGCGCGAGGGCGGCCGTCTCAGGCTGCAGTTTGCCAACGCCGTGGCAGCAGTGGGTGTCGAGGAGGAGCTGGAATGAGAAGACGACGACGGCGAGGAGGCCACTCAGGCCAAGAACGTACGCATAGACGATAGCTAATCAAGCGAGCTATGGTTTGCTTGGGACATGTAAGTTGGAACAAACCCAAGATGAATCAACCGATTGGAGAAACTCTCGGTTGGTAATCACGAACTACGGCGAAGCACACGTAAATAAAGATCTTTGGGTGCTGCAAAGGATGCAGCGTTTCTATTTTCCTAGATTGCTCATCTTACTCAGCTTGTTCTCACCTCGATTTTATACACACGCTCGCACGACTCAATATCGGACTTAGTCATGTTACCTGACTCGGATACGGACTAACAAATATTACCTAACAATCACTCTCTAATATTTGTATACTTGCTTATATTTTGTGTGCTGCCAGTTGGACTTCACTTCAACATGGCTCCTACATACTCAACCGAAGACGGTGACACAACTCAAACACGTTTTGGTCTCTGCCAGTTGGACTCGTCTTCAACTTGACTCGTACTTACTTGTCCGAAGATGGTGACACAACTCGAACATATCTTGAACTCTTACTCATTGAGGCCGTCGATCTCAATTACGACTTGCGCTCCAACTCGTTCTCAACTAAGGACAGTCGGTCTCAACTACGACTTGTCCAACTCGTACTCGGTCTTCAAGTTGGTCACGACTTTAACTTAAGTAACACACGGACTCGACTCAGTATCACAGCAGTGTTGGTTCATCATTTGATAGTTTCAGCAAGAAGCGCTTTCTCCTTCTTCGGCGTGCGACATTCTGAAGCAAAGTGTCCAAAATCATAACAATTATAACATTCCACATTTGTCTTGTCAAACTTTGAATTATTGCGGCCTCGGCTACCACCACTGTTAGAGCCACCAAAAAAACCCTCACCTTTGCCTTGTGATGATCGAGCCTCCCACTCGGCGCGAGTTAACAGCAGGTGTTCATCTTCACCGCTGCCAGTAATGAGGACATGACCCCTGTGGATATAACCACATTTGCTATGCTTGCTATTCCAATTACAAGAGCTCGTACGTGTCAACTTATTTATCAGGTAAATTCGTTTCTAGGGCTGAGTGTATTATTTGAGAACTCTATGATGTTGCCTAACGGAGATGATTTACTTGTACTTAGGAATCTAGAACTACGACCAGTTCAAGAAGGTCTACGACTAGTTCTACAGGGTCTACGACCACTTCAAGAAGGCCTACGACCAGTTTCATCAGTACTCGGCGAGCCCAGTACTCGTTGGACACAATCTACAACCAGAGATAGCATGGACTCCTCAAGACCACCCCAGGACCAGTCCTACGACCAGCTCTTCGACCAGAGATACACGATCTGAATAGTAAATAAGGTGCTGCGTCACCGTTTTGGCCCAATAGGGTCTTGTAAGCGTGTCGAGATCGGAGTCCAGGTTGTGTACGCCTCTTTTCGCGGCCGCACAACCCTAGATTGACCTCCTCACGTCCCCCTATATATATACAGTAGCCGTCATAGTTTAGGGTGGGTTTTTCTTTGAGATTATTCTGCTTAGCAGTCTCGCCGCACGTTCGGTTGAGGAACCCCACATTGTTAGCTTCATCTATATTCGCAATACAATATCAGATTGCATCTTCTACTTTCTTACTTGTGTTCTCGATTCGCATGCAGAAGATAGCCTTCTTGGCGAGGTCAACCGCGTTCGGCACGGTTGATAACCATCGGAGCAGTGGTGTAGTGATTGTGAGGGATTTGATCTATTCTGGTCGGAGCCTTCGGATCATCAACGTCGAGTTCTCCACAATCGACTTATCAGTACCTTCGAAGATCGGGTCACCGTCACATCAGCCAGATCCTCGGATCCGTTCCTCGTGTGCCTTCAAGCGGCCGATCACCTCCTTAACCATCATCACCTTGAGGTCGGCAAACTGCTCAATGGCGGAGATGATTTGCAAAAACTTTCCAGAAACTGTCCGAAGGAACTTTCTCACAATATAGCTCTCTTCCATCTTGTCCCCCAAAACTCGGATCTGATTGACAATCATCGTCAACCTCATGGCGAGGTTTTCGATCGACTCCGTCTCTTTCATGCGCATCCCCTCGAACTCGCTCTTGAGAGTCTGCACTTGTGCTTCCTTGACACGATCGTCACCAAGATGCATCGCCTTCAACGTCTTCCACGCAGCTTTGGCCATCTCTTTTTCGGCCAGTAGGAAGAGCGTTTCCTCATAGATGCCTCCATAGATCGCCGCCAAGGCCATCTGATTCTTGCACACATCGGCGTTGTCATCCTCAATCGCGTCCCACACTCCCTGAGCACGCATGTACACCTTCATCTTGATTGCCCATACTGCATAATTACTCTTCATGAGCATTGGATAATGTAGTGAGACAGCGGAACTCTCCTTCGCCATCACACCCGACGTCGCCTCGTCACCGGTGAGACAACTTCCCGGAGAACACGACATGATCTTGGGCACACACAGGTCAAGAACTCATGTTCTGATATCAATTGTTGGAACAAACCCAAGATGAATTAACCGATTGGAGAAACTCTCGGCTGGTAATCACGAACCACGGCAAAGCACACGTAAATAAAGATCTTTGGGTGCTGCAAAGGATGCAGCGCTTCTATTTTCCTTGATTGCTCATCTTACTCAGCTTGCTCTTACCTCAATTTTATACACACGCTCGCACGACTCAATGTCGGACTCGGCCATGTTAACTGACTCAGATACGGACTAACAAATATTACCTAACAATGTATGGGGTGTTTAAGTCTTCTTGGTGCGCTTTGGTTATACGGTGAGATACTAAACTGTGTCGAAGCTAAGATGGTTTGCAACTTTGCGTGGCACTTTTTGCTGTGCTTAACATCACAATATGTATCATTAAGGGTGCAACTGTCGAATACTTTGTTGCTTCCTGAGTGCTCGATTTTTTATCCGTTCGATTCCGATTAGCGTTCCATCCACCTCATCCCCTCGCAACAAACGTGCGTGCACACAGTTTGCTTTTTCCCCTCCCCCTCGTCCCCACAAATTAACGGGTTCGGGTTGTATGATTTTGTTGGGCTATATTTGAGCCGGTCCGTTTTGTGACCAAACACCGTCGGTTTTTTTTTTTGTACGTTTTGCTTTGCTCCAACAGCACGGCCCAGAGAAAAGAGAATAAAGAGCCTGTCACTGTTAAGCCATGAATGTAACTCACCAATTCGACCCCCCTTCTGGGAAAAAAATATCCGCCTCTATTCTTTGTATATAACAAACCTATAAGTACATTGGTAGATGTTCATATTTCAGTTTGGGATAGAGATGGATTGTGTATTTTAAGTTTGAAAAAGAAAATATGTTAGGGAAAAAAAGGATCATGTGTGGTTGTCTTTTTGTGTACAATCAATCCATTATGGTAAAATCACCTGCGCGTGGATCCTTTGTCTCTTTAGCTCGACGTAAGGAAAAAATACCTCCAAATAGCAACATAGAAGAAAACCATTTAGAACATATAAACATCTCTTTTTTTGTTTTGTACATAGTGATAAAAATAGAAGTGAAAAAAATGAGCTCTGAATATCACTTCGACGTACTGCTGCACCTAGGAAGATCGTTTTGCCCCCATATTAGCCAGAAAACAAATTTACATAAAATTGTTTGCGAAAATCAAACAAAGAAAAAACGTTAGCAACTATTTCCCAATTGGAGTGATGTCTATTCATCAATGTGCTAACCTTATCAAAGTGATGCAGGATGCTCAGAGAGGAACACAAGAGAAATCAAAGTTAACACCATTCTTTTGTGACAAGATATCTTTGTACAATACATCGCCTTATAGTGTAATCCCCCCTCCCACAGACATATCCCTTTGGTATTCTCAGAAAAAGGAGTCTAGAAAGTGCATTTGAATGAATCGACCTTGTTTTTTTTTCACATCTCGTCAATGTAATTCATGTTTATATCAGAAAAAAAACCCATGTTACTCAAGGTTTCATTGTTTCTAATTGTGATCAACAATATGAGCGTGCGACCCAACATCTTCATCCGCGGGTGTTTTTTTGTGCACTTTAAAAAACATAATTTACATGTATATATCCTTGTAAAAGTTACCAATAGTACGGACAACATGTATATCCAGATGTATTGACCACAAAATGTGCAACAACAACAAAAATGTACTAACATTGTCCCCCCACAGCACACACCATACTAACTGCTAACAAAGAAGAAGACAACATATTCAATTTGAATGGCGTCCTACATGGATTTGGTTCGCTCACGGGTCTTTTGCAGCTTGTTTCTGGATTAGAACTACAAATCCCAAGCTCTGTGCATTTAAAAACATAGGTGGTATGCGCGTGTGATATCTCACATATAATTTATGCATGACAGGCGATGTGCGAAAAAATTGATGGACTTTGTAATAACTATTAACAAAGAAAAGGTTATCTTGTTACAGAACAACATGTTTATGACGAGCAGCAGAATCCCAGATCCTTCTCCCCCGCTAGCATCACTTCCTGCACATTTAAAGGTTTTTCTTTGCCATCTCTTATATATTATATATTTATAATTTCAATTTTGCTATATAAAAATGCTCATATTTGTTCGAGGTTTTTTGTGATTGCAATCTAGATTCACATATAGCATACCGTATTGCTGGGAGCGCAATAACTGAAAAAAGAATATTGTGTCTACCACCAACAAATTCTAAATCGTTTGTGTCTGCCACCAACAAAATCTAAATCGACAGCAATGCCCATGGACGACGAAGTGTACAACAACTCAACACTGTTGTGAAATCCTACGCTATATTTTTTTTCACATGTTGCTATATATATTTTTACACTATGTATGCGTTATAGAAAGTGGTTAGTATAGATGTATAAAAAAGTGTTTCTTAAATTAGATACTGATAAATAAACAAATGACTTTGTTTTGAAAGTAACAAAAAATATTGTTTACTTATCAAATTTAGGTTACCTAAGTTGTTAACCTATTCACCACGGGCCTAAAGCCCGGTCTGATACCAACTGTAACACCCCAGCCCATCACTGAGCCTGGAATTCTACTAAACTACTGTAATAATAAATATTACATCAATTAACAAATAAAATTCCAGTAAACAATTCAATATTAAAATCCGTCCACGGGTCACAAGAACATATGAATAACGACATGGCGAGCATAGATATTTAAACTCTAGATAGTAAGGCAGAATAATAGTTCAAGGTTTAAGCAAAAACCAATCAAACAGAGAATATCGAATGAATAAATGAGTTTCAACCAACCATTTAGAATTATTCAATGTCTATCATATCCTAAAAGAATAAACCATCATGCTAATGTAAAGTTTTCTCATGGTAAGTGATCAAGTAATTGAGTCTATGCAGTGTTCCAAGTGGTATCCCTTCGCAATCGAAGTGTCGTCAACGATCAACTAAAAATAGCAGTAGAGCAATGGTGAGTCCATGACTCAGCAAGTACAAAGCAGAAATAATAAATGAGGTGTCATCTTAATAACATTTCATTCACATATATCATTATCTCAGTTTCTTATAATCATTCTCATCAGTTTCCAATCGCGTGTGTCTCATTATCTCAAATCACCTTTCGCTTTTCATGAATGCAATGCAAGACTCATGCTCATATCTCAACTCATCTTTTGCTTATACCGGTATAACAAAGTGTAACACTCGTCAGTGTTCACTAATGCCCGCATTCTTTAATGCAAGGACCAATTGCCCACTCTTTTTCATACGGGGACCACATTGCCTATATCTTACATATAGGAACCTCATTCCACTCCCGTAGGTCACATCTTTCCATCATGAATGCTCAACATGCAATACAATGATTATTATCTTTCTTCATTAGCAATTGATATAATCATCGTTCTCCCATAACCATCATCAAGTTATCAAAAAACATGTGAGTAGTGTGAAACAAACATAATTTATATAAATAATCATAGCAAGTATTTCCTTAACCAAATAATAATTTCAAACACTCAAATACCATTCTACCATGTACTTTCCTTTGTAGTTACGACGACCGGGATGATTTGAAGGTGACAACAACCCCGAAGCTACTCCGCCTACAAAAAAATACCCAAACTCAATACAAGCTATAACAATACAAAGAACACTTAATCAACAATGCTCCTACATAATCAACAATGCTCCTACACGCTCTCCAATTCCACAACTTTCCCCTTTTACTAGTCAGTCTCCCCTGTTTTCCCGGTACTAAAATTGTCATAATTTTCAACTCCCACATTGTATTATGGCAAACCATATCAGTTCTGGAATCTATACAAAATTTTCTACAACTTCTTAGTTGATAAAATATCCAGATCGATTAAATAATCTAAACCTCCTGTTTTTGTAACACCCTGGCTATTCGGAAGCCAAGATGCTATCTAAAGAACTATCATACAACCAAACTGCGAATGATTTTAGACTGTAACTCCTCTAAGTACATATAGAGACCAACTTTAATAGAATCATGGCAGGAATAAAGACTGAATTCATCAGAACATAATCAAGGAATAATTAAAAGGAACCACTAGCATCATTCGACAGGACAGCATAACATGCAGAGAAATATCATGCAGTAGTAATCTTATTTATTACAGTTCCTCGGTTAACAAATGAAAGACATAATCGACATTATCAAGGAAAGTAAATTATGGTGAATTGTGTGAAATGTGCATGTCTACTCCCTCCCAACAGAGTCATCATCAACGATCACGTAAATAAATACAGAAAACAAGAATGAGTCAAAACTCAGCAAGTACAATAAACAATTGAACATACAAGATTATGAACAAGTCTATCTCAATACGAAATCTGAATTTATCTCTGAACACTTATGAGTATGAATGGAATGAATGGATGCATTGAAGGGAAAGGACTACATACATGCTCATACCGGTATAGCGAGAATATTTTAGAAAAAAATTATGCTTAGCCATGCTTAGACTTAAAATATTTGATTTGGGAATTTACAACCAAAAATCAAATATTGTTTAAATATTTTCCATGGCATTAGTGTGTCATGGAAGTTTACAAATGATTTGAAAAATGAAATAAAAGGAAAAACTGGTTTGTACTTGTGCGAATTGGATAGATGGTGGATGCAGGTTTATGCATGAATCTTATTCACATGATCGAGCCATGAAAATCATCGGATTAACCATATTAACCCTATTCCGACCAAACTGATCAATGCCTTGATACGACCACGTACTGCGGCATACCTCGATAGCGGAATTTCGACCGGTAGGAGTATCATGCAATGTTATTGTGAACAAGCGCAGAAGACCGTCTGGTACTTTTAACTCATACCTCCCACAAACCCATCTCCTATTGTCAAAAACTAATCGATCTTATCAACCAGTGCCTAGATCATTCCATCTATATGAACCGATCTAGGTTATCTAACCAGACCAATAATAGACCCAATCTACTACTCTCACATATCAAGTATATGCGACCAATCTAGATCAAAAACTACATATGATGGCTCTGATACCACTGTAAGGATACAGGTAGACTACGCTAGCTGACAATTCAAAAATTCTACCACGTAAACTAGGATGTCATGCAAATAAAAGATCATAGATCATTACCACTAGACGTGCAGTGCAGCGGAAGAAGAGTTGGAGTAGCCGAATCCAACGTAGAGAACATCGATGTAATGGTCGTAGTCGATCGTCCAGCGTCCTCATCGCCGATCGTCTCCTCCAGCAACCAGTCATGTTCCTTGTGAAGATCACAGATCGTCCTCGAGCGCAACAACGACCGCAATGTGCCGGTGTGCTAGCACTAATTCGCGCGGTAGGGCTCTCAAGAAGATGGCGGCTAGGTTTTCGGTGCAACAACTCACACCACGTCTATCTCGTGTATCCCAACGACCTCATGCATCTCCATATATAGTGCCCATGACAAATCCTATCCGAACACGTTTGTTCCAACCCTTTAAGTGTGTGACCCATTATATTCATGTGTAATCAGTTATTACTCGGAAACACCTTTCCTGACCACGAGTCGTTAGCGGTTCCTAGCAGGATATAAGAATTCCCGAATACACATAAATTATATCAGACGAACCTTAATTGCAATATGATCGACGAGTAGGTCCTCATTACTTACGACTAGCTCATATCTCTATACGACCAGTTCATATTTAGTCTTGACTAGTTCGTAACTCCTTACGGTCAGTTTACGACCAGTCAGTGATCATGTTCGACCGATCTATGAACAACTCGTATTACCATATGACTAGTCTGTATCTGTTCGAACTGAGCGACCTACTCGTGTATTCTCCCTTTGTCTCACAATATCCAGTTTGAACTCCATGTCAGATATTATGTCATCCATGGACTATTCAATACTTTCTCGATCAAGAGTTGGATAACTTCACATGGTCAAACT
Organism: Hsuehochloa calcarea; assembly: GCA_036346395.1. Lineage (NCBI taxonomy): Eukaryota > Viridiplantae > Streptophyta > Magnoliopsida > Poales > Poaceae > Hsuehochloa > Hsuehochloa calcarea. The sequence goes on along the minus strand of CM070616.1, from coordinate 4,071,341 downwards.
CTTCGACCACTAGTAGCATGACCATGCACTCTCTTTATCCGACACAACGAGGGGCCTAGAGATATCTCTCCTATTATGTTAGGAGGGGGAAATCCTATATCCGACCAGTCATATTCCTCCGCATGTTTTATAGGATACCTAAAAGCTACCTTTATAACTACCCAGTTACGGAGTAGCATTTGGCAACTCCAAATGTACTATTACATATGTAGGAAATTATGCTGATCTCAGGTCTAAGGATTATACATCATCATTATTTGAGACCAACTGATGATACATAAAATCATAACAATCTCAATATAGTCTCAAGGTGGGTCAATCCAACACCATGTTCTCTAACATGTGTTCACATTATTGATTCTATATCCCTATATCCATGACCGATGAAATATGGTCTTCAATTAATACATGTGCTAGTCAATAGAGTCACTAGTGTTCCGACCAGGGATACATTTAGAATGACATCATATAAGTTAAAGATCTTCACCAACAAGTCATATACTTATTAATCTTTATCAATGATGATTCATTTAAGAAACAAAATAATATTTATTCTATAACTTATAAATATAGACGTGATACAATCATCTCTATGATTGCCTCTAGGGCATATCACCAACACAATTTTTTGATAGCCACAATGTTACTAGGGAGAAGAAGGTACACTCTGCATCAATTGAGTTCACCGAATACGCACTTGTTTGGTGGAACCAATTATGCCATGTCGGAGGACGACCCGACACATAGGAACGCATGAAGAACATCATGAGGAGGCGGTTTGTGCTAGCGCACTACACTAGAACCTTGCACACGAAGTTGCAGTGACTTCGTGTGAAATCACCGAGCACGTCCATAACCGCGGACACGGCTATTCGAATAGTTTTACACTCTGCAGAGGTTGTACAGCTTGACCCACAAGACACGACTTCTCTAGTCTGTTTGGCATCCATCGATACCACTGCTCACTACCTTCGGTAAGCAGTCTAGAGCACGTGACAAAGCCTTCACAAAGCTCCTTCTTAATCCAATTCTGCCCTCTAAGGTTTCAACACTGAATGTCTCCCCGACCAGACAGAGCCCCCCTCTTGCACCATAGTGAGTACGTCCATCCCGTAACTCACTCTTCCAAGACAGAACCAAAATTGAGACATTGCTAATTAATCAGCCAGGTCCTGCCCATATAGGACATGTGGTTGTACGGTTAAGACTCAGTTTAATGGCGCATAAGATTAAGTCATTGACAAGTTACTTAGGCGATCTTTCTACAAACCCACAACGTGCTAACCACACCCCTACTATCTACCATCCACTCGCCTGAGTGAAAACCAATTTGTTTAACTGCAGGCAAACCTGCACAAATAACCAAGAATGCCGTGGAAGAGGCAAAAAGTAAGAATATTGATGCCATTGTAGTGGATACTGCTGGAAGACTACAGGTCAGTCTTCTGTGTATTTGCTTTTCATTTTTCAGTTTACATGTCATAAACTAGTATGGAATTCTGATCCGAACCTAATTCATCTGTGCCATTATAAAAAAATGGAAATACATGTCATTCAGATGGCATATTGCTCGCATTATGGCATTGCCTATTTCCTTTATGTTTAAATTAGTGTCGCTGGTACATATTAACTAAATCAGATGACAATGATTGATGAATTGAAAGAAGTAAAGAAGGCTGTTAATCCTACAGAAATTCTTCTCGTTGTTGATGCCATGACTGGCCAAGAAGCTGCAGGTATCCATCTGTTTCTTCTTGCTACTATTAAAGTCTTATTGTTGCCAAGTACCAACATTTTATGCATTATTTGTTGGTACCACAGCAATGCAGCATGGACATCCAGGAAATTAACTACCTCCCTGAAATTTGACTATCTGGCGAATTCTTTACAGTTTTTGTTGCTTCTAGTGTGCTATACAGAGCAGGACATGTTCTTCTAATCCTATAAAATCATAAATGCTTAAAAAGCTGCAAGCCTGCAACAACCACTTAATACTATTTCTTTTCTGATATGCAGCATTGGTCACCACCTTCAATATTGAGATTGGTATCACTGGTGCATATTAACTAAATTGGATGGTGATTCCAGGGGTGGAGCAGCACTAAGTGTTAAGGAGGTAAGAAACTTGTCTTGCCATCATATCTATGAATGTTTAGCATCACTGATAGCATACTTCCATGATAAGTTGATAATTCAAAGAAGATTATTGTCCATATATTTTGGTCCAACCTACGAATTCCTCTTTTAATAGACATGCCTGGGTTGAATGAATTCACCTGCTCCTTTCACTAATTGATGATCAGTACATGTGTAGTTCTGTAGTTGCAGATGCCGGTTTTTGACCGGCTTAACGTTTGTTCTGTGTGGATATCTTTATAGTTATCTTCTTCACTTTTATGTTGGATTTATCAAGAAAAATCTATGGTTTATCATCAGACTACGTATGTGTGCTGTACTGCGTACATATATATGGTCAATCTTAAATCCTTATTAGTTACCTGGTTCTATGTATTGTAGTAAATTTGTTTTTCTTATTTTCAGCTTGTATATGTAAGAACATCACTGCTTCATGAACCATACAGGTGTCTGGAAAGCCAATCAAGTTTGTAGGGAGAGGAGAACGGATGGAGGACCTTGAGCTTTTCTATCCTGATCTGATGGCGCAGTGTGTTTTAGGAATGGGAGATGTACTTTCATTTGTTGAAAAAGCACAAGAAGTCGTAAGTAGCTTCCTGTAAAACTTCTCCTTTGGTCTTGTCCTAAGCAATACACTGACGATTTTATGGTGTTCACATGATGATGCAAATAGACGTGTCAAGAAGATGCAGTAGAATTGCAGAAGAAGATCATGAGTGCAAAATTTGACTTCAATAACTTCTTAAAGCAAACACAAAATGTTGCAAAAATGGGTTCCATGAGCCGTGTCATTGGAATGATTCCAGGCATGAACAAGGTACATGAACCTGTGGAATTCATTGAGTTAACATCCCCACTGCATGTATGTTTAAATTTGATATGACAAAGGCCAGAACTTGGCAACACTTCTCATTGTAAATAGGTCACTCCTGCACAAATTCGGGAAGCTGAGGAAAGACTTGAACTCGTGGAGTCAATGATCAATGCAATGACTGCTGGTACTTTCCTCCTGAACTGGGGCTATACATATGAAACTTGTGACCATGATTCCTTGTGTCATGGACATAGATGCTTAATTGCATTTGTGCTGGCATTTTGCAGAGGAAAGGGAAAGACCAGAGTTACTGGCTGAATCACGCGAGAGGCGGATGAGAATGGCTGAGTCTGGAAAGACAGAACAAGAGGTTCAGTTCTATTCTTGTCATCTCATCACAATGTTTTGCCTACACCAGTTAGCATTCGCCAGACTTTATTCCCCTCCATGGAGCTAATAAACAGATTGCCATTATTCACTCTATCAGGTGAGCCAACTGGTTGCACAGCTATTCCAAATGCGTGCTCAAATGCAGAAACTGATGGGTATGATGCAAGGACAATAATCAATTCCAGGAATGGGAGATCTCATGGAGTCACTTAAAGCCGATGAGAAGGTAACAACGTCTCTGACGGTGTGAATAAATCTATCAGTTTGCCTGGGGAACTTTTTATAGTTGACTGAATTCATGTGTATCATTCAGGCACCTCCTGGCACCGCACGGCGGAAGAGGAGGCACGGGAAGACAAGGCAGAGGGAACTGGACGCAGTGGGTGGCGTCAATAGGTTTTGAGTTGATGTGCATTGGAGTTGAAAGTTTTTTGCTGGAATAGGCTCCTGCGTGCAAGATCAGACTTGTTCAGACCCCATCTACTGGGACATTAGGTTTGGATGAAATGGAACATGTAATGCACCAGGCCTGTAAATGTCAGAATGGTACTGCCTGGCCCCCTTCATTTTGTTGCCTGGCCCAATTTTGATGGCATAGAGCAAATGAACTACGATCCAATATTCCAGCCCGGTCAAGTGTTAACGGGATGGATATAACTGGGCCCGTTCTAGGCATTAATTCTACTCCAAAAGCACACCGGGCCCATCTGCCGTTCATTCCCCACCGCCCTTGTCCTCCTCGTTTCTCCCCTACCCTCAAAACCATAGTTGTCAATTTCATTTCAGAAGTTATTTCAGTTTGCCTTTTGGTATGGAATCCATTGGTACCGGTCCATTTGACATACCATTCTGGATTTTAATATAATAATATATTTTGTTCATAAATATATGTAATTATATGCACACGTAATTCACTTGAAATCTCATTTCAAATACGTAACCATAGAATAAAAAATAACATATAGTTCAATGACTTGATAAATACAAATATTGTACTGGTTAAATAATACAAAATGAGTTCATAACTTCATACATTTTACCATAGTATAGCATAGTAGTTTAATATAATTTCATTTATCAATGAAGTAGTATTGGACTGGGTCTTCCGAGTTTATTCTGGTCACATCAATTATGCTCGGTACCAGAATTACTGAAATGATCGGAATGGGTTGGAATGGATCGAAATGACCGATATTGAGGGCGCTCCCATCGTCCCACTTCTTAGCTTCTTCACTCGTTTTTCATGCATTGTAGCATATTGCATTCATATAAAAATTTAAAAAATGATGTATTGTAATATAGCTTTATTGCTTCACTTTTAATTTGATGAAATTTTGTTTATTATCCCCGTTGATGTAGCTAGCATTTGATGATGTCATACTATAGCTTGTACGCTTGTCTTAACATGATTTACTTGCTTAGCTACTTGTTGATGCCTTGACATCTGACCTAGAGCTAGAAAGTCTAGGCTTAATCTAAAATTACCAAGTGATATCTAAATTCAGCTTGTGCATGAGTTGAGCTGGGCTTTTATGTCTTTTGAAATCTTGTTCATGCTTTTTGAGTGCCAACTAGGATTAATTGACTTATCTTGAATCTGTCTTCAATTTAAAAGAAAAATCTTGGACAGTTCATGGCTTTTGCTCAATTTTGATGCTTTAATGAAAAATCTCTTGTTTTCACAAAAAAACAACAATTTATATTATGAAAAATATTAAAAGAAAACAAGGGAGTGCATGCAAAAGGTTTGTTACGTGTCTAGAGCACTCTTTACTAAAATAGTGGTATGTTACACCCCATTAGAGTTTTTTCATACTTAAAAATGTCATGTATTTGCTCGCAAACAGTTTCTTACATGCCTAGAGCAAAAACTGAAAATCAAATAAAATTGGGCAAGTTATTTCAAGTTGTAGGCTTTGTAATCCTTCTAGTAATCAATATTTGTTTCATTATCTTGGATTACATGGTTGCTATGCCTTTGTTTATACTTTTGCAGTCTTTTCAGGTTATCCTCTAGTGATTTCAGTTATTCACTAGACTAGATGGTTCCTGGATATATGTCTTGATGTCAACTTGTAACTTGTAACTTGCCATTCTTGATATTCTAGCTTTTATACTCAATATATCTTTGTGCATTAGAAGATGCTAGCATCTTCATATTGGGTAATCTCTGATGCTCCTTATTCCTAAAAACTGAAAATAAAAAAAATGAAGCCACTCCATTGCATTTCGTGCATGCTCCTTCTTATGCTTCTTCCCTACATCTTAGAACTGAAAAAATGAATGAGAAGAAGATGCGATTCCTTGATGACTACATTGTCAAAGGGGGGAGAAAATACGGTAAAAAAAAGCTGAAAAAGGCTTTGCATGCATTCAGGGGGGAGAAAATGCAAACAAGGGGAGAAATTCAAAATTTGGTAGAGCTTAGTGAGGGGGAGCATCTCATATGCATTCTTGAGCTATAATGTTTATTTATTTGTTGAATTTGCAAAATTGACACCTTATTATGATCAAAGATCAAATTGAATAGTTGTTCTTTCATATGGACCTTGAGTGAATTTTTGAAGCCATATATGGATTTGAATCTTTTCTGCACTTCATTGCCTCTATTAGTTTGCTTCTACATTCCTCTATTAGTTTGCCATATATGGACCAAGCTGAGGCTTTGCGCAAAACCGAGTGAGAAGATTCAAAACAACATCAAATTTGCATTCTTTTTGGTAGATTGGCAATGTTTTCATGGGAGGGGGATTGTGGAGTCCATGTATATGGCCCTAATCTTAGTGTTAAATAATTGGCATCGGCATTGAGGTGTTTGGGAGGGAGAAACCCTCAGTTTAGCCTTGTGTCGACCTGACTATCAGGTGCTAGCAGTATGACTGAACCTGCTGGGCGATCAAACCGTCTGAGTTGAGCAGTCTGACCATCCATGGTGGACGTCAGACCAACGGTTTGGAAGTTCGAGGAACAGGATCAAACACTTGTGTGTGAGTATTTAGAGGTGTGTTTGCACCGGCTACAATTGAAAATAGAGATTGGACGCAAAACTAGATAGAGTTTTACCGAAAAGTCCAGAGAGGGGTGTTTCGGATTTTGGGAAGCGGTCTAATTGGCAGGGTGTTGGTGGCATAGTTGTCAATTCCATTCTAGATATCATTCCGGTTTGCCCCTTGGTATGGAATGTGCCGCTACCGGTCCATTTCGACGTACTGTTCTAGATTTTAATACAATAATATATATATTTATTCATAAATATATATGTAATTATATGCACACATAATTTCACTTGGATCCCACTTTAAATACATAACCATACAATAAAAATGACACATAGTTCAATGACTTCATAAATTCAAAGATCATATGTAGTTAAATAATACAACACGAGTTCGTAACTTCATACATTTTACCATAGTCTAACATAATTTCACTTCTCGATGAAGTAGTCTCGGGTGAGCCTTCCAAGTGATTCAAATGAGTGGTCACATCTACTATGCCCGATACTAGAATTTCTGGAATGACTAGAATGGGACGGAATAGACCGAAATGACCGATATTGAGGGTGATACGAGATTGAGGCCACTGTGTGCCACTTTGGGTGCCAATATAGCATGTTCTGGCAAATTCTGGCCGGTACCGGAATGAAATTGATAAGTTTGGTTGGTGGTTAGACCGACTGGCGGTCTGACCAGTCCCCTTTTACCAAGGCTGGTGGTTAGATTGGCCGATGGGCGGCGGTCTAACCAATGTGCCAAGAGGTTAGACCAACCAAGGGCGGCGGTATAACCGACAGGGATGAATTCATGCACAGTAGGTGTACTGAATTTCTAGATTTGGCCATCGTAATGGGATTCAGTATATAGGTATTGTATGATGCATGTTTTGGCTAATGTGGGTCAAGTTGCGAGAAACTTATGCCCGCAATTGATTTATTGGTCTATTGTTGTGCAAGGGCGCTTAGAGTCAACTATAATCAACGACGATGATGATTGGGAGTAGGCTAGGAGAGTTGTAATCTAGAACGATCGAGGATGCTGAGTGATGTGGTTGAACTCAAGCATGGTTTAAGAAGGACAAAAACAACCGAACAAGAAGTTCGGTGCAACGGGTTATATCAAGTAGCTTAAGGCCAGTACAAATGCCATGGTGGTTCGGTGGGAGCCAAATGGATGAGACTTGCTGACATGTGTAAAGCCTTTATGAACCTACGTGTGGCTGAGCATGAGATTGCTTCATGATTGGACTCGGTTATGGAGAAAGATTGATAAGGAGTATTTTGGCATCTTCATCAAAATACCGAGTTGATGACTTCGGAGAAACCGTGGCGCAAGAAGGCGCAAAGACGAAGCAATTTAGGTCAAGAAAAGGAGAAGAACGCGAAGAGGCAGATTCAGAATACCCGGATCTTCATCCGCTTTGCGAAGCGTGTGTGAGTGTAGACTCATTTGTTTGTGTGCTTAACGGGTGCTCAATAACGTTTTCTTGTACAAGCAAGCCTTCCGCTGTGTTCTTGAGCTTTTGATCTTCATAACTTTCGTAGCTATTAAAGTGTAAAAAAAAGTTGAATACCAAATATGAAAATAAGGTGGCTCCTGTTAACTCCTCCAGTCGGTCGAACACACTACCATGTTTCTGCTGCTCGATTCTTCTTCTTTGGTTTGTTGTTCACTGCTTTCTTCTACCCATCCACGCATTCTGCGCGTGGCTAAAACCAGAGGCGCGGTGATGTCAGCGCCAACATTGGTTCTTCTGCCCTTCTCCACATGGTTACGTCACGCATTGCTTGATCGTGCTCGTGCTTTCTTCTATTCTAGGACCATTGGCAGTACCATATTTGATCGATCCACAAGGCTTCTAGAAGTTCTCGAAAAAGGGCTTCTAGAAGCCGCTCATGATTGGTGTGTGAAGAAGCATGAGCAAGACAAATTGCCGTTTTACCACATCTTGATTTCTCAGTGAACACATAGTCACCATTGATTGCTGTAGATAGCACGAACATGACATGATCTTTATCTACAAAAAAACAAGTTGGGACAATTCCCTACATGCCACTGAATAACTTCGTTTGTTTCTTAGATGTCACTGACATGTGTGTCCAAGGTGTACATATCAGTCTCAAAATGAGTGGCATATAAGAAATCATATAGTTTGTTGGTGGTATACAACAAATTAATAAAAAATGTTTATCGGAACATTAAGAGCGAATACATATTTACAGTGCTACTGGTAGTACTACATTACTACGTCAGAATGTGACCGAAGTTGCTCTACAAACTCCGGAGCAGGGCAATTCAAAGAGCGCAACAGACAAGTTTCTTTAGAACAAGTTAAGTTTCCGACGCTCCTTGCGAGAAGATTACTTATTACCAAGTGGTAAGCATAGCTTCCCTTTCTTTCTCTTGTTAGTTCTTCGCCTGCTGTTCTTTTGGGCAGTGAGTGCTAAAGACCAAAATATGTTAATGGGCAGACAGGTCAAACTGCTTGCCTGCTTGCTTGCTGCTCTCATGTCTTACGCTAGTAACACATCTCTTCTTATTCGTTGCCACCTTTTTTTCGTGGGGAGTAACATATCTTTTCAACTACTAAATCAGATTAATAATTGAATCTTATCACTAAAAAAGGCATGGATAAAAATAGTGGAGATTAGGAATCAGACCGTGGCCGGTTGGTAAAGAGGTCGTGTCATCCACTCGCCCACCCGTGTCTGCCTCCTTCTTAAGTATTATTGGGGCTCCTGATCAATTTTTTAAGAGTAAATTTCGCAAAACTGTAATTTTATTGGATAAACTACCAGTTTGCTACAACTTTAAGTGATGAATTTGGATAGCTACACCTTTAAGAGACAATTTTTTCAAAAAAAAAAATCTGCAACTACGTCATGAACGTATCTGTGAACCCAAATGTCATACACACATGTGGTACCGAGCCCGTTACGAGGAGCCACGCAAGCACCAAGGCGGCTCACACATCAGCGGTACAAAAGTTACAATTTATTGATAGTTTGGATTGTATAGTTGCAGGTATGTGAAATTTACACAGAAGCTCTTCTCCGCTGCAGTATGTTACAGCTGGCTGGATTCCTGTTTTGGTCACGTCGTGACCCCATCGTCACGCATGGTCTCAGAACAACACACACTTTGCTTGGCCTTAACTCCTCCCCTCTGCACTTCTGCGCTACCATGTTGTGCTATGTGTCCTAGTGGATATTCTCCCTCCCCTCTTCCCATCCCTGGCCTCATCACCGCCCCCACGCTTTAGCCCCCGTTGGCAATCTCGCCCACCCACCCGCCCATACCTCTTTAGTTTCTATCTCACTGCCATGGAGGGCCCACATGCCAGTTTGGTTTAAAACCAATTAAAATAAATGAGTCACTAACTAGTAGACCACATGTTTGCCTTCATTTTAAAAAGAGTAAATTTTGCATAACTGCAACTATTTTGTCAAACTATTAATAAACTGTAACTTTTGTAGCGCTGATGTGTAAGCCTCCTTGGGGCTTGCATGGAACCCCGTAATGGGCTCACCGCCGTATGTGTGTATGATATGTGAGACCGGCTTGTCAGAAGAACCTGTTCGTGATAGCGTTGCAGTTTTTTTTTTTTTTTAAAAAATTTGGTTTCTTAGAGGTGTAGCTACCTGAAGTCCTAGCTTAAATTGTAGCAAATTTATAGTTTTCTAGTAAAGTTGCAGTTATGGGAAATTTACTCATTTAAAAAAATAATGGAGATTTACTAATTTGCATGGAGTATTCCAAGTTGTGTCTCTAACTATTTTAATTTCGTTCTGGAATGTTCGAGTTATGAGAAATTGAAAGGCGATTGATGATAGTATTTGATAGGAGTAAGAGCTGAATGTGACGTAGGAAGTGACAAGCAAAGTCAAAGTAGTTCAACTATTTGGAACAAAAGTAATAGAAAATGCACTGAATTTGTACTGCCATGATGCGGCCGATCAACCAACAACAACCTGGAGAAGACCTTTCAAATTGTACTATTATACTAACTCCGTTTAATATTTGGCACCGTTTGACTTTGAACGGTCTCTAAAGTTTAATCGCTAATTTTACACTAATACATTTGTAAAATGTTGTGAAATTACAGTATCATGAAAGTATTTCTTTTGACAAATATAGCAATATCATTTTATTATGATCAATATAAATATTTAGAAAAATACTATTGATTGAATTTTACAAAGTTTGACTGGTCCAAGTAAAAAATGACAAATAAACGGGACTGGAGGGAGTATTTGTGATGTCTAGCAGTATGAGCACAACGAAGACTCAAGCAAGTTGTATGAGAAATTCTAATTAACTACTTGACATGAATGACAAATAAATGGAGCAGTTTTAACATATCTTCTAGTATATGATATTGTAACAAAGCTCTGCAAATGGTAAACATGTATCCCAAGCTGCTCCATAGTCTAATGCACATGCTCTTAATATATCTTCTAGTATCTGATTTGCTCTCTCTATTTGCCCCCCCCAGTTTGCAGACGATAAGCTATGTTGAATGCCAAACTGTTCCCACCGCTTCATGTAACTTCTTCAAGAATTTAGATGTGAATTGTGCTTTCGGTCTAAAACTATTCTTTTGGAATTACGTAATGATACTATCTTGGTTAAGTATAATTCGCTAACTTATTTTTCCCATAAGTATATCGATTGGAATAAAATGTGTCACTTTTGTTAATCGCCCACTATCATCCATATTGCATCATATCCTTTTGTGTCTTCGCTAACCCTGTAATGAAGTCCATGCTAATTTCTTTCCACTTCCAATCTGGTATTGGCAAAGATTGTAATAATCCTACAGGTTTATGATGATCTATCTTAATCTTCTGACATACATCACACTGAGCTATGTATTTGGCTATCTCTCTTTTCATATTTTTCCACCAAAATGTTTTCTTCAAGTCTTGATACTTCTTTGTTCCTCCTAGATGTATTGAGAACCGAGATGAGTGAGTTTCTTGTAAAATTAATTCCTTTAGCTCCTTCTTGTTTAGAGTATACAAACGGTCTCGAAATTGTATTATTCCTTATTCATCTTTATTGAATTCCACTGGATCTTTATTTTGACTATCCTTCATGAGTTGATTGAATTTTATGATTTTCCTGTTGTGCATGTTCGACCTACTCAATGAGATTTGGTTGCATTTTTAAAGCTGATATTGACCCTTGCTCAACTATCTTCAAGTTCAATTGTTGCATTTCTATTTGTAGTTGAGACTAACATTCCCATATTGCATTGAAACTATGATATACTTTTCTACTGAGTGCATCTGCTACAACATTTGCTTTTCCGGATGATCTTGAATATCCAGATCATAATCTTTGATTAATTTTAACCATCTTCTTTGTCTTAAATTCAGATCTGGTTGAGTGAAAATGTATTTCACACTCTTGTGGTTAGAAAATACCTCACAATGATTTCCCAACAGATAATGTCTCCAAATCATCAAAAAATGTACCACTGATGCTAATTATAGATCATGTGTAGGAGGTTGTCGGTGTATGTGGGTGGTAGGATTTGGTTGCAGTTTTTGAAGGTCTTTATTTCCCTAGATCCTATAACCAACCTAAGGTCTCAATCTATGATCAAGGTGGTTGGAGTTGATCAAAGATTATGATATGAGTCTCTATTATCATCCCAGCAAAGCCAACGCTGTTGCAGATGTGCTCAGTCACAAGGTCTATTGCAATACCATGTCGATCAAGGAGCAACAACCCGCCCTCCACGAGGAATTTCAGTGGCTCAACTTGGGAGTGGTTGAGCATGGTTTTCTCGCTGCCTTAGAGGTGCAAACAAATCATTTTATTAGGCTATGTCCAGCCCTAGGTGCTTTGTTAGTTTGAAAACTAAAAATACAAATAAAATAATTTAGACTTGGGCAAGTGGTTGGATGGTGTGTTGTTGGGTGTATGGATGTCTTGCCTTGATCAACAAGGACCGAACATCTTGTTTCACCAAAACCAAGCATTATTGCGTACTAACCATATGAGAGGATATGTGACCTCTCTTGACTTAGTACTTTGTCGTGTGTTAGATCCGGGTCGTAGGTTGGCTGTTGTTCTACTATTAAAAAAATGTTTTGTTGTTGTGGGTGTGCGGTGGTGGAGTTCCCAGTAGGTTCTCCATCTCAAGGGGCATCGTAGTTATCCAAGTCTTTACCCGTGATAGGTAGTTGACCTAGACTTTACGATGACCCTAACACAACGTATGAGTTTCCATCCATACGGGCGACTCATAGTAAATACATTATATTGGAAACATGTCGTATGACTTAGCTCTGTCGGCACACCTTCGGAAGTGTGCTTTATCGCGTGGTAAAAAGAACGATCTGACGTGTGGGTACATTGGTACACCCCTGCAGGGTATAAACTATTCGAATAGCCACATCCTAGGTTATGGACACGCTTGTGATTGAATTTGTAGGAGTTAGACTTAACGTTTTGAAATTTTAACTTTAAAACAAGATCGGTTGGCATTGAGAGTGGTCTCATGCTCTGTTTATGAGCTGCGGGGCAGCCACCAGTTTTTGTTTAGATGTTTTCTAATATTTTTTACTCACTGTTATTTAAAGTATCAGAGTTATTTACGCACTTGCCATTTCAATCTACTACTTGTACTTCAAATGAAATATTGTTTTATGCTGAAAATTGCTAGGTAGCAGCCTTCTTTTGATACATGAATGCATATGAATATTCTTTTGCTTGTAAGTCTTATGAGTACAACTTTGTACTCAACCCGGTTGCTGTAAATTTCAGAGGAGGTTGATCCCCAAGGGGTCAATCATTGTGAGACTGTCTATGAGGACGACCACTAGCTCGGCGGGCTTTCGGTCAGGTTGCCTTGTAGGTGAGGGCATCCGGTCGGTTTTCTTTTATGCCATCTTATCGCTTTTGATATTCCGCTGCGCACTTAACTTTTATTATTGCTATTTGATCGGTTGTATGTATGAAAACTAAAGTTGTATTATGGTTATGTTGTAATCTTTTGATACTACGATATTGTAATATTGTTGTATGTCTTTACTTTTGATATTGTTTTATAAGGTGTATGTGTACCGCTCCTGGGAGGTACACAATACACCGAGGTGGGATATTTGATTTGTAATGCTAGAACCAATCAGATGGTTAAGTATTGCAAGTTAAATACCACAGTCCTCACAAAGTTGGTATGAGAGCCATCTTGATTGTATAAACCCCTATCTTGGTCGTCGTAGAGGATATTTTGATAAACTTATTTTCAAAATATCAAATATTTGATGAAAACTTGAATAAGTTATCAGAATTTACTCCTTTCCTATCTTAGCTTCTTAATCTTACCTTGTTCTCATTTAAGTTTTGAAAACATGTTTCCTCTCTCTTCTCCTTCAAAGATTTGTAGGATCTTGATTAATTTTAGAGTGGGAAATGGTGAGAGTTGAAAATATTAAGTATGGGCTTTCCTTTGATGAAGTTAGGAGGCGCTTGGAGTGGAAAACTATAATGCGGAGCACGGTTATCAAATTTGGACAGCGAGCATCATATCTAGACAGCAAGCCCGTAGATTGTCATTAGGACTGAAAATGAGAGGAGAATTCAACTAAAACTTGTGCGAATAAAAGGGTAAGATGTGATTATAGATATCTAGCGCCAAAACACTCTTAGCTAGTCTATACCATGCTCTTTTGATGCGCTAACATTTTGTTTGCATTCTGGAATTTTCGTCCCCACACGATTGCTCATTCATTCAGCACGGGTTAGTCGTGCCGGGGATGTAAACCTTTGACATCTGAGTTTTGTGTTGATTCTTATGCCTTTATAACAATATTTGGGTTTCATTTCTTGTTAATTATATATATGCTTTCGGGTTAGGGTAATACCTCATTCCCCTTAGTCGATTGCTTCTCTTCTGTTGTCCTTCGTATCTCCTATCTCGTTGTCGTTGCTAATCCTTTTCGATGGAACAGGATGATGGGAAGAACTCGCAGTGGACAAGGCCATCAGGCAGGCAGTGATGAAGAACTGTCGCCTACTCCAACCATGGCGGAGGTTCTCGTTCAGATTGAACGGAATAGGATTGACCAAACTAGGATCTTAGAGGCTATTGCGCGGAACACCTCCTCTCTCTCCGGTGGCTCTGGATCCAGAGGAGGAGGAGGCGGTCATCAACCAAGCGGAGGACTCGCGGAATTCCTCCGCACTCATCCCCCGACATTCTCACCGTTCGAGGACCCACTGGACGTTGATGACTGGCTACATCTGGTGGAGCGGAAGCTCGAGATCGCCCATTGCCAAGAACGAGAGAAGGCACTCTTCGCCTCCCATCAGCTAGATGGGGCAGCGCTCTCATGCTGGGAGAATTTCCTTGCCATGCAACCCGCTAGCTTAGCCATCACATGGGAGGCATTCAGTATTGCTTTCGATGGGCTCATGTTCCAGCCGGTCTCATAAAATTAAAGAAGAAGGAGTTCCTTGCACTCAAACAAAGGCGCAAGTCGCTCACTGAATATCATCATGAGTTCAACCACCTCTCTCGGTACGCCCCTTAGGACGTGCCCTCTGATGAACCTAAACAAGAGAAGTTCATGGATGGCATGTCTGAAGAGTTGAAGGACAAGCTATCCATCGTGGAGTTTCCTGACTTCTAGACCTTGGTCGCCAAGACCATTGTCTTAGAGCACAAGGGGAGATCCTTCACTGAGTCTCGCAAGTACAAATGGGAGGCTCAAAAATCAATAGGAGGACAATATTCTCGTCCAAGCCGGGGAAGGGCAAAGGTGACTACGGTGGTCCGAGCAAGAACGACTACATCGACAAGAACCGCAACACGAAGCCCTCAGTACCTGCTCAAGGCAAGAAGAAGTTCCGCAACTTTGGGAAGGCCAAGAAGCTCTTCCATTGCGTCCTCGCCGCCTTCGACGACCTCAACTTCAGCGATGTGGAGGGATGGAGCGACGACGAGGAAAGGATGATCAATATCCCAAGGACGGTGGCGACTTCATCGGCATGTGCTTCATGGCCAACGGACCGACGTCGTGACAATGAGCTCTACGACTGACCGATGAGGTAGGTCCCTCCTACGACCAGCTCAATGATGCATTTCTTAAGCTTGGAAAGTTTTATGCTAGATCTAGAGCTAGGGTTGTTGATCTTGAGAAGGAAGTAGATAGTCTATCACGGGAGCTTACTTCACTTAGATCTGCTCCCTCCCGTGATGATTGTGATACATGCTGTGTCTTGATTGGTGACATGGAGAAATTAAGGACCTCGCATGATAGTCTGATTTCTGAGCTTGAGAAACTTAAGGTGGAGAATGCTAGTCTGCTTGCTGAACTAGAAATGAGTAGGGTAGCACCTATTCCATCGACTATTGTAGAGACTACTTCTTGCACCTCATGTGAGGATAAGGACAATGCTTTTAAAGGTCTTTATACCATGTTGCTTGATCTGCCCGAGATATGTGAAAGCTGTAATAATCTGAAGATGAACCTAAAATGAGCAGATCATAAAATTGCTGATTTACAAGCTTCGTTACTTGAGCCAATTGTTTCTTATATGAACTGTCCTAAGTTAACTGCTGAACTTGAATCTGTCTCAAAACAGTTTCAAGAAATGATTGACCATGATAAGAAAATTGCTCAGTATGCTTCTAAGGACCCTGTTAGCTCACCATGCAATAACTGTGAAAAACTAAAATATGAATTGATTGCTCTAGATGAAAAATGTGTGAAGCTAACTAAGGACTTTCTATAGAAGCAACCATCTGCTTGTAATGTGTGTGCTGGGAAGAAGCATGAGGGTTTGGTAGAGACGCCTAGCGACGTAAACCAACTGCTGGTAGTAGGATTGTTCCTCAGTCGGTTTGTGCATGCACAAGCTAATCTTTCCTCTGCTGTTGGTTCTTCTTCTGCTCCCTTATCTTCTGATGTTCCTTCTTCCCCCTGCTCTTCTTGCACCTCTCTCTTTCGGGAGTGTCAGTATCTTATGAACACTCTCGAGAGGTTTGTAGGAGGCAAGAAGAAGCTCAACCTCATTCTAGACCAATCTAAGATTTGCAGATTTAATCAGGGTCTAGGATATGATTTCCATGAGGACATGAGAAAGCATCCACCTGTCGTGCTCAGAACCATAGCACCAGGTGTGATCAAGACTAAGCCCAGGACTGAGAATGTTAATTTTAAATCGGCGGGTTTTGTTCAAGGGATCTCTGACAGCAAGGTGATTTCACCTGCAGCTTCGGCCTCTCAGAAGACGAAGTATCATTGCACCTTCTGTCAGAAGGATGGATACTTGTTCGATCACTACTTTAGGCGCGCCAAGATTGGGCGTAGAGACCGTGTTGAGTTTTCTAGGCACATTCAGGGTCAGCCCCAGACCTTGAGTGCACCTAAGACCAACACGAGGTCTAGGCTTGCTCCAGCTGATGGTTTTGGGCAGCATCGAGGACTTGGTTTTTCCGAGCTTTCTGGTTTTCTCCTCATGCTCCTTTTGGTCGTGACTTCCGTCTTTTTGAGGGTAGATCTCGTTTTTCCTTTCGAGATGGCTACCCGCGACGAGATCAGCATGTTGCCAGCATTCCGACTCGCTCTTCCATAGCAGTCGGATTCAACAACGACCAGTCCGCATACGCACCGTTTGGCTTGTTGAGTGACAGAGAGCGTAGGGTAGATAGAGGTCAGTCTTGCTTGACTACTTCATCTGTTCGACGTGTTACTCAGTATTGGGTGCCAAAATCACTTTTGATTCACCCCAGTACTGAGACTTTACTCTCTGTTTGACTCAGTTCACGGGCGAGGAAGGAAAGGTTTGGCTTGTAGACTCTGGTTGTTCTCGCCATATGACCAGAGATTCTCATTGGTTTTCTTCCCTAGCCCGTGCTCCAGGTGATGAGACGATCACCTTCGGAGATGCTTCGTTTGGGCGCGTCATCGCTAAAGGTACTGTGCGCATTAATGATTCATTTATTCTAAAAGATGTTGCCTTAGTGAGTAAGCTGCAGTATAATCTGCTTTCAGTCTCTCAGCTCACCGATGACGATTTCGAGGTGAGTTTTAAGAAAAATAATTGCAAATTTTTGATTCTTCGGGTAGTCTGGTTTATGGATTTCGTCATGGGAGGATTTTTCGTGCTGATTTTTCTGAGTCTTTTGGTGATCCTCTCCGGTGTTTAATTGCTTCTGAATCCCGTGATTTGACCTTTTGGCATAGGAGACTTGGTCATATAGGATTTGATCATTTGACCCGAGTTAGCGGCCACGATCTCATTCGTGGTTTGCCGAAACTCAAGATGGTCAAGGATCTAGTTTGCGCTCCGTCTTGCGACGACAAGATGGTTGCCGCTTCTCATTCTCGATCCACAAAGGACAATGACCGATGCACTGGACAATTGCTCCACATGGATCTGATTGGCCCGGCTCGAGTCGCGATCGGCAGGAGGGAAGTGGTATGTTCTTGTTGTGGTCGATGACTCTCGAGGTACTCTTGGGTGTTTTTCTTAGCCTCGAAGGATGAGACGTTTACACATTTACGTGGTTTTTTAGTAGGCTTTCGTTGAGCTCCTGTGCATTACGAGCAATTCGCAGTGATAATGGCACGGAGTTCAAGAATTCCTACTTTGAGAGTTTCGTGGTGAGACAGTGTAGAGCACCGTTCTCTTCTCCGCACGTCCCTCAGCAAAATGGTGTTGTGGAGAGGAAGAACCGTACCTTGGTCGAGATGGCCAGGACGATGCTAAATGAATATTCTACACCTAGCAAGTTTTGGGCTGAGGCTATCGCCACTGCATGCCATGTTTCAAACAGAGTTTTTCTTAGGGCACTCTTGCATCGCACTTCTTATGAGTTGAGATATGGGCGAAAGCCCAGTGTCTCGCATTTTCGTGTGTTTGGTTGCAAGTGTTTTATTCTGAAGTCTGGGAACTTAGATAAGTTCGAGTCACGATCTTGTGATGGGATCTTTCTAGGTTACTCGACTTCCTCTCGTGCCTATAGAGTCTGGAACTGCGAGTCTAGCAAAATGGTAGAAACCTGTGAGGTGACCTTCGATGAGGCCAGTCCGAGGACTAGGCCTGATATCTCAGGCTCTCTAGAGCAGTTCGAGTCCATCTTTGTGGATGTTGAGGAGGACGGAGTGAGGGTTGTCTGCCCGATCCAGTTCTTTCTCCTCCTCTTGAGGTGCCTTCTTCCACCGCACCTCGAGGAGATTAGCCTTTGCCTTCTGCTTCTTCTGAAGCTAGTGGCTCTGTTCCTATCTCATCTGCTCATGAGATAGAGGCCACTTCTTCATCTCATTCTGGACCTCCTAGACACATTCAAAAGGACCATCCTTCAGAGCAAATCATTGGAGATCTTTCTGAGCGAGTCACTCGTTCAAAATCTGGTTTGTCTCTCTTCTGTCTCCATTCTGCCTTTGTTGCCTCATTTGAGCCCAAAGACGTTTGTCATGCTCTCTCTGATGAGTCATGGATTAATGTCATGCATGAGGAATTAAAAAACTTTGAAAGAAACAAGGTCTGGTCGCTTGTTGAGCCCCCTCGAGGTCACAATATCATTGGGACCAAGTGGGTGTTCAAGAACAAGCAAAGCAAAGATGGGGTAGTCATTCGAAATAAGGCTAGACTGGTAGCTCAGGGCTACTCTTAGGTTGAGGGTCTCGATTTTGAGGAGACTTTTGCCCCTGTAGCCAGACTTGAAGCTATTAGAATCTTGCTTGCCTTTGCAGCTTCTAAGGGTTTCAAGCTTTACCAGATGGACGTCAAGAGTGCCTTTCTCAATGGATTTATTGAGGAAGAAGTCTATGTCAGACAGCCTCCAGGTTTCAAGAATCCCAAGTACCCTAATCATGTCTACAAGCTTTCCAAAGCTTTGTATGGACTTAAGCAGGCTCCTAGAGCCTGGTATGAAAGACTTAAGTCCTATCTGTTGAGTCATGGTTTTGAGATTGGTAAGATAGACAAGACCTTGTTCATCCGCCATCATGGCACTGATTTTCTGCTCGTCCAGATTTATGTGGATGATATCATCTTTGGCGGCTCCTCGCATGCTCTTGTTTCCCAGTTTTCCGATGTCATGAGCTCGGAGTTTGAGATAAGCATGATGGGTGAGTTGAGTTTCTTCCTTGGCTTCCAAATCAAACAGACTCGGGAAGGTACTTTTCTGCACCAAGGTAAGTACACTCGTGATCTCCTGAGACGCTTTGACATGAGTGATGGTAAGCTAGTGTCAACTCCAATGGCTTCTACAGCCTCACTTGACCCAGATGAAGACGGCGAGCCAGTTGATCAAAAGGAGTTCAGAAACATGATTGGCTCTCTCTTGTACCTCACAGCCTCGAGACCAGACATACATTTCTCTGTGTGTCTGTGTGCTCGGTTTCAAGCTTCTCCTCGCGTATCTCACCGCTAGGCTGTGAAGCGCATCTTTCGATACCTTCAAGCTACCATTGACTATGGTATCTGGTACTCTTCCTCTTCTTGTCTATCTCTTAGAGCCTACTCCGATGCAGATTTTGCTGACTGTAGGATAGATAGGAAGAGCACTTCTGGCACTTGCCAATTCATTGGCACTTCTCTCGTCTCCTGGTCTTCGAGGAAGCAGTCCGGTGTTGCACAATCCACCGCAGAGGCCGAGTACGTTGCTGCAGCCAATTGCTATAGCCAAGTGCTTTGGATGGTCTCGACCCTGTGGGACTTTGGGTTAGTAATCGATCGTGTTCCACTCTTTTGTGATAACACGTCTGCGATTAGCATTGCCAAGAACCCAGTGCAGCATTCTCGGACCAAGCATATTGATATCAGATATCACTTTCTTCGAGACCATGTAGAGAAGGGTGACATCGTGCTCCAGTTTGTAGAGAGTGACCACAAGTTGGTTGATATCTTCACCAAGCCTTTGGATAGCTCCCGGTTTTCAGCTCTGCGAGGAGAGCTTGGGGTGGTTTGTCCTTATGGACTGTTGTGAGGGGGAGTTTGTGCTTTACTGCTGTATTATATTTTATTATGCTCTTACTCCTTTCTAGTTGCATTGCATTTGGGTGCATTGGGTCTAAGTCCTTCCAGCATAGGTTAGAGTGGTTCTCTTGCCGAGTTGCTTAGTCTGCTTGTTCTTATCTTGTACTTCTAGGATGCTGCTTATTAGCTGTTTCTCTTCTCACTAGGTTGAGCTTACTCACTTCTTATAGGTTCTAGCGAGGGTCGGGCCACCCTTGGGTAGACAGGGATAGTGTTTGCTCCTTAGTGTGTTAGTTGACCAGCTGATAGTCATGGAATCATATGGGGTAGATGAGAATCAGTCTGAGCCATAGTGTCCTCTATATCTTATCTATGCTTTAAGGACTGCCTTTTCTGTTTCTTTTGCCAGTTTCTCGTTTTTGTTCTTTTGGTTCAGGGAGAGTTCATCTTGGATCTTCTAGTTCTTAAAACTGACATAACTCAACCTGAATTAAAAGTGCATCTCATTCTGAAGGGGATCTGGTTTTTCTTGCTTTCTCATTCTGCATTGTAATATAATTACATGGAGCCTTGATTATTATCCCTTATGATCTGTTTTCAATGTCTTACATCTTGCCATGATCTGTGCTAAATTGCTAGATTTATCATGACTTTTTATGTGTAGTCTAGTCTTTGCCATGATAAGGTGACTAAAAATGCTCAACTTGAATTTAAATCTTGTCATGATAGCTCTTGAGACTAGTCTGTTGTAGTTATCCCTTTATGATTCTCGCCATGTCAAGTAGGCTGAGTTGAGTCTTGAATCTCTATTGAGCTTTAGATTGGGCTATGTCAGTTCTTTAAGAAGCATGACTTATCAGTAAATCTTTGGTCTAAAACATCAAAAGCAAAAATGATCTCTTTTGTGCGAAAAAACTGATCTCACCAACTCTTTCTCATGAGACTGCTTGCCATTGCACTAGGCATGAACTCAGGGGGAGTCTTGGATGACCTAAGATCATTTCCTTAAGTCTGTTGCTTGGAGTGATCACATAATGCTTGGGATCTAGCACATGGTTAAGAATTGAAAAATGGTTGAAGCTTAGGAGGCAGTTGTGGATGGCTCCTAGTCCAGGACTTGCTTTACTAAGATAAAGCCATAAATGATTTTCAGAATAAGAAAAATGTGCTAAATTTGCTTATCTTTAAACAGACCTCGTACTTGATCAAATGAGTCTTTCTTAAAACTGGTAACTCTCTAAACTGTTCAATATTTGCTTCTTGGTTCCATTTAGAGTACTTGACATGGCTTGTATCATCCTTGGATACCTTTAGCTAGACTATAATGTTGGTTGAATTGACATGCTAAGAAATTGGACCAATTCTCAGATTATAACTTCCTTAGTTTAGCTTCTCTATACATCAATTGTCATGATCTTGATAGCATTCTTATGTGTTATGACTTGGTGTAATACTCTAATAGTCATTTTGGATAATCTTCATGGCTCCAAATGCTTAAATTGAATATCTTATAGTCATTTTCTCTCTTTAATGCATCTTGATGTGTTTATTGCCAAAAGGGGGAGAATTTTTGGAGAGAAAAAGTCTTCTGGAGTTTTACAAAAAAATTTGCTCTTTCATTTGCTCTTTCATTTGCTCTTTCATTTCTAGCTCCAGTCTTTCTCTTTTGTCAAACATGGTCTTGAGCCTCCTTGTTTTCTAGTTTAGACCGTGTTTGATCATCATCACAAACTCAACTTTATACTTTTTCGGTGTTTGTCAATATACTCATCAAGGGGGAGATTGAGAGACCATGTGAGAAGGTCCCCCATGCGAGTGATGAGTATTTGACACTTGTGTTGAAAAGTTTGTGATTCGGTTCACTGCTGTTGTGATGCTGCTGGTTTGATTCTGTACTAAGCGGAACTTCCACCCTGGGAATGTGGAAGTACCGATCATCGGAACTTCCGCTCTGGGAAAGCGGAACTTCCGATTGACCTGAGCAGTGTGTTTTGATTTGGTATCTGGCGAGCTTCCGCCTCGAATGCGGAAGATCGATAATCGGAACTTCCGCCTGGAG
Organism: Hsuehochloa calcarea; assembly: GCA_036346395.1. Taxonomy (NCBI): domain Eukaryota; kingdom Viridiplantae; phylum Streptophyta; class Magnoliopsida; order Poales; family Poaceae; genus Hsuehochloa; species Hsuehochloa calcarea. The sequence goes on along the minus strand of CM070616.1, from coordinate 4,049,002 downwards.
AAACGAGAACTTCCGATTGTGTGCGAATCGGCGGTGAGCGCATAGTTTTTTATTTTGAGTTGTGTATGGTTTTGAGACTAATGCAAATGTTGATTCTTTTATCTAGAGCAATGCTATGTGATGTGTTTCTTATGCTGTCTTGATTGCGGGACGCCGAGACGGAGTCGTGGCGAGACACGTGGAGACCGGACTAGACGCAGTGACGTTGAGGTCAAAGCGGTCAAGGTGTGTCAAGACGGTGTGCACTCGAGGTGGTTGCGAGTCGTGGACAACAAGGAATGCGGGACCTTCCAGAAGGTGCACCAGGCGAAAGGGTAATTTCGCAAGCGCACAAGTGGAAGCGGGATCCGTTAGGGTTTAGCCAGCGTAATGGGTTGGAGACCCGTTAGCCAAGGGCTATAAATAGAGGTGAAGGCCTGGTTGTTTTGTGACTTTTGAGTGAGTATTAGGGTTTGCTAGAGTCAAAAGTGGCTTTGAGAGTTTGGTTTAGCTTTAGGCTTTAGTTGTTGGAGAGAGCAGAGATGTCTCTGTGTGTGTGGCTTCTCTCTGTTCTTCTCTTCTAGAGCTCTCTCATTTGCTTGTGTGTGTTCTTGAGATGGAGAGGGAGAGAATAGATTGAGTTCTTTGTAATCATTTCTCTGTGTGTGTATCTGTAATCCATTGATGCAAGGAATGAAAAATCTCTTGTTTACTTCCTGTTCATGTCTCTGTTCTTATTAAGGCTTGATTCGTGAAATTTTGGTTTTTGGCTTGATTCTTGTTGGGAAGTACCAAAATGGGTTGCTCTTTGTTGGGATGATGCCACAAGATCATTTGATCGACTTTTCCCAAGAGCAAATCAATTGTAATCTTAGTTCTTGATTTTTGGTTTTCTCTGTTCTTCCTTCCCGTACCTAGGTCTTGGATGAAAATCTTGTTTCCCTTGTTGAGATGGCATGAAACTTGGCATGTTGAATCTATAGGCTATTAAGTAGCTACCCTCAAAGTTTCATCACTCAAGAATCCAAGAATCATGCGAATTTTAAGTTTTTGGTCTTTCTTGCCAAATATTCAAGAAATCCGATTTTGCTTTGATTAATGAATCTTTGTCTGCGATTCCTTCTCGATGAGGTCAAGATATTGTTTAGGATGATGTCCTGTGAAACTTGACCCAAGAAGAGCAGCAAATTGTGAGGATTTTAGATTTTTGGAAATTTTCAGTACGTGTTGTTCTTCTGTCTGGGACAATCGGAACTTCCGTTTTTACACGGCGGAACTACCGCGTGCGGAACTTCCGCACTGGAAGACCGGAACTTCCGATTGTCGACAGAGCAGCCCAGAAATTTGGGAACTTCCGCCTGAGTGACCGGAACTACCGCAGTGCGGAACTACCGCTAGGATAATCGGAACTTCCGATATCCGACAGAACAGCTCAGATTTCATTTCCTTTTCTGGTTTTGGTTCATTTATTTTTTCTTGATTAACTGAGGGTATTGTTTATCAGTATGAATACTTAAGAGGGGAGGATCTTAATTTTAAGGCACCATTCACCCCCCCTCTGTTGCCATTTCGGTCCTTCAACTGTTGAGGCACTGTTCTTGATTTCTTTGAAACTGATGGCTTCTTTGCTGAGCCATTCTGCGCTTACAGTTGTCCTCCAACTCTTTACGCTTATCTTCAAGGATCAAAGCATTATTTACAACCTCCTGGAAATCTGGAAAGGTATGGGCAATTAAGCCTACTTGTAGTACGGTATTCAGTCCCTTTCAAGAAATGACTCTGACGAGCTTTGTCAGTTGCCACATCTTCTGTAGCATAACGGGCAAGCTGAGAACTAACGGGCAAGCTGAGAAAATTCATTGAGGTAGTCAATCAGTGAAATGCCTCCTTGCTTGAGAGCACGAAATTCATCCTTATGTCAATAATTCCTTCTGGCACATGATACTGACGAAAAGTTGTTAAGAACTCTTCCCAAGTAACATTTTGTGGCGTCTCATGTGCAGCACAGAAGTTCTCCGACCATACAGCAGCAATGCCCTACATATGATGAGTGGCATATAGAACCTTCCCATTATCGCTGCATTGGATGATCGGCTTCCTTTCAATGACGCAAAGCCAATCGTCGCCTTCCACTAGTGAAACATTCCCAAATGACGTTGGTGGACGAGTCCTCATGAATTCAGCCAACTTGGATACTCCATAGTTCTGCAGATCAATTGAGGGTGCTTGTGGTAGAACTACCCCTGCTGGTGTCTGGTCATTCCCTTCCGATCCATTGGTTCCAAAACCACCGATGGCGATGTTGCGAGTCTGAACCATCTGGTGAAGCTCCATGGGTAAGATAAGGTAGCAAGCACAATATAAGTTAAGAAATAATTGAGGGAGTAGGTTAAACCCAACAAACACAGCTTCAAGAAATCAATTGAAATACTTATATTTTCAGGGGTCTTAGCATGGCTACAACAAATGCCTAAGGGCCGTTGTAGCTCATACTGCACACAAGAAAATAAACGTAAACCTAACACAAAAACTACCGTCTAAAGGGCGACACTCCTAACCTTAAACTAGCTAAGCCTAAAAACTCAAGTGAACTACTCAATGAGGTAGCCTCCACAGCCACAGCGGTGCTCCCGCCTGCTGTGGACCTGGAACTGCGCTGGCATCCTTGCGAACTTATCTTGGTGCCCTGGGACTGGTGCAGCAGGAACAAGCGTCCCTGTTGTCGGCACAACTGGCTCCTCTAGCTCTGTTGGTTCCTCAGCTTCTTCCAGGTCTTCCTCTTCAGGGTCTTCTTTTTCATGGCCTTCCTCTGGTTTTTCTGGCTCTTCCACGTGCTCATGCTAGCTGTAGAGAGCCTCTTCTAATACGGCGATCCTCTCTTCCGCCATCTTCAAGGTCTCATAGACGCACTCCAACTCCGTGGCAGCTAGCTCTAAAGAATCCTCCTGGGCGGCGGCGAATTGAGCAAGGTGTACTATGGTGTCGTTGCTCTCTCCATCTATAGACGGGTAACGTGTAGGAAGGTCCACTACGGAGGCACGAGGATGGTACCAGAAAACTGTATCCTTAAGCTCTCGAGTGTAGATGCTGCAGATCCTCAAGATAGTAAGGTGTGATGATTCTTGAACTCCTTCGGTCCAAACGATCCTTCGGATTGAGAAGTTTAGAGAGCGTCTAGCTTTGGTGTCCTTCCGAGCGTAGATGGTCAAACGGCAGATCACTTCACGGTTTCGATCGTTCATCACCCAGTTGGTGCCTCGGTACATTGGTTGATCAAAACCTCCGAGCACTTGTAGAAGCTTCCATAGTTCTACAGCAAGTCCTCCGTTGCGCTCACCATAATTCTAAAGACGAGGCATCTGTCAAGATAGACAAGGGTAAGAACCAATTTAAAACAGCGGGAAGAGAAGATTCAGCAATAGTTGAGTCAAGAGAGACATAGGAGAAGTTAAACAGTTCAACTAATCTTGCAAGTTAATTTTTGCTTTAGAAAATAGTTTGGACACTCTAAGGTGGCCGATCTAATTAAGGTAAAGACCTACAATCAACCTGGCTCTAATACCACCTCTGTCGGGACTCAAAAATAAAATTCTGCACACTCTGTGTATTCTGCACTAGTCCAGGATCATGCTAGTTCACACAGTATCAACATAGATGAATATCAATCCACACAAGATGAAATAATAGAATAAACGAGTAATTTGAATAACAAATAATGGTTTTGACCTTATGGTCGAGTTTACACTTATTAAGCCTCACACACTGGCAATAAACAAATAAGCAGCAGAACAAATAAACTTTAGTGGAATCCCATCAATTCACCACAAGCAACCGACTGGGATCATGACCTAGCGATCAGCACCTTCGTAGAACTCCTCCTCGAAGACAAGCGAAGATTACTCCGCTTCTGTTGATTGTTTATAGCAAGCATAAGTACACAACCGTACTCGCATGTCATACTACAGAATGCAATTTATAGATGATGGTTATTCCAAAGGAATGGCTTCTGTGGTTATTTTGCATAAAGCAATATTTGCAATTGAATACAAATAATAGATTGAAAAACATGTTTAAAACAAATAGACAACAATAGTTTGACAGTTGTTTTCACAAAGACACAAAACCTAATCAATTTATTTCATATAGCCATATGACTTAGATCACATAGCTCCCTGCCCAAATATTTTTTTTTATGAAAATCTAACCCTCATATGAAATCCCCGAGCATATCCGTGACCGCAGATGCGGCTATTCGAATAGATTGTTTATCATTCTACAGAGATTGTACACTTTACCAGTACGATACAATCAGTATAGCTAGCACTAATCATTATAAAACCTTTTAGAAACTTTATCTCAAATATTGACACTCCCGGTATGCTTTACCGTCGTCCAACCCAAACACAACGCTTGGCACGACACACACCATTAAATAGGAAAGCGGTGAACCATCCTGATACCACCTCTGTGTGGATTGATATTCATCAATGTTGATACTGTGTGTATTAGCGTGATATTGGACTAGTACATGATACCTGAGGGTCTAGAATTGCATTTTTGGGTCCCGACATAGGTGCCCACACCCAAGCTCAAGTCCAAGTGAGGGTTCGGTCCATTCTGTTTTAGGGCCGAGCGGGGTGGTGTGTCCATGCAAGGAAGGGATAGTAGTGCACGGTACCCAGCTGGTATAGGGTTACGCTAAGGTCTAGGTGGACATAGTACATGATAATTTGATAAGCATCCCGCTGGAGAAGTGCCCAAACGAAGATACCATAACACTAGGGGATGCCTTGTACAATTATATCCAGTGGCCCAAGAGGCGCATCGCCCTTGATCCTGTAGTGTCGTGATCTCCACACGATGACCATGCCTCTCCAACAGTACCCTCGATGACTCCACCTCAACCCCACTCGTAAGGCCTCCGATCGGCTATCGTGGAGCGGCGCCCATGGAAACGGCGCCGAAGAAACAAGAAATGCATGTTGAGTCGTATTCCAGGAAGAAAAATAGCACGTGAGGCGTTAAGGACAAATTGAAGAAGATTAAGGTACCTCAAAAGCATGGGAAGTTATCCATCAGAATGTTGTTGGTCTCCGACACAATATTACGCCACATTGGTTTGGCTTGCGGGAATTTGCATGCCTGGTACATGTGGCAGACCGACCAGGCGAGGGAAGACCGACCTACTAGATTCACTATCAGCTACACGAAGAACCATTTCCTCCACAAGCCGGGCTACTTCGCCGTAGGCTTCGAAGACTTATTTGATCTATTCAACCTCGACGCCCTCGACGCCTCATTTCTACGATGCTAGACACTGTAAGTATGTACAATCAAGTTCTACATTCACGCAATACCGATAAATGTCATAATTTATTACTTATGTATAGATACATGATGCAACAAGTCTAGCAATCACGACAACCAGTGGGTTTTCTTGACCCCTAATTGATCTCTAAGCAATGCATTACCCAAGGTGCATTGTCGGGACCCAAAAATGTAATTCTGCAACCTCTGTGTATTCTGCACTTGTCTAGGATCATGCTAGTGCACAGTATCAACATAGATAAATATCGATCCACACAAGACGATTAATAAAATAAACGATTAACTTGAATAGCAAATAATGATTTTGACCTTATGGTCGAGTTTACATTTATTAAGCCACGCGGGGCTAACAATAAATAAAATAGCAGCAGCAGAATCCCATCAATTCACTACAGGCAACCGACTGGGATCAAGACCCTAACGATCGACACCTTCTAGAACTCCTCCTCGAATGCAGGGGAAGACTCCTCCACTTCTGTTGATTGTTTGAAGCAAGTTTGAGTACACAACCGTAGTCGCAAGTCATACCATAGAATGCAATTTATAGATGACGGCTTATTCCAAAGGAATGGCTTCTGTGGTTCTTTTGCAGAAATGCAATATTTGTAATTGAATACAAATAATAGATTGAAAATATAATTCAAAACAAATAAGACCATATTAATTTATCATTTGATATCACAAAGACACACATTCTAAACAAGTTATTCACACTGACCATACGACTTAGATCACACGGCCCTCCCAAAGGTTTATGAAAATCTACCCCTCGTGTGAAATCCCCGAGCATGTCCATGACCGCAGACGCGGCTATTCGAATAGATTGATTAAACTCTGTAGAGGTTGTACACTTTACCCACAAGATACAATCAGTGTAGCTAGCACTGACCATAACAAAACATTTCAGAAACTTCATCTCAACATTAACACTCCCAATGTGCTTTACTACCGTCCAACCAATACACACAGTGTTTGGATACGACACACACCGTTGGACAGGGATGCGGCGAACCGTCCCGCGATGTGATAAACACACCTCCAACCCGTCACACAACTTAACCTACAACCTGAGTTGTCAATGGTAAGATTCCATAACCTAATAAGTTAAGACCCGTCCCATATCAGGCATGTGGTTGTACAGTAAGGCTCAATTCAATGGCGCACAAAGTTAAGTCCTTAATTGACCAAGGTAAGACTTCCAATTTCTAACTAAGTCACACAATTTATCATTCCCAGCACACAGCTCCACCATATCACACAGAATCCACCACTTGCCCCAGTCTAAATCTTTTCTCACTCTGTTGATTAAGTGCAGTATATGCCATCAATGAGTAATAGCACACAGCACACACAGTTTTATCACACAGTTCTATAATCACTTAGTCAAGTTTATATTTGCAACAAACATAAAATGATGACTCGTAGCATGGCTAAGCAATCTACTCGTATCTAACCAACCCATATTGGTGCTACGATAATACCAACTACTAATGAACCAACCTAGGGTGACAAAAAATCATGGCATACAATAGACAAGGTGGATATAACAATTTGGATTAATAACTAAACCCAAAAGTATTTTAATGAATAGTTGAAATAGAATGCAATACATTGAAACAAAATATTTTGAAAAATGGGTTCAACATGATCAAAGGTATAACTTGCCTTGGAATAGGTCTAGATACTGGTCTTGATCTTGAGGCACTTCTCATTCTTCAAAAGTTCCCGAAATATTAACGTCTACTCGTAAACAAAATAAAAAAATAAATAATAGAGGTAAAACAAACTCAAAAAATTAAATAAAAATGATAAATAAATAGATCTCGAATTTATATAAATTTAGAAATTTGAATGAGCTCAATCGGAGTTCAGATGCAAAAGATATGGGCTTTGGAAATTTAAAATCTTATAAAATACCCTAAATTGGAAATTCCAGAATTTTCGAATTATTTTTCTAAAGAAAAATCAGATTATTGCGCAATGCTGAAGTCAGCGAAGGAATTTTTGAAAATAAAAGAACTAAAAGAAAATCTAACATGTGGGACCCACATGTCAGTGAGATGGCTCACGGTGGACTGAGTCTACCGAGCCACGGGAATCCGGAAGCGGTGGATCATGCCACGCACGCGTACGACGGCGACCACGCAGCGCAACACGTCAACACCGGCGATGACATGGCCGCACACGTGAGCGCCCACGTCAGCTCGACGGTGGCGGCGCTCGGGAACCAAGGGTTTTGGCGAATGGCGGTGTTTCGCCGGTGGAGGAGGATTCTAGGACGTAGAGGGTGACACATGGATCTTGTAGGTGTGCTCACGGTCGTTCGAGGGTGGCTGTGGCAACCGGCGGTGAGGTTGGAGCGCGGAGGAAGTATGGGCTTGACGGGATCGAGGCCTCGGCGGTGCTCAATGAGCGAGGCGACCACGAGGCAACAGAGTCCGTGTGATGCCGACGGCAAGCAAACCGCAGGCTCGGCGGCTCGTTGCGCGAATCTCGTCGAGTTGCAGCGGTGGAATTTCTTCTTCGAGCTCTGCGGCGGCTAGGGTTTGGCTCGTGCCGAGGTGGCTAGGGTTGAGTCGCGACGCCAAGGGCTACCTCTCTGTTTATATGCGGTGGCTCGGGAGAGTCCAGGGCGCGAACACCCAAATAGGAGATGCGGTGGTGGAAATCATATCTCCACCGAATCGGAGACGAAGAACAGTGATTCGGTGGGTCCCACACGTCAGCGACGGCGGCTCGCGAGAGTTCGTGTTGCAAACGGCGCGGGTGAGACTAACCGGTGGGGTCAGGTGCGGCTGCGAGAAGAGAGAGATAGCAGAGATCGACAAAGGGCCACTGTCGGCGGATCTGCAGCGAGAGAGGAGAGGTTGACATGCGGGGCCGCATGTCGGTCGAACGACTGCGCAGTCTGTGCTTGAGGAAGCCGGCCGCTGCTTGTTGGTGTGTGCGGGAATAGTTTTGGGATTCGGCCCGACACTGTTCCAAAGATTTTAAATAGATTTTCTATTTTAGAAAATACAAAAAATCCAAATAGCAATTAGAAAGTAGCAAATGAACTTGAAAAAAATTCAGAAAATTCTAGAAAATATATCTAAGCACATAGAATCCAAATAAAATAGTTTTAATAATTGTTGATGTTGGGATTAACCCTCTTAAATTATTTTGTCATGAAGGTCTATATTAAGCTTTAAATAAAAATACTAAAAATTAATAGAAATTCAGATATTGTATTTTCTCATAAGTAATTATTCAAAAGATTTTTAGAGCTCAGACATCCTACGTCGAGAAATACATAACGAGAGGATTGGTTACTCACCGCGACAAGGACTACATACTGGTGCCCTACAACCTGGGGTAAATGCTTCACTACGTGCTATACAAATTTTATTTGTTCTTTATACGCAACACGACCTTAGGTTTAATGACTATAGCGACATACATGAGTAGGTTCCACTGGACCCTTTTAGTCATTGTACCAAAGTGGATAAGATAATATATCTTGATTCCCTAGTCGACAAAAACTACAAATTCGCCATTGTACATAAAGTACTCGACATGTATACTTATTTCCTCTATACGTAACTCTATTCTAATATTTCTTCGTTTGAAATATTCGAGGATAACTTTTTGGAATCACATAGGTCGTTTAGTGCCTATGTTGCCAGGGAGGGACACACAAGGAACTGGACGCCACACCGCTACACAGGATGTGGTTTTTGGTACCCGCTATACCACAATGATCTGATATCACAATTTGTAACCTGGTCAATCGAACTGACTATACCTATATTCTATATCACACTTCTATTTTTGTTGTGCCATCAGCAACCACTACAAGGCAACGTATGTGCATTCTATGTTTGTCGTCATATGTTGGAAATCATAAGTGCTAAGATGAAGGATCCAGAGGTTTATCAGTCAATCTCGCAATAATTATTTTGTAATTATGAATTATATATATATATATACATATGTATGTATGTATATACATACACACACACACACACACACACACACACACACACACACACACATATATATATATATATATATATATATATATATATATATATATATATATATATATATGCTTACTACTTTACTCTTGCTAGCGACAGGGCATGACATTCGAAGAAAGTGTCTTCCATCTGGACTTACTCGCGGCGTTCGAGGATTGCTCGCCGCCTTCATCACGGAGGAGATCATTAACCAGAATAGAGAGTTTCACCCCGGCAAAACCGATTTATTGTAATTCACTTTGAGTTGTAATTCAAATCACTTTGTAATTGATGTTGAGTTTTTAAATCACTTTGAGTTGTTCTATATCAAATCAATTGTGATATATTTATTTTCTACTTGCTTGTTTTCAAAGGGCATGGCTAGCATTACCTGATACTAGCCAAAAAACTAAAATATTTAGGTATAGAACGAATTATAATAGACGGTTTTGTAGAATAAACCGTCTGTGAATGCATACTATCACAGATGACTATTTTTACTAATTTTCTATGGTATATATACAATCACAGACAACTAGTACTAACAACCGTCTGTGATATGTTTTCAATCACAAACGGCTACTATTAACACCCGCTTGTCATATGTATCCAATCACATATCACCAACAACCGTCTGTGATATGTCAGATATCACATACGGCTACTACCAAAAACTGTATCTGATATTTATGATATCACAGATGGTTATTTTTACTAATCGTCTGTGTTATGTATCTAATCACAAACGGTTGGTACATATAATCATCTGTGATAGTTGGTCTTCACAGACGATTTATACCAGAAAACCGTCTGTGTTGTTGCTTATCACAGACAGCTCAAAAACTGTCTGTGATAAATGCATGTTATCACAGACATATAAATTCAGACGGTTGAGAAACCGTCTATGATGACTGTTTAGAACCTTCCGTGATGACTTTTTCTATAGTAGTGAGTACAACATAAGTGCGCAATATCTATACAATGTAATTACACACGGACTACAATATGGCTCACTCGTCTGAGCCACTCTCTCCTCACTGCGTCTGTGTCCTGGTCTTATGTTGAGCATGTCCCGTGGGATATGTGAACTAGTTTGGAGAGCGCGTATCGGTTCGGTTGGAAGACGACCGTCAATTCTAGTTCTGTTTTTGGAAGTGTAAATTCCGAGGTGGATATTCAGAATGGCGCAAGAGGGGGGGCCCTGTCTAGTCATGATGACATTCAGTGTTGAAACATTAGCGAGCAGAACTGGTTTTGAAATGAGCTTTGTAAAAGGTCTTGTAATAATCACATTAGCGACCAACAGAAGTTTGTGATAGGACATTATAAGTTGATTTATCTCTTATGGGTAAAGCTGTACAACCTCTGCAGAGTTAAAACTGTTTAAACAATCGTGTCTACGATTATAGACATGCTTAGAGATTTCATACAAGATGTAGAGTTTCTTTATAAAAATATGTTAGTTGGTGAATTGAAGATGCGCTGGTGAATGTGATGTTTACGTGGTAGATAGGATATTTACTTCATGGTTTGGTTGGAAAGTGCGAGAGAGGTTCACTGTTTACTTTAAAGTAATTATCTATTTATTTATTATTCTTTCTAATTACATATTTCAATATATTTATGGTATTTAATGTTAATACTGCTTCCTGCAAAAGAACCATACGGCTAATCGTTTTTTGTTCAAGCCTTGCATGAATATTAATTGTATACTGTCTCTTTACGACTTGTTGAGTACTTTATGTGCTCACGGCTTCAAACTTTGCTACTAAGTTGAAGAATATCAAGCTGCCCAAGAGTCCTACGAAGAAGAGTTCTTTGAATGTTTTACGAAATAGGATTCAGTCTCCACTCGATTGCATGCCGACATGTTGATTTAGTCTTACGTGTAAGTTAAGTAAACGTTAATCATAAAGTCTAGTTATTATTACTATTTGTTATTTTAATATATTTTTTAGTTAAATCGATAAATAGATTGTATTTAATCGATATTTATATGTAAACTAGTTACTTATTTAGAATTTGTTCAGAATACACGTAGAATTTTGAACGTGTAAAACCTGATATAGGTCATAGTCGTACGGTCCACTTCCCATAAATCATAAGGTTGTGCCTTCTTCGCACTCATCTCCCTCATTTCTCTGTGTCTCTCTCGTATCCCTCACTCATCAATCTCTCTCTCTCCTGCGTCCGACCGACGAGTGCAGCCAGCGAGCCGACGGAGGCAAGCGACCACCCCTCCTTCACTTCCAACACTGCTCTTCACCTCATCCTTCAACTCGCTCGAATTTGGTGTAGGCGGCGTGAGTGTTTCACCTCCACTCTCTGATCTCTCGACGACCAGTGGTGAAGGATCTAGTCCCTTCATTATGTGTTAATGATGTGTTTTGGTGCTTAATGCCAACCAAATTTGTGGGACTAATATTTTCTATAAGTTGATCAAATATGTTAAGTCTCATGATGATAAAGATTTTGAAGGACATTATGTGTTGATGGTTATCAAGTCAAGGTTCAGAATAAAATATGTCATCATGTGTTGATGAGCAGCAAGTCATGATCCTGATATGAAGGGGTTCATAATGTGTTGATGAACAAAATAAGGACCCGAACTTTGAGAGTACATAATCATTATTAAGTGAAAGCTCAAAATGGATGTGCAAGATAAAGATATAACCAGCATAGCCTAAGGATGTGTTCCTAGTCTTTTATCGGTCTCGGTGTTTGGTTGGAAGACCGGATGGCTAGTAAAAATTATCGTGCTATTAAGAGGGGTCCTAACTAGTAGCTTGAGTGTGGCAAGTGTTGGAAGACCGGGTGGCTAGTATAGATTGTCGTGCTATTAAGAGGGGTCCTAACTATTAGCTTGAGTGTGGTAAGTGTTGATAGCTCATTATGCTTGCTCGAGCTCTCTGTGACATGTTGCTAGATTCATTCATATTTATTGTCGCATGTGACTTTACTTTGTGAATGTCTTTTGCAAACAATTCGAGTCCATATTCCTAATCCTTGGGATATAATTTTAAAGTTGGCAAATATGTTTTGCACCTTGTAGATCATATTTTAACCGTTCTTTGCATGGTACTTCATATTTGCAAATGTAAGAAGCTTTGTTTCCTGCTTTCTTTGTTAACTGTGTAAAACTCATGTGAAATTCTTACATTTCAACATGTATAACGAAGCCTTGGGCATGACAAGTTAATGCGTGATAAATAATTGCTTAATCTCCTTGATATATTCATTTAGTCTGTGGGTGTTTTCCCCCCCGAATAACTAGTTACCTGTTTTGCATTATAAACTCTTATGAACAAGAATTTACCTGTAATGGAATTTTTACTGTCTGATTTAACAAGTTTTCCATAATATATAGCCTTGTTCATGAGCACACAACATTTTAGAAGGAAAAAAAAAAGTGAGAAACCAATACTGTCATGTAAACCAGGTCAACCAGTCAACGAAAAGAATTTTTTATTACTTATTTACTTTTTAATAGTATTTTAAAATTAACTCTTCACTAATTTTATTTTCAGTTTTAACCTATTTAATCACATCATAACACACGATGTGGCATTATATCACACCAGTTTTCTCAGCATGACCAACTTTAAAATATTATTTAAAAAATTAAATTTAAAAAATCCCCACGGAAATCCCGTCTTCCAACACTAATCGTTTACTAAAACCAAAAGAAAAGGAAAAAGAAGAAAATGACGCATGCGCTCCCCGCAATCACAGCAATCCCAACAGCACAACTCCTTTAAAACCACGCCACACGCCGAAGAGAGGGGGAGACTCCGCCTACCCACCGTTTCCCCAAACTCAATCTCCCTCCCCCATGGCCGCCTCACGCGACCTCGGCGGCGACCCGCCGGAGTCCACCCGCCTCCGCATCGGCGAGGACATCGCCTGGTCCGACGTCAGCGGCGTCTACGACCGCGACGACTCCCTCAAGGAGAACACCAACCCTAAGTGCCTCCTCAAGAACCACCCCGGCCACAGTGGCAACGGCGTGTCGTCGCAGCGATTCTCGGGCAACCTGAAGCCCACGGCGGCGCCCATCATCGGGATGTCCGGGAAGCTCGGCCAGGGCGGCGGATGCGCGCGACGGCACCACCCGCCGGCGATGTTCCCCAGGAAGGCCAAGACCGGCGGCGGCGGGCGCAACCCGAAGCCGGCGGTCCCGGAGCACGAGCCGAGCTCTCCCAAGGTGTCCTGCATCGGGAAGGTCCTCTCCGACCGTGAGAGAGCGCACCGGCGGCGGCCGCCTAGGTCGCCGGAGATGAGGACCGGCTGCTGCCCCGGGTTCGGTTTCTTGATGCGACGGAGCCGCTCGAGGAAGAATGCCGTGGAATGCGTTGACCAGTCTCCTCCTCCGCCGCTGCCGACGGCGTCGAGGAGGAGGGAGGCGAAGGAGGTTGAGGCGGAGGAGGCGGCGCCGGCGCTGGGAGGCATGACCCGGTTCGCGTCGGGGAGGCGGGCGGCGAATTGGGCGGCCGAGATGGAGGTGGATGGACTCGTGGCGAGATCTGGGCCGTTGTAGCGTGTGCAGGGGAATATGATATGACATGCCTTTACATGAGAGTTTGATTTGGTGTGGCTGTCTGTCTGTCGGCTTGTTGCTGTGCTTTAGAGGTTGGTGTAGTTGAGGTGTGTACATACTGAAATTAGGACATGAGATTTAGAATTAGATTGGCAAATTAGACATTTTTTCTTCTCTCTGTTTTGGCATGTTTTCTGTTAATTTGTTGCGAGTTCAAATTGTTCAATGGTTCTTTGAATGGTGTGTTGTGTGGAATTTGTCCGAGAAATTCAGATTTGGATTGATTGTATCTGCTCCTATGACTTCGCCATGTCTTCCAACTTTCTCGCTGTGAGAAGTAGTGTGCATTTGGTTGATCATTGGGAAGGGATGTTAGCGACTACTGACTATGGGAAGCGTCTTGAAACCTTGCCTAGTCGCATACTTGCATAATCATCGGCTTGTCTAGAACACCCAGGATCTATTTTGACTTTCGAGGTCTCTTGATTAGGCATAAGCCAAAATTCATAGGCCACAACAAACAACAAACTTCTCACGATGCTCCAACATCTTCTTCAGGTTAAGTTGATAAGTTGAATGGAACATCAGCTAATTCTAGGTCAACTAGCCAGTAACCAAAAAACCTCGATGATAGAGAAATCCTAGTAGAGATAAGATTAAGTTTCGTATTAAAGATGTGCTATGAATAATATAGGACCATTGAGTAACTAGGAGTGTGCCATCGTTGGTGAGGGGCACAACGTCACCCGCGATAATGAAAAGATTCTCCATATCATTAGACAATGACTACATCAGACATACCAACATCAATAAAGATGAGAGGTCACCGCGGTTAGTGGGGAAGCTACAACGTTGAAGAAGATGAGAGCCCGACACAGGAGAAGCATACATCCGTATGAATAGAAGCACGGGCGTACAAAAGAAAAAGGCCAAAGAACTCAGAGTAGAAATGACACAGCCGTATGGAATAGACCTGGAGGCACCGGAAATAGCGTGATGAGTGTCCTCAGCAAGGATCGACAACCGTTGCATATGTATGAGTGTTGATGTCGCAAAAGTCGGTATTAATCAATTATTGGAGAGAAGTAGAAGATAACTGTGTGGTAGAGCATTGTCTTGGAAGGGGTAGGAGCTGAGTGGGATCGATCAAAATTGGACTTGATGTTGGAGGTTCAAGCAGAAAAGCTGTGGCGGCGAGAAGAGATAGAAGGCACGTGGTTTGTCTGGAGCAGCCGACTTGTGAGAGAAGATAAGTTTAAGGTAAGTCATCTATAATGTATTGGTGTATGCGTAAGCAAGATACTCTAATCAACATATTTATTGATATTAAATAGATGTGCATGTGCATGCATATATTTTAGAAAAGAGTAACTAATGAAGGAAAACTGAGAGTATACAGCTACATGATCTATACACGATGGAGAGTGCTTACATTTCTAATAACCCTAACAACTTATTATTCTCAATTATTTTCTTCTATCAAAGCTCATACTTTAATACATTCCTCAAGTTGTATTTCCCTTCAAGTTTCTATTGTCGTTTCACTACTACAGAACAGACCTTTGGTCCCGGGCCTAAAGGGCCTATAGAGCCGGGACTAGGAAATCGGGACTAAATGTCTCACCTTTAGTCCCGGGTCCCAGACCCGGGACTAAAGGCCGACCTTTAGTCCCGGTTGGTAATACCAACCGGGACTAAAAGGTCCATGGTGAGCCACTTGGTCGCCTTTTAATCCCGGTTGGTATTACCCAAGGGACTAAAGGTGTTTTTTTCTTTTTGTTTCCATTTCAATTCATTATTGATTTTGGTTTTACAATTACATTAGGTTTTCAAATCGTATTCTTATTTGCTAATATATGTATACGCCACATATAATTTAGTTTGGAACATTATTACACACAAATAAAGTATGAAACTATATATATTATGGAGCTATATATATGTATATATATATATATATATATGCACATAAAATTTACAACATTATTCATGCATCCTTGGTATTTACAACACAAATGTTGTACTCCACTTAAATGTCATACAAATGTTAAATCTGGTTTGGCTTCAATTGTTCATCTGGGTTAAAGTAGAACTCGGTCTTAGGGCTTGAGGACATGCTCATTAAGAAATCCTACGATTGTCTCTTGAATTCCTTTGAGGCGGTCCATATCCAACACTGTTCCTTCAACCATATCTCCTTCAATTTGCATTAAGCGAAAGAAGTATTAATATACATAAGATTTATTTAATAGCAACAAATAAATAAAATGGATTTATTATATATACTTATTACGTACTTTACGCATCTGTAGATGGGTTCTTTTGCATACACCGTGAGGAACTTCATAAGCGTAGTATCCACACAAATTGTTGCACGGTGGTGTAGTAGAACCCATCGCATGCGATATAAAAGATTACTCTCGTCATCCCGCGTGGTGAAGCATGATAAGGTAAAGATGCGGGGAGCTAGTACAACTTACATCCAGTCGGTGTGGATCAGGAAGTGGCGCTTTCAGATCCGGACGGTGTAGCTGAACGAACCAAGCCCAAACCCTGCCCAATAATTGGATCGTTAATTAACTATTGCAGAGTTAAAGAGCAGGAATAAATATTTAAAGATCGAAGTTACCTGGATAATGTCTATCATATCTTGGTAATCTTCTGCGGTTTTCTCAACGAGTCATAGATTAGCAAATGACCGTCGGAGAGATCGAAGACAATCAGTATCCAGTGAAAGTTGCATTTGTTTATAGAGTCAACATATATATCTTTATGTTGGATTGAGTAAGTAAAGTAAAATGTGCACACGATAACAACACTCACCCAAAGTTGTAGGGAAGAGTATAAATCTTTTGTTCTTTTGGTTGATCAAGAACCTCAGGAAATTCCTCTCCGTTTGAGGTCTCCATTGATCGTAGTGAGTGTTTGGGTCCTTGAATACGATATATGGATCAACGAAACCAATGTTCTTGTCGTTTCTCGTGTGAGGTCTCTCATCATGTCTCTGCATATGTATAGACATGCTAGCTAGTGTGAGGATAATTACTTATACATATACATATGCTAGAGTGAGATTATTAAAAGAAAGAATCACGTCTGCAGACAAAAGCGGTGATGAGAGATTTGTCTAGAGCGTTCATATGGCATATTTGGTGTAACTCATTAAAGCGAACCATTATAATGTCATCGCCACTAAGTAATGATGGTTTCTAATTTTAGCGCAAATATAGTCATCCGCTTTTCTGCGACACGCCATGTACCACTTGTTTAACAAGTACATTTGCGTCTGAAGTTCCATGAGCTTCTCGGGGTTGTATAGACTCTTGCCATATACATATTCCTTCTTCCAATGATCAACTTAGGAGCACTTTTGATGTGTGCTCCGCGAGCATTTGGGAAATGCTTAGACCGATTTCATGAAAAATTCATCAAGTTGATCCAAATGCACATTTCCGGATATTTGTTCTAGCACGTTCGTGTTTGAACCATATTCATTCCCAATAACTAGCGGGGGCACTGATTGTTGTGATTGTTCCCCGAGCTGTGCAACACCCTTCCGTGCTCTCTTCTCTTTCTTCTTCGCCTCCTCAATTGACTTGGTGAGAGTGCGGTCATAGTCCGATAGTGGCGAATCCTTACGAGCATGGCGTAACTTTTTACGGTGGCGTCCACCCTTTGCCTTAGAACTTACGGGCGTCGAAGAAGTACGGCTTCTCAGGGTTTCGCTTCGCTTCACTTTTAGCCTTGACTTTCGCGAAGAAACTGTCCACATCTTTTTTCACTGAAGCATCTATTTCCTCGGCAGTCTTCTCATAGGAAAGTTTCGTCGTCTTAGAAATAGCTGGTGTTCTCCCTGAGGCTTTCTTCTTGGCGGTGGGGGCGCAGCCGTTTGTGGTGCGCCTCTTCTTTGGCGAGGCGGCGGTGTCGGCGTTGGAGCCCGCCGTGGAGGCGATGGGGCGATGGCGGCGTTGGAGCCCGCCGTGGAGGCGATGGAGCGGCCGGTGTCGGCGTTGGAGCCCGCCGTGGAGGCGATAGAGCGGCCGGTGGCGGCGTTGGAGCCCGCCGTGGAGGTGATGGGGCGGTGGGGATGCGGCCGTGTCTTCCACTTCATTGTCATCGCCGCAACACCGTGACCGGTGGTGAATGGATAATTGGACTTAGGTTGGGGAGGTTCTTTGTGAAAACAACGTGGTATGAGTAAACCGTTATTTAAGCCAATACATAATTAGTGAAAAATGTTTCGTTCACTTTCATCCGCACCTAGGGTTAGGTTGTTGAGGAGGAGGAGGTGGCGCCCAGAATAATGATATAGCGCTTGCGCCAACATATGAATGTCTTCTCCGCTTCTCCTAAAGTCTTCTCCCATCACCTCCTTCAATGTCAAGAGGCACATTGCTATTACCTTTCACTACTCTATCCACCGAGACGCTAGCATATCCGGGAGGTATTAATGCCCCATGGCATCTTGGTGTCTTCGTAGGGTCGATCGAGATACAACACCGATAGCCACCATGGTGTGGCATTCCCTCTGGAATGTGCAACTCACATGTCGTGAGAGAATCGGTGATGTCATCCACGGGAAGCGCGACCTGCGTCATCTTGAATCATTGGCACCTCCGTGGAAGCGCAATCGCTTTTCAAGCGATTAGGGGTGATGTTGACTCCGGCTCGATGCGCTTTGCATTTGGATGGAACTTCTTGCTATCTGCACTTGCCTTTTGATTTCCTCATTCATTTTGGCTTCAAGTGCTTTTCTCGCTCTATTGCTTCACGAGCCACTTCCGTGACTCAAGAACCATTTCCTCCATCCTGCGCATCCGCTCTGCCTCCTCGTACTTCTTTCTCTGGCGGCTTCTATAGGTGGCTTTGTCTTTAGGAAGGCATGCTCCACGACACCTCCCATAGCCTCTTGTTCGCCCACCGTGTTCGATACTCTCCAGGCGTATGTCGGCTCATCCTTATCTCGTTGGTGCCGCCACTGCCACTCTCACCAATCCTCGAGCATAAGCAAATCTTTCTCTGCTCTTTGGAGTTTTGCGCCATACACTATCTTTCCGGTCTCTAGGTCGAGCTTCCCCATGACCGAAAAACCAATACTTGGCGCGCTCAAAGCGCTTGATTGATTCTCGTTCGATCCTTGGCAAGAATCTCCGTTCCATTCTTTCCCACTTAGGAATGGCACTCCTGTAGCCACCGATCCCAAGTGATGGTGGTATTGCTTTGTCGGGCATTCTGTTGGTTCCTTCTCACCCGTGCCTCACCCTCTTCCGATGTCTTGAAGCTGCACAAACTCATCCCAAAACGGCCTCAACTTGACGTAGGCCTTAGTGTTGAAATCGGCATCGAGTTCTTCCGATAAATGTGTTGTACAATTTCTTCTTCCAACTTTGGAATTGTGTGGCCATCTTCTTCATAGCCAGTTCCTAACTCTCTCCTTCAAAGCTTCATCTTACATATCGAGCGAAATGTTGAAGGACATCTTGCCAAACTAGTGCCTTGTCACGATCGGAGACAAAACTAATATGAGGAGCAACTTTCTTTTGCTTCCATTCATGAGCATTGATCGGGATCCTGTCCCTTACAAGGTACCCACGATGGTCGACAAATTTACGTGCATGTGGTCCAAGTACTTTGCTGTATCCTCCTCGAATTCGAGAGAATGAACCGACCCTCCAACGGCTTCTTGGGCCTCGTACATTTCTACTCTTCCCGTTGTTGTCGTCGATCCAGAGGGCTACGAATGTAGAAACACAAAGATTTAAATAAATATATTTATCGACAAATGAAATTATTCGAATTTCATGTATACATAAGAGATTGTAGATAGACCTCGCTTGAGATTGTCTTGCTCATCTTCATAATCGGCAAAATCGACTCCGTCATCTACTTCTTGATTGTTGTCATCACCTTGAATTGGGCACCTTGTAAGGCGTCATTGTTGATAATATCCATCATGGCATCGTCCATGTTGTCATTCGGGTCGGCCATTTCTGCAAATATATGTGTAGGACGTTAGAACGGTTCGTGATCGGGTTATGATTTCGCATGCGGTTCGTGACATGCATCGACAAAAGAATCAATCTTACTACCAGCAAAACGATTGATCTTATTGCAAAAATTCCTAATCGTTGGATCGATTGCAACCTCAATGCTACCACTATGATCCGGGAAGGTAACTACGAATCAAATGTTGACAAACGAAATGGACAAATGATAATTGATCGCAACTTCTACGACACAACAACTTAATTGACGGAATTCCAAGATGACATAACCCACACATTTCAAAATGATGTAACACCTCTTACTACACAAATATTCAATTTCGGATCACACACAGATTAAGCAAAATGCTACTTGCAACATACTACATTCGCTGCCAAATTGATGCTCAGTAATCACATACAACAATCACAACAATTCATCTTAATCACTGACAACAACTATTGTTCAATAATCAATCGAAGAACAAACACATATGATTCAATATATACAAGATCTCTGCAAATGTCGATTACTTCAATCCCTACTAATCACAATCTTGATTAGAGAGGAAAGCAGGGAGCGGGAGCCGGGCTTCGAGGTTGAGTGGGCGGTTCGACCGGGTGGGCAAACGGTCCGACCGGGCATCAGCTGGGGGCTCGGGTGCAGGCGGTGCAAGGCGTGGCGGGAGGAAAAGAGAGGGAGAAAGCTAGGCACGGGAGAAGGGGAGGCTCACCGAGCGGTGGAGGAGTGCCGAGGAGGCGGCGATGGAGCCACGGGCGGCGTGGGAGGAGCTTGGCGGGCGCGACTGAGAGGCGGGAGCCGCCGGCAAATGGGGCAAGACGGGGCGAAGGGGCCGAGTGGAGGTGGTGGCGGGAGTGGGGCGCCACGGGAGGAAGGAGGAGGCCGGGCGCGACGGCCTGGAGCCGACGATTTAAGCGCGAGGAGACAGCGAGGAGACGGAAGGGTGGAAGAAGGAAGAAGCAAGCTGTTGCTTAAATCGAGGGGACCTTTAGTCGGGTGGTATTACCAACGGGACTAAAGACCTTAGTCTGGGTGGTATACGGACCGGGACTAAAGTCGGACCTTTAGTCCGGGTGGTTTCTGACCGGGACTAAAGGTCTTCTTGTGGGACATATTTTCAGAGAACCTTTAGTCCCGGTGTGTGACCTTTAGTCCTGTAAGTGTGTCTGGACCGGGACTAAAGGTCCCGATTCCTCCACGATTTTCACATTTGGGTTTTGTATTAAGTTTATTTGTATAAATATGCTAATTCTTGTTAAATGCATAGTAAATTAAATACTAG
The DNA here is from genome assembly GCA_036346395.1 of Hsuehochloa calcarea. NCBI lineage: Eukaryota > Viridiplantae > Streptophyta > Magnoliopsida > Poales > Poaceae > Hsuehochloa > Hsuehochloa calcarea. Next base: position 4,027,872 of record CM070616.1, on the reverse strand, counting down.
GCATAAATTTTTTTAAAAATAATAGTTGCATTTCCTTTTATCTTATTGACATTTCAAACGACTTTTATAGTGACCACAAGCTGGGAAGTGAAGAGCCAACTATAAACAAAATGAAGGGCTCAAACCACAAGCTGGGAATTTCATTTGAAGGCATAAATACTTGCTAAATGTGTCCTTTTATCGAATAGGAATTTCATTTGAAACGATAAAAAACAAGAAAAATATGATAGAAACATCTGAAGTTACAATTATTACATAAAATCTCTAATACACACTATTTATTAAACATCACTATATATCAAGCGGGCACAGTGGTGAACTTCTTCTTGACGTATGACCCTTGGTTATGATCATGCCGTAACCATGGAGTGTCCTCGGCATTTAGCAGGATGCTTGGGTCTTTGGTCACTTGAAGGGCGGGATTGGTCATCCCTTTCATAATCTTCTCGACTTGTCCGACTTGTCCTCAATTCCCACGATGTTTCTTTTCCCTGAAAGAACTATGTGGCGTTTTGGCTCATTGGTTGATTTGTCGTCGTTTTCCCTCTCTTGGGTTTTGTAGACATGTCTTTCACATAGAACACCTGATTCACATCAGCAGCAAGGACTAATGGTTCGTCTTTGTACCCAATATTGTTGAGGTCCTTGTTGTCATTCCATACTCCTTGTCATTGTTACCCGCCTCGGTCATCTTCACCCATTGACTTTGGAACAAAGGGACTTTAAAATTAGGTCGTAGTCTAGTTCCCAAATCTCCTCTATGCGCCATAATATGTTTGCCTCTTTCCATTTGGGTGCATGGCATCTCTGCGCGACACCACTGCTTTGGTTCGTGCTCCTTTTATCTTGGGCTACGGTGTAAAATGTATTTCCATTTATCTTGTACCCTTTATGCGTGAGGATGTGCCACGATGGTTGCCTAGCCAACAAATCTGATTGCTCATCAATATTGTCATCACCACGACATTCTTTTCGCAACCAACCGCTGAAAGTTTCCATGTGATGACGCCTAATCCAAGCTTCATTCTTCCACGAGGCTGGGATCGTAGGAACTCCTTGTGTACCTCGACATACGGCTCCACCACGGAGGAGTTTTGAAGAACTGTAGTGCGCTTTATTGAAATAATCGTCCCCATCGATATATGTTTTCTTCCCTAGTGTTCCCTTTCCACTAAGTCTCCCCTCGTGTCGCGATTCGGGAACACCAATCGGGTCAAGGTCGGAATGAAGTCAAACAGAACTCAATGACCTCTCTCGTCCGTAGCCCTTGGCGATGCTTCCTTCGCCGAGCACGCATTTGGTGAACATATTTCTTCAGACTCCATGAACCTCTCAAAGGGGAACATGTTGTGTAGGAACACAGGACCGAGAATATTAATCTCCTTGACCGGGTGAACTAGGAGGTGTGTCATGATATTAAAGAAGGATGGAGGAACACCAACTCAAAGTCGACAAGACATTGAACCACATCATTCAGTAGAGTAGCTAGTTCCATTGGATTGATTGCCTTACGAGAAATTGCATTGAGGAATGCACATAGCTTCACGGTGGCTGACGTACATGTGGAGGTAGAATTCCTCTTAAAGCAACCGGAAGCAATTGCGTCATAAGCACGTGGCAGTCATGGGACTTTAAGTGTAGGAATTTCTTCTCTGGCACATTTATTATACGCTTTATATTGGAGGAGAATCCGGATGGGACCTTGATCTTTGTTTAGGCATTCAAACATGCTTTCCTTCTCTTCTTTGCTAAGAGTGAAGCTAGCGTGTCTTAAGTAATGGCGTCCATCGTCATCTTCTCTGGATGCAGTTGTCTCGTTCTTTCATGCGCCGCAAGTCCCGTCGTGCTTCGAGTGAATCCTTAGACTTTCCATACACATCCATGAATCCTAGCGAGTTCACACAAAGATTCTTTGTCGGTGCATCACGTCGATCGCGTTGCGGACCTCTAGGACTTGCCAATAGGGTAGCTCCCAAAATATAGACTTCTTCTTCCACATGGGTGCGTGTCCCTTAGGATCTTCGAACAGGTTATTTGCCTTGTCCCTTTCCAAAGACTACTTGCACATCCTTGACCATATCAAGTACATCCTCCCGATTCGGTTGCGAGGCTTGGTTCGGTGTTACGCCTTACTGTTAAAATGCTTGCCTTTCTTTCTTAGTTGGTGATTCATAGGAAGAAAGCGGCGATGGCCAAGGTACACGACCTTTCGACATTTTTTCAAATATATACCGTCAATGTCATCAAAACATTGTGTGCATGCATTGTATCCCTTGTTTATCCGTCTGAAAGATTACTTAGAGCGGGCCAATCATTGATTATTACGAACAACAATGCTCGCGGTCGAAGTGTTCTGCTTGTACTCATCCCACACACGTACACTGGTTTGCTCCATAAAAGCGGGAGTTCCTCAACTAATGGCCTCGGTAGACATCGATGTCGTTGCGGGTTGCCTCGGGCCTTGGATGAGCACCGCATCATAATGAACTTCGCTTCATGCATAACCATGGAGGAAGGTTGTAGATACATAGAGTAACAGGCCAAGTGCTATGACTAGTGCTCTGGTCCCCAAAAGGATTCATACCATCCGCATTTAAAGCGAACCTTAGGTTTCTTGCGTCATCTGCAAACTCCGGAATTCTCTCGTCTATTGCTCTCCTTTGGGACCCATCACAGGTGTCTCAACATGTTGTCTACCTTACGGTCTTCTTTGTGCCATCGCGACAACTTTGCATGGTCCTTGTTTATGAGCAGACGTTTGAGCGTGGTATTATAGGAGCATACCACATAACCTTGGCGAGGATTTTCTTCTGGGGCGTTCTTCGCCCTCAACATCGCGAGGTCATCTCGCCGATCTTATACCGCAAGCGCTTTGCATACGGGCATTCATCCAAATTCTCGTAGTCCTTGCCACGATCGAGGATGCGATCATTAGGACATGCATGTATCTTACGGATTTCTAATCCCAAAGGGCGACGACTGTTTTGCTTAAATGCGTAGTGGCGGGCAATTCGTTAGGCTTGGAAGCATCTTTTTGGATCTTGATAATTGCCCAAATGCCTTGTCGGATACACCATTCATGCCTTCCATTGTAGCAACTCGGTGTTGTACCAAACTTTTTGCCCATCTTCTACGGACGGGTATAGTAATTTCTTGTGATCCTCTAGCATGCGGTCAAACTTAGCCTTCTCCTTTTCACTTTCGCAATCTCTTTGTGCATCACGAATGACATCACCAAGAGCATCATCTTGGCGAGTGTGTCTTACGCCCTGCCTCTTCTTGACTTCGCCCATTGCGGTATCATCGAAGTCACCGTATTGAGCAATAATGTCGTTAGGGTCCAATTGTTCTTCTTCACCTTCTTCCATTATAACCCCTGGTTTCTCCGTGCTTGGTCCAACAAATATATTTTGGCATGAAACCAGACTTCAACAAGTGTGAGTGAAGACTCCTTGAGCTAGAATATTCCTTCAAATTCTTACAGGGCACATGGACAACACATGAAACCATCCCGCTTGTTTGCCTCGGCCACTCTTAAGAAATAATGCACGCCATCAATGAACTCTTTGAGCGGCGATCGGCATTGTACATCCAATGGCGTGTCATCGTCGCATTATATGACATATCACATAATTAAATTTCAAGTTTCAAATTTTTCCCGGATAGTACACATGATAGAGAGGCTACCCAAAATTTTTAGAATTTTGAAATTAAGATGAATTTATTTTGAATTTTCAAAGAATCAGCACTATTTGACGTTTGCACTAGGAGCTTCGCCTTGCCCTTAATGACTTCCCGGCCCCTGTGACGAACGCCGAAACAGGCAAGCTTAAGGAGAAGGGACATCAAGTTAAATGATAATTAATAATTAACTAAATTGCACAAAGTCATTAAGGGTGAATGACCCTAGGTCAACAATCAATCCAAAAGGCAAACAATAACTAAGTGATTAAGCTAATTAAGAGATTAACTAATTACTTAATAATTAAATATTAAATTTATTTATTAAAACAAAATTAATATTTATTATTTTTACCCAAGAGGTTGGATCTGATAAGATAAGACTTATCTCATCAAACACCCCTCAAAGCTTAACCTAACTAACACATGTAAAAGTCATTTTTCATTTATTTAAATAATTATTAAATAAGGTGAAAAATAAAAGTCTTCAGATTGATCCCAACATTTTTGTACAGATAGTTCATAGCCTAATTAGATGGCAAAACAATTTTCAGAATTTTTGGATCATTAATTTAGCCTACAAAATTCATGGAATAATAATTAAATAAATAAGCATAAAATAGGTATAAATTCAACTTTGTCCAAATAGTCTTAAAATTTTTATATGGACTGTTCACAGTGTAAATTAGTGGAATAACAAATTTCATGATTTTTGGAAATTTATTGTGGCCTACAAAAATCATGAAAGTTCTATTTATGAATTAATTGGCAATTTTTATAACATATAAAAATTATTCAAATTTTACATTTCATATTTTTCATAATGGACGGCAGGGTTAGCATCAGGAGCTTACCGCGAACACGCCGGTGAATACGGTTGAGTGAATGAGCGGCTCGGCGGTGGTGGCAATGGTGGCGTGTCCAGCGGCGGCGACGGCGTTCCGGCTCTGTGATTTAACGCCAAACAGGGTTTAAATAGAAGGGACATTTAGTCCCGGTTGGTGTTACCAACCGGGACTAAATGCCAACCTTTAGTCCAGGTTGGTACTACAATCAGGGACTAAAGATTTAGTCGGATTGTAGTACCAACGGGACTAAAGGTTGGCATTTAGTCGGTTGGTAACACCAACGACTAAATGTCCTCTGCAAAGCTCGCCACGAGCCGTTGGGCGGGGACTTTTAGTCCCGGTTGGTGTCATGGGGACGAAAGATCTTTTTTGTCCTGGACGCAATTTTCTCCGAGACTATTGTCCATTTGGCAGTTCGACCAAAGGTCTGTTCTGTAGTAGTGTTTCCAATATTTACGATATCTTAAAAAATCTAAATAGACTATAAGATACGTAAATATATTCTCAATTGTCTAAGTTATATTATTTGATAATATAAAATTTGAAACAAATCTAGACGCACAAATATACGAACCACCCATATTAGTAGTCAAAGTTTTGAAGTCACGCATTCTGACATCTAAAAAAGAACAGGGGGACTACTATTTTATATTTGTTCACAAACATGCAGATCTTGGATTAATGTTTTGTTATAAATTAAATGGATCGATCGACCATATTCAGCTGCGTTGCTTATACCGATCGATGTACGTACGTGTACATGGAAGTAGAAAGAATCGGGGGCGCCTAACTTGTAGAGGATTGCAATGACCGCGATCTGGGCATCGTCGCTCTTGTGAACCAGTGGAGCTCCAAGGGGAACCTCTGACCATTGATGGTGTGCTCGGAGGGCGAGTGCCAGTGGATCTTCAGGCTGTACCACTTGTCGACTTCGATCATCTTGTTAGCAGCAGAGAGCTCAGGGAAGGTTCCTTAATGCTCACCTTCCCAACCTCGCCGTCCAGCGTCATCTGCATATTTAGTATGCATCCATGCGTGGAAATTCGTCAAGATCTACTTTTTTGCCTCGTCAGAAATCAAATGATCGACAAGCAAGCGCAAGGTAGGTATCGATCGATGGATCGATGAATGATCTTGCCGTGATGTCCTGGTGACGATGTTGATGGGGGACTGCATCTTGCCCTCGCCGCACAGCCTGTACTTGCAGCTCAGCTTCCCCCAGTTCTCCGGCCCCAGCTTGCTCCCCGCGGTGTAACTGTACTCCGGGCCATCCTTGTTCTCCTCGTCGTCTGCTCGAATCTTGCATGCCAATTATGTTGTCTAAGCATTGCAGTGTTCAGTTCTGCGTGTGCACTTGTTCGTGCAGATCGATCGAGTCATTTGCGTCGTGCATGGACGCGAGAGAGCGACGGCGAGGGACGACACGGCGACGAGAAGGACGACGGCCGCGCGAGAAGACACCATTGTTGCCGGCGCCATTGATGTGGCAGTGCTGTAGGTCTCGATCGTTTCATTGTGTCCTGATTTGAGCTAACCTAGCTTTTTCAGAGGGGAGACCGGCTTCACTTTGTCGAGCATATATGCACGGAGATATGTGATACGTGTCGAGGAATCGTCGCTCGTGGGTCTAATTCGAACGATTACCTCGTAGATAAGCGTAGAATCGTAAAAATAATACAAGAACACAAATACATAATAATAGATTGAACACAAAGGTATGAGAAACTTATTATCTCTCTTTATTGCTCTTCAAATGATCAACTTTTTACAATAACTGACACCCTATTTTTATAGTCTACAGACTCTGGTAGGGTTTTAGATGGGGCGCATATACATGGGCCGGCTGCTAGGATAAGCTCGTGATTTCCCAATACTCCCATTTGGGCACCTATCCTCACATGTTTATATCTCGTCAAAACTCCACAAAAATTCAGTGGAAAATTTTTAGAGAAATAGTACATGATACACGTTTTTGCTACGTTGCTCGAATTGCCTTATTAAAAACTTTAGCCGAGAAACTTCAGGAAAAGTCGTCAAGGGAAAAAAAGAGTACAATACACCCAATTTCAGTTAATCTCCGGGATTTATTCTTTGGGTACTCAATCTTCGTGATCAAGTTTCAATATTGAGTTCGTGAAGATTTTTTCCCTAAATTCTGCACTTCTCTAAGTCTCATCATTCCAATTCCACATATGAATCTTTCAAAGCTAGATCTTGGAAGTGACTTACTGAATAAATCTGCAAGATTTTTACATAACTTAGTATGCAATACTTTAATTTCGTCCATCTTTTGCAATTCATGAGCATAGAAGAACTTAGGGTTGGCATGTTTTGTGAGTTGACTCTTTACATTACTCATCTACACATGTACGACACAAGCTGCATTATCTTCGTAGATAATAGTGGAGGGTTTGCGCGGTATTCAATCCACATGACTGCTGGATGTGGTGAATTATCCACCGAAACCAAAAACATTCTCGCGAGGCCTCATATAATGCTATAATTCCTGACTAGTTCGTCGAAGTTGATACAAGACTTTGCTTAGATGATTTCTATGAAAATGCAGTTCAACCGCACATGAATATATAGCATGATTGCGACTTGGTTGTATATAGGTTTGACAAGTACCCGGTATCTGCATAGCCATTCATAGACAGGTCTTATTTTTTTTATGTAGAACAGACCAAGATCTTTGCTTCTTTTGAGGTATCGAAAGATGTACTTCATTCTCTGCCAATGCCTTTTAGTAGGTATTGCATTATACCTTGCTAATAGGCTCATGACAAATGCAATATCCGGTCTAGTACAGTTTGCTAAATATATGAGTGCTCCTATTGCACCTAAGTATGGGAATTCCAGTCTCAGGACTTTCTCCCCCGCTTCTCTAGGTCTGTATGGATCCTTGTATTGCTGTAAAGATCTCCCGACCATTGTCACTTTCGAAGAGGATGCCTTTTCAAAGCCAAACCTTTCTAACACACTCTGAGTATAGGTTGACTGATGCACTAATATCCCTTCACGGGCATGCTCAAACTGTAAGTCTAGGCAATATTTGGTTTTACCCAAATCTTTCATTTCGAACTCTGACTCCATATAAGAGTTTGTTTTATTAATACCTTGCACGGTTCCGATGATAAAGGTATGCAGTTACCACATCCATCAATTTTATTTCTGAATTCAAGTTTACTGTCATTGATGTTTAAATATCTAAAGGGAGCTCCGCCCATGATCAGGGAATAGGTTTCTTCATAATCAACTCATGTACGTTAAGTGAAACCTTGTGCAATGAGTCTTGCTTATTTTTATTTATCTTTCGAACAAATACCCACTATGCCTACGGGGTGCACATGGGGAGGCGTGCAGCTTACAGGCCCAAACAGATCTCTTTTATTCAAAGATAATAATTCTGCTTCTATTGCCTTCTTTTAATCTTCCCAATCTGATCTTTTCTTACATTCAGCGAGCGATGCAGGCTCTACATCAAAATCGATGATTGTGGCAATTTTATTTGCAAAGTAAATATCAACATTGGCTATTGTCATATTCAAAGATTCTCCCGTGGTCACATATTTTATAGCTTTTTCTTCATGATGCGATTCTTCTAATGCCACTACTTGCTTATTGCTGCTTCTAATTATGGGGGCAAGTCCCTTTAGCTTTTTAGCTCCGATGTGTGTGCATACATCCATACTAGTATCTCCCTTTGTGGGAATGGTCAAATTCGGTATGCCTTTTTCTGAATGTACCGTAGTGGTGACAGGTCTCAACTGGCTCCCGTTTTGGTTCTGGGGAACTTCGGTGATCGGCTGCGTTAAGTCCTCCTTATTCCTTTTCGCCAGGTGTCCCCTACTACTTGGGATTCGAGGGGACAAAGTTCTCGTCCTTTTATTCTGAGGCATATGGACGGGATTAGGGGTATCTTCAATTTTCTTTAGTATTTCAACCCTCTTCGGTGCATTGCGTGTAGGCACATGCGACTTGGTCACGCTCTTCAAATCACTAAAGTGGTCAGGAAATTCATTCGTTAATGCTTGCAAATCAATTATCTTATGGAATTCTCTATTTGTTTCACTAATGTGTGGGTCATGTGCATGAATTCTCATGGTTTGCCACATTATTTCCCATAAAATTTATCAAGGGGTTTATTTCCTCTCTCTAATGATGGAAAATTATCCTCATTAAATATACTATCAGCGAATCGGACAGTATGCAAATCTCCTATGATATGATCCAAATATCTGATTGTGGATATAGTCTCATAACCAACGTATATCTCATACTTACGGAGAGGGCCTATTGCAGTTCGCTGTGGTGGTGGTGGTATAGATACATAAACCTTGCACTCAAATTTGCGAAGATGAGAAATTTTCGGTGCTGACCCTTGCGCTAGTTGCATAGGTGAGTGGATATTATATGCCGATGGTATAAAATTGATAAGAGTTGCTGCGTGCAGGACTGCGTGTCACCAACATGGTAAATTACAAATTCTGCAAAAGTGGTCGGGCAATAAATTTAATCCTTTTTATTAATGCCTCTGCTAGTCCATTCTGTGTGTGGACATGCGGTACGGAATGCTCAACTTTAATTTCTATTGCTATGCAATAATATCAAATGGCTTCGAAGTAAATTCTCCGGCGTTGTCCATTTTGATGGAATTCACACGATGATTAGGGAAATTATTTTTAATTCTAATTATCTGCGAGATTAGCTTTGCAAACGCATGGTTTCTCGTAGACAATAAACATACCTGCGATCATTTTGATGAAGCACCGATGAGCACTATAAAATACCTAAATGGTTCTGACAGGGGGCTGAATATGACTGCAAATGTCTCCCTAGATGCGTTCTAGGAATGCAAGGACTTCATTTTGCACTTTCAAAGTAGAAGGTCTAGTAATTAATTTTCCGGTGGCTCATGCGGGGCACACAAAATCTTCCTGATTCAAAAAATTCTTTACATCGATATTATATCCATGTGAATTGTTAACTATATTTCTCATCATCCTAAGACTCGGGTTGCCTAATCTACCATGCCAGAGACAGAAAAGTTCAGAGGTTCTAAATATGGTTTTCAAGACAGTTTAGGCTGTAGGTGCCTTAATAGTATAGTATAGCCTAGTTTCAAATGAAGGAAGTTGTTCTAATACATTTTTTTCACTTTTTTCATGCTTTGTAATGACCAGATATTCCTTACCATACTCTTTTTCAGTTTTTACGTGGAAACCGTTAGCGCGAATATCCTTAAAAACATAGGAGAGTTCTAGTCAATTATGGGAATAACAAGGCTTCTTCAATGACTAAAGTTCTGTCCATCGGGGGTATAATTGTGGCTCTTCTTAAGCCTATTATACAAGCATCGCTGCCCGCGATTGTCGTAAGACTACTAGCATTCTTGTTGATCGACTGAAAGAATTTCGTCTCTCTTAAGATGGTATTTATTGGGTCGCTAGCCGCTAAGCTCACTTCCGCCAAAGGGAGCCATATGCGTTCTGATATAAAGTATTTTATTAATGTGCAGTAGGAAGCAATCACCACATAAATAAAATACTTCAAATATTCGAACATAACTTATCATTATAAACACGGGAAGAAAAATATAAGCATTGCGGGACTTATCATAAGAATTTAATATTTTGCTCTCCTAGAACTTACAACCATTATTCAAAGAATAGAATGATTCAATGTTTCATCACAACCACAAACTGCAAGTGACTATAAAAAGATCTAAGTGCAATACGTGCATTAGTTCGAATCAGCGAAGTACTTAGAAATTTCTTCCTGAATCTGCTCTATAGCGATATTCTCCTCTTGGGTAACTACAGCTGCGGCCACTACGATGTCCAAAGAAGGGGTGATGGAGGCTGCTACTGTGCTGCCCATATCTATGAGTGCAACTAATGGTTGTGGATCCTCCGTGCCTGTAATAGCGAGATGTGCCTCATGCTGTCTTTTGCCCTTCTTCTTAGACTGGAAAGCATCAATAACGTGCTGCGACTCATGGCAAATCCGTGACCAATACCCCCCCCCCCATATGCCACATTTGTAGCATCCTTGGTCCTACTGGCCACAAGGTTTGTCATCACGCTTCCTTTGTCTTCCCTTCTTAGCTTGAGTATTTGGCTTGACCTTGCAACCCACAACTTTACCCTTCCCGTCCCTCTCCTTTGTGAGAGGCTTTCTCACCTTGTAGCTGTTAGCATTGGCTTCACAGCTAACAATGCTACTAGATGGTTGTGAGATGTAGTTCTTCCTTAGAACATCATCTTGAGCTTTCGCAACTTGCATGATGTTAATTAATTCGGCATACTCTTTGTAGTCGTCTTGACGATAGTTGCGTGTGGATTGCACTGCATTTGGGTGAAAGGTGAAGAGAGTCTTCTCAATCTTCTGCTCATCCGTGATTACCTTACCACAGAGTTGAAGACTGGCACAAATTCTGCGTAAGGCAGAATTGTACTCTCCCATGGTCTTGAAGTCAGCAAAACACAATTGGGTCCATTCCTGCTTTGCCCGAAGAACAATTGTGTACTTCAGCTTCTCAAACCGTTTTTTCAATGCAGTCCACAAAGCTAGTGTGTTCTTCTTCGCCATATACTCATTCTTGAGCGTTAGGCAGAGATGGTGTCTGAGGAAGTGAAGTGCCTAATCATTTTCCTAAACATTAGTATTGGCATCATTTGATGTGCCAAACCCGATAGCAGTATAGAGCTTCTTGGCCCCAACTACAATCTCGATGTCGGAGGCCCAAGTCAAGTAATTCTAGCCATGTCGGGGCAGCTCTTTGAACTTTCGGTTCGTGATGTCGATCATCTACATATTTATGCAAAGAGTTCATAAGATTACTTCTGGCAATTTGCATAAAATGGTTGTAAATAATGGTACAAAATTATCATAATTTTTCTATATTTTTCTATGTATTTTTCATGATTTACTGCTATTTTTAAAGATTAAAAGTAATATAAACAATCACATATAATCAAAACAGTAAATACAATATATAAATTGCATAGAAATAATAATAATAGAGTTAAACATGCTTCAAATGCTCAAAACGATTCAAAATTTGAATTCCTGAGGTCCTTTTCTGCTAGAATATGAATTTTCGGGGCATTCTGCAGTTCAAAGAACTTAAGCGCTAATTTTCAGTCCTGAGAAAAAAAAAATTGCATAATTTTCTTATTTCTGAGGGCCCTTTTGCAAATATTCTGGGTTTTCTTCTCTCTTTTTTAGAATTTCTTGGGCCGGGCCTGTTTTCTTGGCCTGGTTCGGCCCAAAATCGGCTGGTCAAATGGGCAGGGGAGAGGATAGGGTTTCCCCTACCCTACTCCCATCGTGGCGGTGGCTCCAGGCAGTAGGTGCAACGCGGGGCGGCACTGCGAGCGCGGGTGGCAACGGCGCTTCGCGCCGAGTTGACTCACGGCGGCGATGCATGTGCAGGCCCGTCCGCGGCGGCTATGGAGGCATGTGGGCCGAGGCGGCACACAGCGGTGTGTTCGTCGCGAGCTTCGACGTGCGGCGCGGGCGAAGGGCGTGAGGCGCGAGCGAGTTCGCGCGGTGGGCGCAACAATATCAACGGCGGCGGACACGCAACGCGAGGCGGCTTCGGGCCGTCGCTTGCGTGGGGCGGTGCGGCCGGGACGGTGGCATATGGCACGTCATGTGTGAGGTGACAACAGCGCGCGTCGCGGCCTTCGGCGGCGCGAGCTCCAAGCCAACGGCGGCGCCGCGGCGTGCCTCGTGCGAGAGGTCATGATAAGCGCCGCGTGCAACACGCGGTGGCGGCACGGCTCGGGCGGCGGTGGTGCATGCATGGCGCGGCGGCGCTGCGGCTCGAGCGGTGGCGGCATGTGCGGGCACGGTGATCCGGTGCGCGAGCGGCCGTGTGTGGGTGGCGGCGGCACGACCGTACAGCGGCTCGAGGTCGCGTCCGGCTTGGCGCGGCGGCACGGCCACATACGGGCGGCATGGTGGCATGGTGGAGCGGCCGTGTGTAGGCAGCCAGAGGCCAGAGGGTGCCATGTGCGGGCGGCGAGCGCCGTGCTGTAGTCGGCCACATGCGGGTGGCGACATATTTTTTCTTTTTGTGTGTTCATCCAAACTGCAGTGCAATCAATATCTATTCTTTCATGCAATCTGCCAATCAGCTTGGCCGACGACTTCAAGTCAGCTAGTGATATATTAGAGCAGATTTGCACCGTAGAAAAATAATCTAGAAAGCCAAATTTGCGGAATTGAAAGTGATATAGAAAAGCGAATCAATCTACAAGTGACGCTTCGACTATTACCTCTTCAATCCGTAGAGCGTAGTCGTGCAGATAACATATTGAGAAACCGTCGCTGGCGAGTCCAGTCCGATTGGCAACTCGTAGGGGAGTCATACACAATAATACAAGAAAAGCAGATTGAACACAGAGATATATAGATACTTTTTTTCTTTCTCTTTATTCCTCTTTTTAAAAGGTATATACAATGACTAAAGATTCCCTTCTGTCTATAGTTTACCGGTGGACGAAGAATCCATCGGGAATCAGACCTGGATGGCTCGTATCCAGGTTTCCTAACAAAACGAAGAGGCACAGGACCTGCGGCTATGGGCTACGAAAACAGTGGCCCATCTATCTCGCTGCGGCCGAGAAGAACGACCGTCTGGATGGCGTCTGGACGTCTGGCTCCAAAAGAGCCTGATTCTGCGCGGCCCGGCCAGGCCAGGTGAACGGCGGAGAAGTCGCAGTTCCAGCGTGTGTGTATGTTCCAGATAACGTAATCGCGTACGTGCGTGCGTTGTCTTGCTTCCTGCGTAGGCTGCACCGAGGATCGCTTCTAGCGTATGTGTGCGTGTGCGTGTGCATCTGCCGAGCGCCTGCTTCATCTTTCGATTGGCCGAGCATTCTGCCGAATTCTTTGCTGAGCGTGATTTTCGTCAACTATTTGGGTCAACAGTTGGTATTAAAGTATGAGTTCTTGATATGTATATGCCTAAGATCACATGGCGCTCTCTGGAAAGTTGTATCACCGGTGACAAGACGACATCGGGTGCGATGGCGAAGGAGAGTTCCGCCATCTCGCTGCATTATCTGATGCTCACGAAAAGCAATTATGTAGTATGGACAATCAAAATAAAAGTGTGCATGCGTGCTCAAGGAGTGTGAGACACGATCGAGGACGGCAACGTCGATGCCGAAAAGGTGAGGATCAAAGCTGCGTGAGAGGCGTTGAAGGTGATGCATCTTGGTGTCGATCGTGTCAAGTAAGCGCGAGTGCAGACACTCAAGAGCGAGTTTGAGGGGATGTGCACGAAAGAGACGAAGTCGATCGGTGATTTAACCATGAGGTTGGCGACTACTGTCAACCAGATCCGAGTCTTGGGGAACAAGATGAAAGAGAGCTATATTGTGAGAAAGTTCATTCAGACAGTCCCCGAATTTTTTTTGCAAATCGTCTCCACTATTGAGCAATTCGGCGACCTCCAGGTGATGATAGCTGATGAGGTGATCGGCCGCTTGAAGGCGCATGAGTAACGGATCCGAGGATCTGGTGGCAGCGAAGATGAGCATCTGCTGTTAACCCGCCCTAAGTGGGAGGCCCGATCGTCGAAAGGCAAAAGTGAGGGCGCCTGACCGAGGCCGTAAGAATAAAAAAATTCGACAAGACAAAGGTGAGATAGTATAATTATCAGTACTATGGACACTTTGCCTCATAATATCCTTCCAAGAAGAAAGAAGAGAATGCTTATTTCGCTAAGAAACTAGAATATGACAAGCCAGCGCTACTCACGGCCGAGTTCTGTGAATTGTGATCCCGAGTCGAGTTAGAGTTGAGTCCGGGACGTTGAGAAGATGTATTTGCCGTCCTGAGTCGAGTCCGTGGAGTTGTGTCCAGGACGTTAGTGAGATGTGTTCGCTGTCTTAAATCGAGTCCGTAGAATTGAGTCCGGGACGTTGAGGAGATGCGTTCGTTGTCCTATATTAAGTAACAGTTGGGTAAATCGTAATTGAGACCGACTGACTCAATAAATAAGTATACAAAAATTAGAGAGTGATTATTAGGTAATCTTTGTTTAGTATTCCTTTTGATACTTACCGTATCCAATTTTGTTTCATACGAAGTCATGTCCGAGTAGCATATGCAGTAGAAACCGAGTTAGATAATGAGTCCATATACAGATCTGTATTCAACCGTTAGAAGGGGCAGATGAGTATGAGTTTTTTGTATTCGTCAGAGTGAAGCAATAGAAGAAGAAAAAACTTGAAGTGTTGCGTGTAACCAAGATCGTTTTTACACTTTGAAGTTCCAGCATGTGCGTATTTGTGCGTTCGTTGTCTTGGGCTTCATCCAGGATCGCTTCCAGCGTACGTGTGCGTGTGCGTGTGCATGTGTCGAGAGCGCGCTTCATTTTCCGATCGGCCGAGCGTTCTACCGAGCGTGATTTTCGTCTTTGGTTTAGGCCAACAGGCAGCAGGCACCTACATTAATTTTACAGAGGAAGGCGGCCGGGGTGGTGGCCGCGGTTTAAAATTTTGGCCGATTTGAAAATCGATTTTATTGGATCCCTGGTAAAAATTCAAACCGGTTTTGAAATATTTGTTTAGCATGATTTTTGTCAAATATAGAAGATTTTTTTTGCAGCAGTGATTTTTGGTCTTTTTTTAAATTCAAAATTTGATTTGAAATTTTAAGCCAAAATTTTTCAATTTCCGGCCAAACCAGTCATACCAGACCACCCCCCTCCCCCTTAAAAATTTGAGACCACCCAAATCCCTAGTGACGGCCAACCTCTCTCGTGCCAGCTACCACGTCCGCTCGATCGAGCCAACGATGAAATCCGAAACACTCTACATAGCAATTCAATAACGTTCCAAATCGAAGGAGATGCAATAAAATACAAATAGGAGCCATGTTTCGTGGGTAAGCAGCAGTCCATCTCCAAAGGAGAAACACGAGAGACCACGCGCGCGTGCCAAGAACAGACGACCAAAATCCCCCCGCTTGAGATTCGATCTTAGACACCATCCCTTTCCTAGCCCCAAAGATACGTAGACCCAGCTGCGTTTCTTCGTGGAAGAATGGAGCACACGATGCAATAAGCACATATGGAAATGAACTCTACATCCTGTATATTATGAGCTGCTCCCTCCAACCACAGAAGAATGTGTTCTGAGATAGATGTTAAATTTTCTAAACTTTGGTTATCGATATCTTTTTTAATATTTATATTGAATGTACGAAAACAGTTGTACAGTCAAAACTTTCTAAACTTTAGTTTTCAATATTTATATTAAACGTATGAAAACGGTTGTGTAGTTAAACTTTCTAAACTTTAGTTGTCGATATCTTTTTCAATATTTAAATTTGACATATGAAACAGTTAAGCACTCATCTTCCGACATCCAAACCGCGACGTGGAATATATGCATGCTAGTCTTTGCGGTGGTGGCGACGTGCCACCCCACTGGCTAGCGCACGCGGCGGCTTGGCTATCCGTGAGGATTTTTGGATATATTTAGCCCCATTAGATCATCGAAATTCTAAAAGTAGCCTCCGTAACATCAAAATTCCAAAAATAGCCCCATCACTGCGCCTCTTTGCGGTGTGGGGCCGGCGGCGGTGAGTCTTTGCCACCACACTGCGACACCTTCTTGCTCCCGACGGCAAAGAATTGCCGTAAAAATTGAAAAAATGTAAAAATAAAATAAAATAAAATAATTGTTCTCTAATCTATGCTATTAATTCATGCACAAGTTTCAGTTCCACGTTACCTCTGTTGTATTTTGGTTTTGGCCATTAAAGTGCAATGCTTGACCTGTATTTATATTGTTTATTTAATTATTATTGTTGCTTTGCAGAACTTGACCTATATTTAATTATTATGGTTGCTTTGCTTGGATTTTACCAGGACTTGGAATTTTCCCTACTCTCTGATTTTACCGTGGCACACAATCCTCTGCCGCGGTAGGATTTGGGCACACAATCCTCTGCCTCTGTAGGATTTACACACACAATCCTCTGCCGCGGTAGCATTTGCACATACAATCCTTGGCCATGGCACACAATCCTTTGCCGTGGCACATAATCCTCTACCGTGATAGCCATCCTCTGCCGTGGCACATAATCCTCTGCCGTGGTAGCCAATCCTCTGCCGTGGCACATAATCCTCTGTCGTGGTAGATAATCATCTGCCGTGGCACATAATCCTCTGCAGCGGCACACAATCCTCTGTCGCAGAGGATTGTGTGCACAAATCCTACCACGGCAGTGGATTGGTAGCCAAATACTACCACGGCAGAGGATTGTGTGCCGCGGTAAATTAAGAGGCGGTTCTTAATACAAATCGTGACCGTCTGTGATGAGATGTTTATCACAGACGGTTCATGATACGAACTGTCTGTGATATGTCATCACAGACGGTTTTTGTATGAAATCGTCTGTGATTCGTAGCGCGGAAGATCAAAAAAATTTTGAACGCGTGCGCGGAAGGCAAAATATTTTAGCGTTGTGCTTATAAATAATAGTCGAGTGTTATATGTTGACCATTTTGTTCTAGGATATTTCTCTTGACACGTGTTGCTTATGCCATTTTCTAACTAAGAGTACATGAAACATCCTAATCTGCACTAACTTTTTCTTGATATGTTATTCTACAGTACAACTCAAATAAACCATTTTGTTCTGGTTAATTCTACTGGTGCACTTCAATTGTTACAATTGCAATCCATGATAACCCATTTATTATTCTTGATTTTTTTTTACAATTTTAACATTTTTTTTTGCAGCGGCTGCTGCCGGGAGGGGACGGCTTATGAAGGCAGCTCACCGAGTCCTTGTCGCTTTTGGAGAGCAATCCATGAGCGATGTGAACTCCGGGAGTGGGGAGGATAAGGAGGAGGAGCTTCCTCAAGACAAGAAGAAAGGAAAGGCCAAGAACTTCACCGGCATGTGCTTTATGACCGGCTCCGTTGACATCGATGATGAGGATCACCGCGGAAGGGGGAAGAACACGTGGTTCGTAGACTCCGGGTGTTCACGCCACATAACCGGAGACTCAAGATGGTTCACCTCCTTCACGCGGTCGAAGGGTGATGACTTCATCACCTTTGGAGATGATACACAAGGGCGGATTGAAGGAACATGATCGATCAGGGTAAACGAAAAATTCATCCTGAAGGACGTCGCTCTTGTGGACAGGCTAAGGTACAATTTGCTTTTTGTCTCACAGCTTCTTGATGATGGCTATGAGACTAGATTTAAGAAAAATGCTTGTCGTGTGATTGATTCAACTGGTGAGCTTGTTTTTAGGATTTCTAGAGTTGGTAGGATCTTTGGAGCTAACTTTTCTGAATCTCTTACTGGATCTCTCAAGTATTTAATTGCATCTTCTTCTGAATTCTGGCTTTGGCACCATTGTTTGGGGCACATTGGTTTTAATCATCTGATGCGAGTTAGCAGCCTTGATCTCATAAGAGGTTTGCCCAAACTGAAAGCTGTCAAGGATGCTATATGTGCGCTCTGTAGGCATGCCAAATAAGTTACCGCCTCACACCCTTCATTGACTATAGTCATGACTGACGGACCAAGACAGTTTTCACATGGATACTGTTGGTCCTACTAGGGTTCAGTCAGTAGGTGGCAATTGGTATATTCTTATCATATTCGATAATTTTTTGAGATACTCTTGGGTGTTCTTTCTTGCTTCGAAGGATGAAACTTTCGATTATTTTCATAATCTTGTTTTTCGCTTGGCTTCTGAACTTCCTGGTGCCTTGAGAGCAATCCGCAGTGACAATAGTACGGAGTTCAAGAATGCATCTTTTGCCTCTTTCTGTGCTGAGCGTGGCATTGAGCATCAGTTCTCTTCTGCACACATCTCTCAACAAAATAGCGTTGAGAAAAGGAAGAATAGAACCTTAGTCGAGATGGCTAGGACGATATCCTTAGTCGAGATGGCTAGGACGATGTTAGATGAGTATAGCACTCCGAGGAGGTTTTAGGCAGTAGCTATTGCTACAGCTTACCATATTGCCAATCGTGTCTTCTTGAGACCGTCGTTGGGCAAGACATCATATGAGCTTCGGTTTGGTAGAAAACTCTCTGTTTCTCATTTTTGAGTTTTTGGAGCTAAGTGTTTCATTCTCAAGACAGGAAATCTAGATATATTTGAGTCAATGACTTTTGATTTTTTATTTTTAGGTTATCCTGCACATTCGAGGGGTTTTCGGGTTTTCAATACTGAAACTAATATTGTCTAGGAGATATGCAATGTCACTTTTGATGAGACTAACCCTGGAGCTAGATCAGATTTTTCAGGTGACACACATATGACGGAGAGCATCTTTGTAGAGGAAGATGATGATGGAGTCGATGATACTTCCTCACCTGCTGTTGACGCTCCTATTCTAGTTCAAGAACCTGCTTCGATCACTTCACCTCCAATTGAGGCTCCTGCTGTATCTTCATCATCAGCAGTACCTACAGAGGTCGAATAGATGCTATCTCCCCCGGGCGCTCCACTTCACATTCAGAGGCGTCACCCTTCGGATCAGATGATTAGTCATCTTCATGAGCGAATCACTCGCTCCAGGTATCACGATTCGAGTCTCTACTCCCATTCTGCATTTGTTGCTTCTTTTGAACCCCGCGATATATCACATGCTTTATCTGATTCTAGTTAGGTCAATGCCATACATGAGGAGTTAGAGAACTTTGAGAGAAACAAGGTCTGTAACCTAATGGAGCCTCCTAGTGGTCATAATGTGATAGGAACCCGTTGGGTGTTTAAAAATAAACAAAGTGAGGATAGTTATGTGGTTAGAAACAAGGCTAGATTGGTAGCTCAGAGTTTTAGCCAAGTTGAGGGGTTAGATTTTGATGAAACCTTTGCTCCTGTTGCTAGATTAGAAGCCATTCGTATTCTGCATGCATTTGCAGCTTCTAAGTGCTTTAGGCTGCACCAGATGAATGTCAAGAGTGTGTTTCTGAATGGTTACATAGAGGAGAAAGTGTATGTTAGGTAACCCCCAAGCTTTGAGAACCCCAAGCATCCACATCATGTGTTCAAACTATCCAAAGCCTTGTATGGTCTTAAGCAAGCCCCTAGAGCCTGGTATGACAGACTTAAAGCCTTGCTTAAGAATAATTTTGAGATGGGTAAGGTAGACAAGACTCTTTTCATTCTTAGGCATAGAAATGACTTCTTGCTTGTTTAGATTTACGTTGATGATATTATTTTTGGTTGTTCTTCTCATACTCTTGTTTCTAGTTTTTCTGAGACTATGTCTAGGGAATTTGAGATGAGTATAATGGGAGAGCTAAACTACTTTTGGGGGCTTCAAATTAAGCAATTCAAAAAAGGATCTTCATCCAACAAACGAAGTACACTAAGGATCTACTAAAGCGCTTCGAGATGGGTGACTGCAAGCCGATCGCCACTCCTGTGGTGACTTCGACTGCTTTGGATCCAGATCAGGAAGGAGAAGCCGTGGATCAACGCGAGTACCGCAGCATGATCGGCTCTCTCCTATATCTGACGGCCTCAAGACCGGACATCCACTTCGCGGTCTGCCTCTGTGCGAGGTTTTAGGCGTCTCCAAGGACTTCACATCTCCAAGCCGTCAAGGGCATTTTCAGGTACCTTCACTCTACCCTCCAGTGTGGTATTTGGTATTCCTGCTCTTCTTCCTTGTCCATTCAGGGGTTTTCTGATTCTGATTTTGCGGGCTGTCGGTTAGATAGGAAGAGTACCTCTGGCACTTGTCACTTCTTAGACACTTCTCTTGTCTCTTGGTCTTTTATGAAGCTTTCCTCTGTTGCACAATACACTGCAGAAGCTGAATATGTAGCTGCCGCTAGTTGCTGTAGTCAGATTCTGTGGGTGGTGTCCTCTCTTAAGGACTATGGATTAACTTTTGATAGTGTCCCTCTTCTCTGTGATAACACTTCAGCCATTAATATTGCTAAGAACCCTATGCAATATTCTAGGACCAAGCACATAGACATTCGTTATCACTTCCTTAGAGACCATATAGAGAAGGGTGATATTGTGTTAGAATTTGTGGAGTTCGAGGCTCAGTTAGCCGATATCTTCACTAAGCCTTTAGACCCAACTAGGTTTGCCACCTTGAGGAGTGAGTTAGGAGTAATTTATCCTTATGGATTGGTTTGAGGGCGAGTTGGTTCCTTTATGAGCTTGCCTTGTTCATCTGATCTTTTCTTGATCGGTTTCTGAACCTGTTGATCTTTTTTGATTTTTTTAAGCTTTTAAGTTTGTCTGGCATCTCATTGTATTTTATTGCATTCATATGAAAGCCAAAAAGATGCATTGTAATATAAGCTTTACTGCTTGTCTTTTAAAATTGATGAAGCTTTGTTTATTGCCCTCTTAAGGTTTAGTATTTCAATTCTTGCTCAATACCATGTCTAGTTCTTTGACTTACTAGAATTATCATACTTTCACATTGCAGCTAAGTCTTTACTAAATGAGCTAGAACTTTAAGACAACTTGAACTAAAAATTATAATTTATGGATCTTTTAGCTAGTTACACAATTAATAATCTTTTTATGACATTGGCCCTGTCAGAATTGCTTTATTAGATCTTGAATCTAGGTTTGAACATCTCTTGAGCTTCATGTTCTTTTCTGAGTAAAAAAAGGGATCTTATGCAAAATAAAAAAATCAAATTTTAAGATTCTTATGTGATTAAATTGTGTCAAACTATTCTCACGAGACTGCTTGTCAAAGCCATGAATTTGGAGATAGTTTGATGATCCAAATGATCTCATGGGGACTGCTTGTAAAAATTGACATGAACCTCAAGATTTGTCGCCCTGGTTGAAGCTTAGGAAGAGATTGTGGATGGCTCCTAGTCCAGAATCTTCTTCACTAAGATAGACAATTAATCAACATTAGTTTTCATTGCAAATGATAAACTGTTGTAAAAAAATGGGTGTTTGAGGTCATTTTAGCAAAATGATTCAATTTAGGACTTTTTCTCTCTCGGATGGTCTTTGTTAGCTTCTTGATCTCACATTGACATTCTGACATGGCCATTATCACTTTAGGATCTCTGTTGATGAACTTGCTAAATTTGAAGCATTACTTAAATTGTTACACTTCATCACTTTATTTTGAGTCTTCTAACTTAGCTTTGATATATATGTGTTAACATGATGTTCCTAGCGTTTTCAGGCTTCATATGTATTGAGTAATAGTAGAAATGTTAGCTTGCTCTTTTGGGTAATCTCCAAAGTTTCTTGTACTAAAATTTAAAAAATACAACAAAAATGAAGCCACTCCATTACATTTCACGCATGCTCCTTCTTATGCTTCTTCCTCATTTCTGTATTTATTATCTCTGGATGAGAGGAAAACGTGATTTCTTGATGACTCCATTGTCAAAGGGGGAGAAGATATAGCTAAAATGTTAAAAGGAAGAGCTATTTGGAGAAAATGGGAGAAAATAAAATTTTCTGAAAAAATGATGATCATAGTGAGGGGTAATATGTATTTTGCATTTTTGTGATCTTATTGCCATTTATGAACTTGAATTGCAATTCTTGGAACCTCATAATGATCAAAGGTCAATTTGAACAATTGTTATTTCATATGGACCTTAAGTGAGATTTTTTACTATTCTTTGGAAATTGAAGCTTTCACACTTTCTTTTGCCTTATCTCGCTTTCCTATACTAATCTGAAGCCAACTTGGTCATTTATATTGCTTTCTCTTGCTCTTGGACCAAGTTGTGCCGTTGCGCGAAAACGTGACTATTTTTACTTTTCAAATCTTAAACTTACATGTTTGAGAAATTGCCAATGTGTTCATCAAGGGGGAGATTGTGGATATCATGGGGATATGCTCATGATTTTAGGATGATGTTGCAATTGGCAATGGTGTTGAAGGTTTGTCGAATCACGCATTTTCGGCAATGTTCAGGTGTTGTCAGTCATTGGCGGTCGAGGCCGGCTGTGTGGCGGCGGACCGACCACCAGCTGGCGGTCCGTCGGCCATGGCGCGATGCGAGCAGCCATTATGTACCTTTGAATTTGGAGCTGGGCCAAAAATAGAGGGTGTAGGCAAGAGAGGAGATTATCCTACACTTGGTTTCATAATTTTTGGAGTTTCGAGTCAAAAGATCTATTAGTTTGAAATTTCCAGAGAGGTCTTGGATTTTCAGGGTGGAAATTTGGCTAAGTCCCTTACTGGGCGGTCAGACCGGCCATGGGTGGCGGTCTGACCGATTTTCACTTGTTCGTCGGCCATCTTGGCGATGATTTTTGTTTGTTAGGTCAAGTTCATGAGTTTCAGTGCATGTGTGTTGCATGATGCATGCTTTCACTAACGTGGGTCAAGTTGCGAAGAACTTATTCCTGGAATCGATTTCTTTGTCTATTGTTGTGTAGGACGCTTGGAGGTCAACAACGGTCCACGACGAGGATGGTCGGGACTAGACTTGGAGAGCTGAGGTTCAGAATGATCGAGAATGCTAGGTGGAGTCAGTGGACTCAAGCAAAGTACAAAATGAACAAGGATGACCGAACGGAAAGTTCGGTGCGACGGGTTGTATCAAGCGGAACGGGGGTCGGTGCAAGTGCCATGGTGGTTTCGGTGGGAGCCGGATGGGAGAGACTTGCCGATATGAAGAGAGCCGTTAATCAACCTACACGTGGCGAAACATGGGATTGCTTCGTGAAGATTGGACTCGGTCTTTGGAGAAGGATCGATAATGGGTATTTTGGTAATTTCATCAAGATATCGCCTTGATTACTTTTGGCTAAACCGCGGCGCAAGACGGCGCAAGGAGAAGTGGTTTAGGTCAAGATAAGATGTAGACGACGCTTTGAAATACGTGCGTGAGTGAAACCCGTTTGTGTGTGGGCTTAACGGGAGTCCATTAGGGAATACCTTCTAGAAACTAGCCTCCACTAAAAATAGTAGAGGATGCTGGTTGTGCATCTTTGAATCTCTTGTGTTTTTGGTTGAAACCCTAGTTTTGGTGTTTATGGAGAATAGTGGAGAGGTTAGGTTTCTAGATATTGGATTGATTGTGTTCTCAAGTGTTGAGTATTCGTCCTCCATGATGGAGTGGCTATAAACCAACATCTATCTCAAATCAATCCAAGAAAGATTCCTCAAGTTGGTCTTCTTCTTGTTCTTACTCTCTATTTTGTGATTTTGGGGTTTTTTTTATCCTTCGGTTTTCTTTTAGTTTCTGGCCTGGATCTTGCTTGCTGTGACATGTGGGAACTCATCTAGGATCATCTTGATCATCTATAACCCACGAGCAAGTTTTTTTTTATCATGTTTTTGTTTTGACTCGGTTTTGAAGCAACCTTCACTCAAACGGAAAAAGATCAGAACTTTGGTAAAGATCTTCGCGATCTTTGATTGGAATAGGTTGCTGACACTCTAGAGAAGATATGTTCTAAGTTTCGTGAAGTTTGGAGTTGTGAATCAAAAGTTAGACCTATTTGTGATTTTATTTTTGGGTTGATTTTACTGTTAATCGGATTGGAGGTCAGACCGCTCCATGTAAAAGTTGATCCGCCAACTTGAGAGGTCAGACCGCCCAACTCATTGCAAGTTGAGTTTTCTTGTTTTTAGTTGTTTTGCTTCGGAGTTTTGATTGGATTTAATACAAGTCTTCCGTCATGCTTGTACATAGCTCTCATAGCTATTGGAGTGAAAATCGTGTTGAATTCAATCTTAGTATAAAAGAGATCATGCTCTTATTCAACCCCTCTAATCGCCGTTTTGCTCTAACAAAAGTTGCATGTCAAGAATGTTCAACGACAGCAAGGAATAAAAGGGCAGGTCTGCTCGGTGGCTATAGATTGCTTCTGTATCCAGGAGGCGACTTCACTGAGGTAGGCCGATGGCATTCATGAAATATCAATTGTGCTTGATATAGCTCATCATCATGGGGAACTGCCTAGTGATTCAAGACAGGAAGGAGATCAAGATCATGAGAATGGACGGTGAAATCCTCAAGCTGCCGTCCCCCTTGAAGGTCCAGAAGGCCCTCGCCGAGTTCCCACCGGGCGACGGCATCTCCGACGCGCTCCCAGCGCGGCAACACCGGTTCCCGGTGAAGGAGCCGGCTGTTGCCGATCCGGGGTGTCGTCAGAGTGAAGCTGGTCATCGGCAAGCAGGAGCTCGAGAAGATGCTGAACAAGGACGCCATCTCTCTGGACAACATGGCGTCTCTTATGCTGAAAGAAGCCGAAGATGTGCAGGAGAGCTGTAGAGGTTGGAGGCCTGCCTTGCAGAGCATACCAGAAGGCAGGTGATTTCTAGTGTTGGAGCTGTCACGAGCAGGGTTTAGTATTTCGCTTCGTTCAAAAATTCGAGAGCCACTGAAATTGGTGAAATTTCCAATATTTCGTTTTCAATTCGTCCAAAAAGCCGAAATCAGCATTTGAAATTTGGTCAAAATTTGGCCAAAATTCAAATTTCGGCCAAATTTGGTCGAGAAGCTGCAGGCCGACGACCAAATTCAAATGAAGTCGAATTTTTTTGACTGAAAGGCCCACAATTCGGGTGTGAGCCAAATGTCCGAAATTTCACAAAATTTTAACGAAATTTGGAACCTTGGTCACGAGCGCATACATATATACAGCAAGAACATTTTTGGAATATATATATATATATATATATATATATATATATATATATATATATGTTGATAGAATCTAGATAGATATGATAGAAGTTTTGAGATAAGGATTCTCTTTATCTTGTCTTCGTGTTTATATACATGTAAGAAGGGGTAAAGATAGTCCTGGAAATCAAACAAGTTGATATATAGTGCCATTATATAATGGTTGTCCTCATAAATTGTCACCAAGCTTAATTTCTTATGAGCAATCTCATGGAGGTTTTCGATGATCTCATGTGTGCTTGAATTATGTTACTCCTCATCGATCTTGCGATTTGTATCTTACTTTCCTTTTTGAGCTTTCTTCTATATACCAGTGTTAGGCCAACAAAAAAACTAGACATGATCTCGTCATGAATCGATTAATCTGATTAACATGTAAGCTAGTCAGTTCATTTGTTTGCAAGGTAGCTGCAAGCCCATGTCACGTGGCTCGTGAGTGTGTACATGTGTATGAGTGTAGTGTTTAGTATCATCTTTGTTAGTATAGTTTAAGAAGTACTAACATATAAGGCCACTTGAGTCTAAACCATTAACTCTGGGTTAACCCTTTTACGCGAAGTGGACACGAATGCGTAAGCGGATTTAGTGCGTATGCTGAAGGGATATGGGTTGGTTACACTAGCGCACAATTCAAAAATTCTACCATGTAAATCAGAAAGTCATACAAGCAAGAAATCACATACCGTTACTACTAAACACGTAGTGCAATGGAAGAAGAGTTGAAGCAGCTTGATCTAACGTTGAGTGCGTCGATGTAGTGGTCGTAGTCGATCGTCCAACGTCCTTGACACCAATCGTCTCCTCCAGCAACCTATCACGTTCCTTGCGTAGGTCGTGGATCGTCCTCGATTAGCGCAGCAGCAACCGTAGTAGCGCTTCTATGGTATCCGCATGTCTAGGGATGGAATGTCATATGTTGGTGTGCTAATACCAACATGCACGGTATGGCCTTCGAGGAGATCGCGGCTAGGGTTTCGGTGGATCAACTCTCTTACGTCCCAACAGCCCCACGCATCCCGTTTTAAAAAGTCCATAACGGATCCTATCCAAACTGGTTTGTTTCAACCCATTAAGTGTGTGACAAAGTAGGTTCATGCATGCGTAATCAGTTGTGATTCGGAAACTACTTTCAGACCACAAGTCCTTAGCAGTGCCTAGCAGGACATAACGATTCTGGAATACACATAAATACAATATCGGGGGAATCTTAATGCAATATGATCAACAACCAGGTACTTATCACTCACGACCAGCTCGTATTTCCAAATTACCAGTTCACATTTAGTCACGACCAGCTTGTAACACCTTACGAATAGTTCATCAACTAGTTAGTGATTATATACAATCAGCTTACGACCAGTTCGCCGAGTAGTTAGTGATCATATACGACCAGCTTATGACCAATTCGTATCTAGTCGGACTAAATGACATGCTTGTGTATTCTCCTTTCGCATCATGATATCTGGTTGAACTCCAGGTGAGATCTATGTCATCCATGAACTGTTCAATCTTTTCTCGATCTAGTGACGGAAAACATCATGTGGTCAACTCTTCGGCCATTAGTGACATGACCATGCACTTTCTTTATCCGACCACATCAAGGGGCCCAGGGATATCTCTATTGTTATGTTAGGAGGGGCAAATCTCATATTCGACCAGTTGTATCCCTTCGCATGTTTTATAGCATACCCGAAAACAACATTTATAACTGCCTAGTTACGGAGTATCGTTTGACAACTTCTAAGTGTCTATTACACATGTGTAAAACCATGATGATCTTAGGTCTAAAGATTATACATCATCATTACTTGAGGTTAACTGATGACACATAAAATCATAATAATTTCAATAGTGTCTTAAAGTTTCGGTTGTTGAATTTTCAGTGTGAATGGTCTGATCATGCCTTGTATCAGGTGGTCTAATCGATGATACTCGATTATCCTTTTTTACTGGATTCATAGTACTGTAGCTACGAGTTCTGTAGCTTCGAGTACCGAGTACTATAGCTGCGAGTACTGTAGCTCTGAGTATTGTATCTACGAGTATTGTAGCTCCAAGTACTGTAGCTCTTAGTACTGAGTGCTAGTTTTCTGAGTACTGTAGATCAGAGTACCAAGTGGTAGAGCTATGAGTAATGTACTCAGTCATAAGCCGATGTGTTTATCGAGTATGAAGGATAGTTGGAGTTGCATGGTCAAAGGTCAGGAAGCTACAGTGCCTGGTCGATGGTCGAAGCTGCAATGACTGGTCAATGGTCGAAAGCTACAATATCTAGTCGGTGGTCGATGGACTGTACTCATAGACTTCGTGGTCGGTAGTCGTGAGGTTCGTGTTCGGTAGTCGTGGACTTCGTGATCGGTAGTCGTAAGCTTCTGGTAAGTGGTCGTACACTTCTGGTAAGTGGTCGTAGGCTTCTGGTAAGTGGTCGTAGGTTTTGAGTGCTTCAATACTTGTTTTCTTTGAGTACTTTGAGTACTCGTGTCTGGTTGGCCAGCAGTATGACCGGCGTGTACATAACAGTACGACCGGTTTAACAGAGTTGTCTCGATTTGTGTTCTAAAAGTTAGAATTTATGGTCGTGGATGATCTGATATGTGTTTATTGATAGATGTGAGTGTGATTTGCGTATGTGAACTAATATTGGTCAAGTTGGAGAACTTGTACTAAGAAAACGTTCTTTGATCTTTTGCATGTGCAGGTTGAGTGTGAAGACGGTCATGGTCGATAACGAGGAAGACCGAAACTAGGAGGGGGAAATCCAAGGTTCAAGTGGTCGTGGATGTCACGAGGTGGTCTTGCTCATACTGGGGCATATGGAGATCAAAGGTGAATGCATGATGCATGGTCGTAGCTACAGGAGGTGCCATCTTGGAGGCTTCGACATGTGAAGAGTCATGGAAGGCGTTCATAACTGAAAGGTTTAGAGATATTTGAAAACCCAGAATTTGAGGGGTTTCAGGTTCCCTGATTTTCGAAAGAGATAGGATTATGTGTCGGCGCCCCGAGGTCATACAACCCCGAGACCCTCTGTGCATACCGAGCTAGTCCCATGATCAGTAGCTAGCTCGCACAGTTACAACAAAGATGCTATCATAACCATACAACAACGTAACTGACGAAGCAGACAAAGTAATATTAATTAAAATAGAAAAAGACCTTATGGTCAAGTTCTTACAAAAGTTGACGCGCAAGGCTTAGCAACAAAAGAGCTCTGGCAGCGGAAATCCAAACGTCGTGGAGGCCAATCGACATGCCCACAGGCAATCGAGTGGAGGACGTGACCTAGTTCGCAAAGTCTTCAAAGTACCTTTTCTGGTAGAACTCGATGTTCCCTGTTTCTTCTGCTGGTACTGATCAACAAAGGGCATAAAGCCGTGAGTACATAAAGTACTCAGCAAGTCGTAGAGAAATGTATGCGCATAGTATTCATACAAGGTTTAAACAAGGATGGCTTTATGGTTAATTTTTAGAAAACAGGTTTGACAGTAAATACAATAATTAGATTGCAAAGCATGATTTTAAAAGATTAATACATAAATAATCAAGTTCTTTGAAACAAGCAGTGAACCTCTCGTTCACTTCCCAACCATTCCAACCAAACCTTTCCACCGAACCAATACCACATTTTTGAAAAAACTACCCCTTGCGTGAAAGAATCCGGGCATGTCCATAACCGGGGACACGGCTATTTGAATAGATTTTTGACACTCTGCAGAGGTTGTACACTTTACCTACAAGACACGACTTCTTTAGTTTATTTGGCATCCGTCGATACCACCGCTCACTTCCTTAGGTAAGCAGTCTAGAGCACGTGACAAGACCTTTACATAGTTTTATTTTGACTCGGTTCTACTCGCTAAGGTTTCGCCCTCACGGCCCCCTCTTGCGCCTTTCCCATCCAAAACAGAACCAACTCAAAACTTTCCTAATTAATTGGCTAGGTCCACCCCATAATGGACTTGTGGTTGCACGATGTGACCCAGACCAATGGCGTACAAGGTTAAGTCCTTAGTTGGCTGCTCAGACGAGACTTCCGCATCCCAATGTGCCTCACGAACCCACCTTCACCACCGCCCACAAGCCCGAGCATAAATCATTTTTGGGTTCATCCTGACCAAATGGTAATCCCTGCCATGGTTCCACATCTTTTAATAAAAGTGGCCTCACACCACAGTTCCATAATGTCATTAGTCAAGTTCATTCATCCATTGAGCATGTGATCGTAAATCCCACGGTAGCTAAAGCAAAGCTAAGCAATAATACGCGCCTGGTAATACAATTATGTCCAACTAGTATTAACCATCCTATGGTGTCCAATGAATTATGTCATTCAAGGGGACATTTCATTTTCAATTTAACAAGGAGGCATAATATCAATTCGATAATTATCTACTCCAAAAACTATTTTCTTATAAAACTAGCCATGCATGTTAATTTAAAATAATATACTTTTGCAAAATAGGTACAACATGATCAAAGGCCTACGACTTGCCTTCGTTGACGAGTAGCGGGTCTTCGATCGTCGGGTCGATGAAACCTTCTGGAACGTCGGAATCTACACGCGCGAAAAGAGCCAAATAAATACAATAAATCCAATAAAATTCAAAAAATACATATGAAGGAGAACAAATGTCTGGAAGTTTCATTCACATAAAATATAGAAATCCCAGACATGAATAGTGCAGACTGAATTAAAAATGATGCCGTCGGCGAGGAAAGAAAGGGGCGGCCGGTGAACTAGCAAAATGGAATCCCAGGAGCGAGACGGACCCAATGGTGGTGGTCGCGTCGCCGGCGGAGGTCGGTGCTGACGGCAAAGACATAAAGCGATGCATAGTTAATAGTGGCGGCAGTGACCCGATGATGATTCAGAGAAACGGAAGGTGGCACAACGTAGAGCATCGTGAGGCGAAGCTAACGGCAGTGACGACATTGCCGGGGGATCAAACAAGTCGTCGAAAACGACGACAGAAGGCGGTTCGGCTGCCGGCAGAACATTTTCGGGTTGCAAAGAAAATAGATCGGCGAAACTCAGGGATTGCAAGGGGAAGCTGAGGGGCACGCGGTGACGTAGTTGGTGCGGAAAATGGGCGACTGGAGAGAGAGAACCGAGTGGATAACTTTTGTTGTTTTCATGTATACGCATGTATACGTGCATGAGTTGAGCTCTACATGCATGGGTTAACATGCATGAGCTACTAATGCATGGGTGTACATGCATGAGCTACTGAGTTCTCCTAGTTATTCACACGCACAAGAAAATGGGTCTTGGTGCTCGGCGATGAGTCTTGAGGAGACTTAACATCGGCATGGAGGTGGAGCTTGGTGAGGAGACCAATACAAGGGCATTCTTCTTTGGGCAAGGTGTTGCGGCTTTAGAGACGGAAGAAGGAGCCAGCGAGGGAGCAAGGTCTAGTCTTGGCTTGGAGGGCAATGCTGCTGGAGCTTGCAGTGCAAGGAGTTTAGCGACGGCTAGGAGCGGGAGGCGCAAAGGCGAGTGGTGCCGCACGGAGGTGGAGAAAAGCAAGGCAGAGAGAGAGCAAGCAAGGGAGGACATGGAAGGGCGCACGGCTGAGGGAGAGCACTGGGAGCAGAACTGGAAGCATGGAGAGCCGGCGCTGGCAGGGGAAGGAGCAGCGCCAGGGAGGGCTCGGCAGTGGGGGAGAAAGAGCTGGAGGTCGGGAGCTGGGACTGCTCAGCAGAGGGGAGGAAGAAGAGAGGGGGAAAGGAGGAGGAGGAGAGCTTGGCCAGCAATGCGGGTGACTGGGTGCAGCGCCGGCCGGGCCGGGGCGACTCCAGGGAAGGGGCTGGGCAAGGGGAAGGCAGAGAAGCTCGGTAGGCCGGTTGGAGAAAGAGAGAGTGGAGGGAGCTCACAGTTTTGGGGAGGAAATGGAGAGAGGAGGAGGAGGGCTCCTGGTTTGAAGAAGGAAGGGAGGAGCAGCGCTGCCTGCAGCGGTAGCAGAGGGTCACGGGGCTCGAGGCTCTAGGCAGTAGGCGCCAGGGCATGGGTGGGGAGGCAGGGCACATGGCTCCACGCTGCAGAGGGGCAGCGCAGCAGACGGCAATTGCTCACGGGATGACGGGAAGAAGAACAATAGCTAGAAAGAGGAGGAGAGAGAAGGAAAAAGAAAATACAAAAAATACAAAAATTCAAGAAAGTTTTAGAAAATACTTTGGAACTTGAATAGACCAAATAAAATAGTCTTGCATTTTTCTGAAAATTATTTTAGCCATTTAAAATGTTTTTTCTTCAAAAATTCAATTTAAGCTTAAAATTAAACCGAGAAAATCCAAACGTTTATTTTAATTTTTAAAGCTTCAAAATAGAACACCAATTTAAATTAAATTCTTTAAATTAAATTTTACAATGAATAAAATAATTTTTGGGTTGATAGAAAAGAAATAAAACAGACTGGGTTGCAAGAAACAACACCGACAAGAAAAAAAATCCAAAAACACAGAAAATCCAATAAACTCATTTTAGAATTTAATTATAGTTTGATTTACTCATTTAAATATTTTTCACTTTGAAATTTCAATTTAATCTTTACATTTGATCAAGGAAAAGAAAATGGTTTATTTTGTTTTTAACGCTTTAAAATAACTATGAAATGCGAGCAAGCTGAAAAGAAACAAAAAGAACTCCACAGGAAAACAACCGGACGAAGGGAAAAAGGAAAATCAGATAAAATCATAAAATCAAATAAGACAATTTTTATTTAATTGAGGTTTGAGTAATTCAAATTGAACTGCTTTTGATTTTCTGAAAGTCTCAATTAAGCTTTTAGCGATAAATGCAAATGGTTATTTTTATTTTTGAAATTTTTTCAAAAACTCTCAAAAATTGGGATGTTACATTATGTGTTTGTGTTGATAAGGACACGGTTTAGGGGCCTATTATATAAAGGTCGAAAGAGGTTAAGAGTAGCAGGGGGCTTTTGGCGACGGCGCTCCAGAGAGAGCTTTTGGTGTTTTCGTGCTAGGGTTTGAAGGGTGTTGTGATAACACTTTTTAGACACAGAACATGATTGAGAAATAATAGATTAGGTTGATTACAAAGAAGTTCAGTCATCACTGGTGGCATGTGCTTCTAGGTATTGTGTTCGACTTGTTCTCGTCCATAGTATTTGATCTGCTTTTGTTCTTTGTAGTGCATGAATTTCCCGAGCCAGAGGGTGGAGAAATCTGATAGTCGAACTCTTTCAACTAGGTGGTCGTAACTCTTTCAACCAGGTCAACTTCATCTTCTTCGATTACGTACTGTGTTGTTCTCCCGGTTATCTACAATAGCATCGATTGGCAGAATTGATCACAATAGTTTCGACCACTATGACGAGGAGACCAACTCGTACAAGTATGTAGTACTCAGTTGTCGGTTGAATCCAGAGCAGATCCTTTTTCAGTAATTTGAAAAGAAGGCACTACAATCATTCACCCCCTCTGATTGTCGTATCTGATACTATATTTTTGGTTCAACCCAACCAAAAGGCAACCCTTGGCATGGCAAAACAAACTTTTATTAACAGTGGCCGCGCCGCAATTACATATATCATTATGTCAGAATTAATCATTTAAGAATATGTGATCATGAATCCCATCGCGACTAAGCATGGCTAAGTATAATATGGTACCCATGTTGGTAAATAAATATGTTCAAATAAAATTAACCCAACCTATGGTGTCCAAGGATATATGCCATTCAAGGGAACATGTCAATAGCAATTATTCAAGGTGGCACAATGACAATTAGGTATTTAACTATTCCCAAAAGGAGTTATTGTAAAACTAGCCGTACATGTTAATATAAAATAATATAATTTTATAAGATGGGTTCAACATGATCAAAGGTCTACGACTTGCTTTCGTTGAATGGGATGCTTCGGTTGTCGGGTCCAAGAATTCTTCAAAAACGCCGGAATCTACACGTGCGAAAAGAGCCAAATAAATAAAAATCATTCCAAATAAAATTCAAAAATTACCAAACTAGAACCAAATAAATGATACTGAATTTAGACAAATTTAGGAATTTGAATCACTAATCAGAGCTCTAACGAAGGAGAACATGCTCTTGGAGTTTGAAAACACAATGTCAGAAGGAGGTTCGACTACACGTGGTCGGAAGGAGATTCGACTGGTCGGAAGGAGGTTCGACTACACGTGGTTGGAAGGAGGTTCGACTGGTCAGAAGGAGGTTCGACTACACATGGTCGTAAGGAGCATGAGGGAGAACAGGGCACATAGAGCTCACCGAGACCGAGAGAGAGGCCGCAGGAGGTCGGCGGATGGCAAACAGCGGTGGGGAAGCTCACGGTTGAAGGCGAAGAAGGACCGCGATGAAGGGGTTGGCCAAGACTGAAGAAGAAGAGGAAATGCGGCGACTCCTGTGAAACAAAACTAAAATTGAGTGAGGGAATTGCTTCAAGGAGCTCTGGGTCTTGAATTGACGGGGGTAGATGATTAGGGGGCTGCACTGGTGCGGTGAGGACCGAGAGGAGGCGCACGGGGGCTTGAACTCGGAGCTCGGGGCTTCAGGCAAACCACAACAACAGGAGCAAGAGAGGGAGAGTTGGATGGGGGAAGGAGATGAAGGAAAATTAGGAGGAGCTCGGGGCTTCCTGGTGCTCCATTTAAAGAGGAAGGAGGGGGGACCAGGCGACAAGATGGAGCGGTGGGATTCGCGGTGACGCGACAGAGACGACGGTATTTAATGCGCACATCACCGAGGGACAAAGGGGCGAGATTCATGCCAGAGCGACAACTTTGCAGTGGTAGTGATGCGAGCTCGTGCACGGGCGGCAAGGGCACGGCAAAAAAGGACGGTGACCCGGCGAGGAGGAGGCTGACAGGTGGGGACTGGTCGAAACCTGGTCAGAAGGTCTAGTCAAAACCGAGAGGGTGGTCGAAACCAAAAGGGTGGTCGACACCGAAAGGATGGCCTAAATTGAAAATGTGGTCGACACCGAAAGGATACTCAAAATCAAAAGGATGGTCGAAACCAAGAGGATGGTCGAAACCGAAAGGATGGCCGAACCCGAAAGGGTGGTTGAAATCAAGAGGGCGATCGAAACCAAAAGGATAGTCGAAACTGAGAGGATGGTCAAAACCGAAAGGATGGTCGAAAAGGATGGTCGAAACCAAGAGGATGGTCAAAATAAAAAGGATAGTCGAACCCGAAATGGTGGTTGAAACCAATAGGGTGGTAGAAACTGAAAGAGTGGATGAAACCGAAAGGATGGTCAAAACTCCAAGGATAGTCAAAACCGAAAGGGTGGCCGAAACCGAAAGGGTGGCCAAAACCGAAAGGATGGTCGAAATCGAGAGGATGGTCGAAACCAAGAGGATGGTCGAACCCGAAAGGGTGGTCGAAACTGAAAGGGTAGCTGAAATCGAAAGGGTGGCCGAAACCGAAAGGACGGTCAAAACCAAGAGGGTGATTGGAACCAAGAGGGTGGTCGAAACCGAAATGATGGTTGAAACCAAGAAGATAGAGGAATAGGAACGGGCCAACGGACAGAGAAAAGGAATTTCAATTAGGTTTTTACTTTAAATATTAGAAAATCCAATTAAACTAAATTTAAATTAATTGAAGTTTGATTAATCCATATTAAATTATTTTTGTTTTTTAAAATTCCAAGTTAAGCTTTAGCAACTTCAACAAAATCAAATGGTTATTTTTATTTTTGAAAATTTTCAAAAAGCTCTAAAAATTGGGATGTTACAGCCTGCCATGATGTTCGCCTCCTCCCCCTCCCCCGTCTCCCCTCCCCGTCCCTCCGCCTCCCCTGCCGCCCCCTCCCCACCTCCCAACCCATCTCTACCTCCTCCCCGATCTGCCCTCCTCCTCCCCTCCCCATTGCTCTGCCTCCCCTGCTGCCACTGCTCCCTCGCTGCCTCCTTCCCGCTCCTCCGCCTCCCCATCCCTCTCCCTCCCCTACCGCCCTTGTCCACTGCCCCTCTCCCGTTTTCCCCCATCGATTGTGCATGTTTTTGGGGATTATTTTGTTTATTTTGTATGGCCGAGGACTTCTCCTCCATGGATATGTGCGGATTTTGTTTGCTTTGAGTTTTTGCCTTCGCGTTTGGCTTGTTTTTTTTGCTGTTGTCATGTTCTTCGGTTGTTTCCTTCCCTTCTAGGCTCCTCCTTTTTCTACGTTTTTTCGGGTTTCTTCTTTGATTATTAGGTAGAGATTTCTTTTAAGTCCAATTGCTTATTTCTCTGATTTTAGGTTTTGATTTGTGTTCCATGGATCAGAGAATATTTGTTTGTCAGGGTATGCCTATTTATTTCAGTTCAACCTTTTGCTTACTTTCATATTTTTTTTGGAAAATGTTTCCAGGTGAAATTAGCCCTATTCAGTATCATCTTTATTATATGTCTGGGCCGATGAGTATTGCATTGCTTTTTTGGAACAGTTTTGAGTTGCCGATGAGTATGTGTGGTCTGCTGATTGCGAGGAGAGTTTTCAAGAACTCAAGAGCAGGTTGACCACAGCTCCAGTTCTTGTTCTTCCCGATGTCCACCGAAGCTTCGATATCTATTGCGGCGCTTCTCGCCAGGCTCGGTTGTGTTCTTATGCAAGAGGGCGGTGGTGGCTTATGCATCGAGGCGATTCGCGGCCTCATGAGCTTAATTATCCAACCCATGATTTGGAGTTAGCTGCAGTGATCCATGCACTAAAGATTTGGCGGCATTACCTCATCGGTAATCGTTGCGAAGTATATTCGGATCACAAGAGTTTGAAGTACTTGTTCACCCAACCAGATCTGAACCTTAGGCAAAGAAGGTGGTTGGAATTGATCAAGGATTATGATATGGGTCTTCAATATCATCGGAAAAGCAAATGTTGTGGCCGATGCTCTCGATCGCAAGGTTCATTGCAATTCCTTAATGGTCTTGGAGCAAAGAACGACCTTCATGAAGAATTTCAGCGGCTCAAGCGGGGGTGGTTGAGCAAGGTTCTCTCATTGCTTTGGTTGTGCAACCAACCTTGGAGGACCAAATCAAGGCTGCACTGTGATCGGATGTCGGTGTGAGTCACATCAAGGAAAATATCAAGAGTGGCTCCGCTAAGTGCTTTTACGAGGGCGACCATGGGGTCATTTGGTTCGGATCACGCTGGTTGTTCGAAGATCGTGGAATGCGAACTTGATTCTCCAAGCTCATGACTCCGTTGTCTATTCATCCCGGGCCACGAAGATGTATCAAGATCTCGGCAAAGATTACGGTGGACCCGAATGAAGCGGAAATCGCAAGGTTCGTTGCGAGTCGCGATGTATGTCGTCGTGTCAAGGCGAGCATCGGCGTCAGCCAGGATCGCTTGACCTTTGCCTATTCCTGAATGGAAGTGGGATTCGATCGGGATGGATTTTATCACCGGTCTACCTCGCACCTCCAAGGGCAATGATGCCATCTGGGTTGTCATTGATCGGCTAACTAAAGTGGCGCACTTCCTTCCAGTCAAGACGGATCTCCGTGTAGGCCGGTTGGCGGATCTCTACATTGCCCGCATCGTGAGCTTACATGGGGTACCCAAGACAATTGTCTCGGATCGTGGTTCTCTTTTCACCTCTCGCTTTTGGCATAGTTTGCAAGAAGCTATGGGAACTCGCCTCTCTTTCAGCACAGCTTATCATCCTCAAACTGATGGCCAGACTGAAAGAGTCAACCAAGTATTGGAAGACATGCTCCGTGCTTGTGTTCTCTCCTATGGAAAGCATTGAGAGAAATATTTGCCATTCGCCGAGTTCTCCTACAATAACAGTTTCCAAGCTAGTCTTGGAATGGCACCTTTCGAGGCTTTGTATGGCAGAAAATGCAGAACTCCGCTGAATTGGTCAGAAACTGGTGAAAGACCATTCTTTGGCCTGAACTCCATCAATGAAGCCGAGAGCGAGTTGATTGATTCGAGATCGGTTCGCGCGCATGTACTCGATCCGAGCAAAAGAGCTATGCGATCGTCGTCGTCGTGAGTTGAGCTTTGAGCCGAATGACTTTGTTTATCTCAAAGTCTCTCCTTTGAGGGGTCATCAGCGATTCGGCGTCAAGGGCAAGTTGGCTCCTCGATATGTCGGTCCATACCGAGTCATCGAGAAGAAGGAGTATCGCCTACAAGTTGGAGTTACTCTTGCACTTGAGGGGTGCATGATGTGTTCCATGTATCCCAGCTCAAGAAGTGCCTCCGCGTTCCAACTGAGGAAGCTCCGTTGGAAACTCTTGATGTTCAGGAAGATTTGACCTACAAGGAGCACCCTGTTCGCATCCTTGAAGAGGCTGAACGAAGAACGAGGAATCATGCCATCAAGTTCCTCAAAGTTCAGTGGTCAAACCATTCTGAAGATGAAGCCACTTGGGAAAGGGAAGATCGTCTGCGTGCAGACTACCCCTCTTTCTTTGCCGAGTGAGTCAAATCTCGGGACGAGATTTCTGTAAGGGGGGGAGGTTTTGTAACATCCCAAATTGGGTTTGTGTTTTAAATGTAATAAAAATGAGGATAAATTAAAACTTTTGTTGCCTCATGTGTTGTTACAGTGTTTGAAACCTCTTTCCTTTAATTGGTGGAAATTAAAACTCAAAATTTCCCCAATTAAATTCAAGTCATAAATCTCCTCAATGAAAATTTGGTGCCCAACCCCTCAAAATAATTTTCATTGGACCTAGGAGAGATGTTTAACACCTCAGAATTATTTCATAATTTTCAGAAATTATTTGATAATTTTTGAGGCAAGTCAAACATTAGTCAAACTCCTAAAATAGCCTTCTGGAATTTTTAGAGAAAAATGCAGTGCATGAAAATCTCTGAAAAATTTATGTAAGGTTAATCATCTAGTACACAACCTCCAGTTAAAATTTCAAAATTATTGGAGCTTGTTTGCTATCTTAATTAATTATCCTAAGTCAGCTCAGCAAATAACTCAAAATCAGCTTTTACTATTCCTTGGACTCAAGTCACACTCGGGTTCAAGCCATCGGTTCGATCGGATCAACTAAATGCACCGACTCAGCCATCTCGGGCGCTTTCAATTTTGACCGTTAGATCTAGATCGTGCGGTCTTCGATCGAAGTAACGTTCGGACCGCCGATCCTTCCCTTGGTTTGAACCGTTCATCTGTAGATCAGCGGCTCCGAAAAGAGGGAACGTTCGGACTATCGAAGATATTGAATTGAGTGGGCGCCGTCCGATTAAATCTAACGGCTGTCCGCCTTCGTCTTCCTCGCTTTCAGGCCTCGGTCAAGTCAGCGT
The DNA here is from genome assembly GCA_036346395.1 of Hsuehochloa calcarea. Lineage (NCBI taxonomy): Eukaryota > Viridiplantae > Streptophyta > Magnoliopsida > Poales > Poaceae > Hsuehochloa > Hsuehochloa calcarea. The sequence goes on along the minus strand of CM070616.1, from coordinate 3,989,450 downwards.
GGTCGGTGAAAGTGCGAGGCGTGGCGGCGTCGGTCACCTACGCTTTGGCCAACGACTCGGCATTAATGAGCACTGTACCGCCGCCTCCGTAGTCTTCGTCCTCCTCGAGTGCACCTGCCCCCGTCGCCCTCAGTCGACCTCAACTCGGTGCAAAGCCATTTTTCTTGCCGTTGCTCCCCTCTCGCTCTTTCGGCTATAAGACTCCTCCAGAGGCTTCCTTAGCATTCTTTGAACACATTTGAGCTTCAAAGATCACCTCTAGTGCAATCGAGTGAGCTCCTTGGTGAAATATTGCTCTCGGCCGCCATTGTTGAAGCTTCAAGTTCTTCGGTGAAAGTGGTGTTCTTGGCCCTCTCATCCGAACCTGTTGCTTCCTCAGTTGCTTAGCCTCTCGAAGAGTATTAACCCTCTGTCGATTTTGCTTTTGGCAGCAGAGAGCAGCTCAATTTCTGTTTTCCCCCTTTCAGCCGCAAAGGGTGATCTTCTTCTTTAGCTCTGGTAAGTGCACCATTTTCAAATTCCTTGCTCCCTCCGCTTACTCTCATCTCTGTGCGCATTAGCCCTCAATCAATTTCACATTTGGCCGCAGGGATCTTATCAATTTGGTTTTTCCCCTTTTTCGGCCGAAAAGATTGTTTGTCATCTCCAGCTCCGGTAAGTCCATATCTGTCCAATTCCTTGCTTCAGTAGGTACTCCATGCTATTGCGATCATCGTAGTAGCTTTAGATTTCGCTATTTTTGCTTGAGTCGCCGGCGCATCGTCGGGCTTTGCCTCTGTTCTTTTTGTCGGCCATCGTTGTCGGACGAAAAACAGAGAGCTTTCGGTTATCGTTGAGTTTGAGCCGTAGGATTTTAGATCAATCGCTCGGATTCTAGTGGCCGTCCGATCTTCGATCAACGGCCAAGTTTTGTGCGAACGTTCGAACGGTTCGGTCCGCGTGGACCGTTAGATCCAAGACCAACGGTCCAGATCCGAATGAACGTTCGGACCGCCGGACATCCTTTGGCATCTGGCCCGTTAAATTTTCATCCAACGGTTAATGCTTAAGGTTGGCACGTTCGCTCTGTTGCTGCGCGTGTGGACCGTTGGATCCAAGATCAACGGTTCATGTGCGTGTAAACGATCGGACCGCCGGACATCCTTGACATCTGGTTCGTTCATCTTTCATCCAACGGTCGATGTTTAGGGTTCGCGCGTGAGTTCTGTGCTCTGTGTTTGGGCCGTTTGTTTTTGGATCTTCGGCCCAGATTTGTCCACGTCGTTTATCCGAGTGTATTTCTCGGATAGAGTTATTTAGCAACCGAAAAATAGTTTTATCTTTGGTAATGTATAGGTAATTCATTTTAACTCCAAAATCGGCCAAACCACTTCTGTTATTTTTTATTTTTAATGAACTTTATTCTAAAATAGGTTTCAACTATGTTTCTGCAGCAGAAAATTTAGATTTTGAAAGTAAGCATTAAACGGATTATCTGTATAACTGAAAAATAGTATAACTTAGAAAACTCATAACTAATTATTGCAAGCTCCAAATGAGATGAATCCAGTGGGGCTGTTCATCTTATAAGATGCTTGTTTTACCATAAAAATTTTAGTAGCTCCACCATTCTAGAAAAATTTCACGAAAATCTTTGCTTAGGTGAATAGTGTTGTTTTTCATTTTCTGGCCGACTGAAAATGTTTTGGCCATAAATTTTTGTATTAAGAATCCAAATCAATTGGTTCTTGTTGCTTTAGTTCATAAAAATTATGTTCTTTCTACTGTAAAAATTTGAGAACTTTTTGCTGAGTTTTGTTGTTGCATCTTTTGATGTTTCTCGCCTTATTGGTTCTTGTTGGTTCTTTCGATAGGTTGCGACAATATTGATAATATCGAGAGTGATCCTCTGCAGAGAAAACAATGAGCTTGAAAGAAGGCAAGATATTTGATCATAAATGTCCCATTACTTTCAAAGTCTAATATCTTGTTTACAAACTTTATGTATGCATTGCTTTTGTGTCCAATTATTTTTGCCCTGCTTAGAGGTAGCTATTCCTAATGCATTGTTGCCATTAAAATGTTATCCCGCCACAACCATAAGTTATTATCATCATTTGGTGAATTAGAGCCCGGTGATTTAATTATGTTCTATTCTTTGTCGTTGCGATGTCATGCTTAGAAATGCTTAGCTACCGGTAGAATTGGGCGGTTATCGACTTAGTCGATGACCTTGATCACACAAATCATTTTGTTTATTTTGGTTCAGCACCTTATGCTCTTGTTTTGTAAAACCGAAAATGAAACAAAATGATTTGACTTGGGCACAATGGCATGTTGGTGTGATTGTTGGGTGTGACAAGGAAAGGTGCCTGTGTCCCTAAGGACCGAAAATGTTGCTTGCGCCATCGATCCAAGCACTTTGCGTACTAACCACATGAGGGTTATATGGGACCCTCTTGACCTAGTACTTTGGAGTGTGTTATCTCCGAGTCGCAGGAGGAGCGTGTGTGTGTTGTGTGAAAAGGAATTGTGTTCTTGTGTTGGGTGTGCGGTGGTGGAGTTTCCGGATAGACTCTCCACCTCGAGGCGTCGCAGATTGTCCGAGGCTTTACCCGTGAGGGGTAGTTGTCCGAGGTGGGCCACGACCCCACACAACGTATGGGTTTCTATCCATACAGGCGACTCGAGTTAATACATAAGATTGGAAACGTCTCGTAGGACTTAGCGTGCTTAGGCATACCAAAGGAAGTGTGCTTAATCATGTGGCAAAAGGCGGTCGACATGTGGGTAAGTTGGTACACCTGCGCAGGATAAAACTATTCGAATAGCCTCGTCCTAGGTTATGGACACGCTTGGTGATTTCACGCAAGATCTAGACTTCAACAACTGTTTTTGTTTTAAAAATTAAGACTTGACATGGTTGGCATAAATGGGTAATTCATGCTATTGTGGTGGCTATTGGGTTAGCCACTTCCAGGACTGTTTTACTGTTGTTGATACTTGATTACTACTGTTTTTATCAAATAAAATCAGATTGTAAAATTGCCTTTGATCTATTACATTATTGCAAATAAAACTTGCTTTATGCTTACAAACTTGAGTCCCAGCCTGCTCCACTTAAATAAGCTTGCATGTAGTTATTGTATAGATCTGTTATCATTCTTATATATCTTGCGAGTACATTCAAAGTACTCACCCAGCTTTTGCTGGGCTGCTTTTGTTTGCAGAGGAAGAAGGTGAGCCCCAAGGGCTTCACTTACGTGAGATGTCTTCATGAGTTCGACGGCTAGTTGCGGCACAGTCGGTTGCCTTGTGGGTAAAAGGCACACCGTTGGGCTCTTTTGTTTATCGCCATCTTATGGCACTTTTGCTTCCGCTGTTCTGTAATTTTATTTACCTGTTGGCCGGTTGGCCTCCTTGTTGTATTTACTCTTGAATATTATTATGTATGTCTTTATTTTGTTCTGTGCTCTCGGTTCTATGTGATTGAATGGAATTGATGCATGAACTTTTGTGAGAGGGGCGTATACTGCACTCTGGGAAGTATACATTCCTCGGTGTCACGAGTTATTATGTTTATGATGATAGGGTCAAGTGGTGACTAATCATTATAAGCATAATAATCCCGGGACGTCACAGTTTGCCTTTTCTGTTGTAAATACTTGTTTGTAGTGAATTATAGAGATAAAATGTATAAAAGGCATATATTCAAGATATGATGAACTGCTATTTATGAATATTTAAGTATTTTCTTTTGTTTTTAATGCCCTTGTTAGTTCAATGTGATCTTACATATTTAGATTTGAGGACTTTATGCATTATGCTATACTGCTACTATTTTAATCGGATCTGACAGTCGTTCATGTGTTTGTTCTTGTGGAATGGTATTAGCACTAGAGCAAGGCCAAGAAATAGCAGCTCAGATTGGTGGTACGATGATGTGTCATGCTTAAGCCTTCCATTATACAAAAAAGTCATCTCAGCCATGGAATACCGAGGCATCAATCAGGATATTATTGTTGGATCCCTGAACCATAACGCCAATAGCCGTTTACCTGGTCACGCTCTATGATGTGGATCACGTCCATAGGATTCTTGACCACTTCTTAGCAATGGATCAAGAAACTGGTGGAGCTTCCCCTGGCCTTGGCGTAGATGGGCAACTGTTAGCTTTGCCATCTCTAATGCCAATAACTATGGTTGCTAAATTGCTTGATGGCTACCTGGCTGAAGTTGCACCAGATATCAACCTAAAGCTATCAAAGTTTCGGTCTTTGGCTGCTGCTATACCAGATTGTGCTCGGCCAATAGATGGTGGACTTTATCATGCCATTGACATCAACCAGAAGGTAACATTTTTTGTATTTGTGACCCTTCTTTCCATGGACGCAATAACACCCTTGCATGTGAATTTTTTTCCGCGTCTCAAAGATGAAGCATGGTTGGCATTGTTTTTGTTCATGTATATGCCAGTTCTTTCTATCCTTCTAAATAACTATCAAGTTGTATTTCAAATGATTTTGAAGATTGCCACTATCTATCGTTTTTAAAAAAGGATAGCCACTCTCTGCCCACATTTACAAAATCCTCTCTCGGTCAAACTAACTGTACAGGTTCATAATAGGTTGCACCAAGATGGCGTTTACTACTTTCTATTCTATGAATGAATAATGAACTTCAAAGAACAACATGGTGGTTTTGTTATTTTCCATGAATGAAGCTGTCAAACTAATTATATACACTATAGTTTGCAATGTTTGACGTGGCAACTTTTTTGTGACAAATTAATGTTGTTTATGTTTAATCGTCTATATTTCACTTAGTTTTCATACAATAGGATCATCCTCATCTTTCAGAATCAAAGAAGGAAAAACTTTGCCGGTTCCACGGTTCCTACAGACTAAAGTTCACCTTTCTAGATAAGCTAAGTTGTACTGTGTGCTGCAGCCCAAACTAAAGTCATATTTTACTTGTGCTATATTCGAATAAGACGATTGCTCTTATTTACACCACTGCTCTGATTAATTGATGCGGATATATATGTTTTATTAATATAGCACCAGTAAAGTTGTAGCAATCTAAACTCCATTCATCTTTACCAAAGGTGTTAGAAACTTAGTCATATTTGTGCAGTTACCTATTTGCTTCGGTTTAGATAGAAGAAATCAACACATCTGTGTATGTTTACTACTGCAGATATGGACATATTTTATTGAGAAAATTGATTATTACCCACCGCAAAGAACAACCTTCTAGAATTTACCACTGTTAATATTGTAATCTATAATTTGCCACTCTAAAGATTGGTTGTTAGATAATTTACCATTTCAGCATTTTAATTATATTTTTTATTTGTATTTTTTTTTCTCATGTGAAATGTCCTTATTACCCTGTCTAACGCGTTGGGCTTAATCGAGTCCTTGGCTTAATTTGCCACATGCCGGGCTCGGGCGTCTCTAGCCAAGGTGGAGGTGCCTTGCTAGTACCAGGCAGATCGAGGACTGGACTGTAACCGCATAGTACGTCGCACCGTGCGTGCGCATCTGCACTCGTCACCGGGGTATATACGGTCGAAACAATACTACAAGACGGGAAGTTCCAACTTGCAAGTATTAGTTTGTCGCCACAAGACTTATCTACACCTAGCTTGCTATACAGGATGGCAACGAGAGCAGATAAGAAATGTAATTAAAAGGAAGGGGCAATAAGGATATTACACGTGGGGGGAAAAAGAGAAAAGATAAGAAATGTAATTAAAAGGTTAAAATGGCAAATTATCAAACAACCAATCTTTAGAGTGGTAAATTATATATTACAATGTTAGCGGTGGCAAATCCTAGGAGGCTATTCTTTGCAGTTGCAAATAATCAATTTTTTCTATTTTATTAATGTATGTTTTACTAAACTGAAGTCATATTTACTGAAAAGATGTCGTCAGCTATTCCCCACAATAAATTGTATTTGTTGTTGGCTGCTTATTGGAATTGTTTCGGTTGTTTTGCTCTTCTTGTATCGTCTGCTTCCTTCAGTGTTTAGTATGTACATTAGTAGGTCTAGTACAGCCTACTAGAAAATAGTAGTGATTTCTGGTGTCAATCTATCTTCAGGTTTATGTATGCACTATTCTTCACAATGGACTGCATATACTATTAGTTGTCTTTTAGGATTGCCTCCTTTATTCTCTTCTTACACGATGTATTTCCACACATATCTAGCCATCGCACCATACTCCGCGCGCAGGTTTCTAGTAATCAATAAGGAACATCCATGTGGCTATTAACTCTAGGTCATCAACAATGACTAAGTTGAGGTGTAGCTCATTCAACTAGCACAATCAATGGAAATATGGTATGACTGGTATGCCTCACGCTTAACTAGATTTTACGGTTGTGTCAAAAACACTAATGACATAGGAAGTGATTGGTAATCATAGTGGCATAAGCTCACATATACTTAGGACATAGAATAAACAGGAGAATAAAAGTACATGTATATGCATGTATGTCAATTGACATATGAACCATGCTAGTTGATTAAGCGACTGAGTGTGACCTCGACATTTAGAATAAAATACCAAGTAAAGTGTAGTAGTGATAAGCCCTAATGAAGGTTAGCGGTACTATGATCTAGCTACGTGCTAGTGATAGGAATCAAGACAATAGGGTCGATCACTAAGTGAAGACTAATAGGTAAGAGCCCATAGGCCTTGTACTGTAGTTATCTAATTAACTACAAGTAGCCACTAGCATGTGCTATGGCTAAAGATCAACTTAGTCTGATAAGTTTACTTTAGTGTATGCCAAAGCCACGTAAGTAACAAGACTAAGTATAGACCTCAAAGATGAAACCCAAACCCGTAGACACCACTAGGGGTATAAGGTTGGTGTCTAGCCAATGCTTGGAAGTTCCAGCTAAGGCTCATGAAACTTTCTCGATAAATATGAAATCATAAAAAATCATTAAGTGAACTAGACCCCACGTGTCGGTGAAACTTATATCTACCCAAAGTGAACCCCACACTTATGCACATGCCTCACTTGATCCTCACGGAACCTCCTCGATAAATAGGAAATAATAACAAAATAAATTATTAGATTAGCTAGGTGCCGCGTGTGAGTAGTGGTGATAGGTCCCCAAGTGGATGGTAGTAGTTCCATTGTCAATCAACATCGTATAGACTCTAGCTATCATCCATCGCGATTCGTTCCCAGTAGTAAAGCAATTCATAACTCGAAGGTAGGTCAAAGAGTCTTACCTAACTGGGTGATCTCTCCCATCTAGGTACTCGATGAGAAATATTCCTATGAATATTTTCTCCTTCCTGTTGGAGTCTTAATTCCTAACAACAGTGGACCTTCCGAGAGCCTGATCCCTCTCGCCCTCACTCTTGACCAACCGGCACTACTACAAAACAGGCTATAGAAGACGCCTCATCACAGACAGTTTTTTGAAACCTTCTATGATAAAATAATCACAGACGGTTCCAAGACGAACCGTCTGTGATATGTAACTATCACAGACGGTTCATGGTTAGAACCGTCTGTGAAGAAGGTTTCAAAGAACTGTCTGTGTTCTAACCACGAACCGTATGTGATACCGAGAATATCACAGACGGTTTGTGGTTAGAACCGTCTGCGATTTTAGATTTACCATAACTTGGATTTTTACCATGGCTTGGAATTTTACCATGGTTTAGGGTTTTATTCAACATATGGTTTTATACAAAAAACCGTCTGTGATGAGTATCTCATCACAGGCGGTTCGTATTAAGAACCGTTTGTGATGCGACGCTTATCACAGACGGTTCATGATACGAACCGTCTGTGATATATCATCACAGACGGTTTTTGTATAAAATCGTCTATGATACTTTTGTTTTGTTGGGCGGGAAAATAAAAATTTGCACTTAATGGGAGGGCTGCCGAAAATCTCTTTATATTAAAAGAGTCCTCCATCTCCTCCTTTGCCATCTCCATCTCCTCCTCTGCCATTTCTCCTCTGCCATCTCCGTCTCTCTTGACCTTGCGCTCCGTCCTCCCCCGAGCTCGTCGCCCGCAGCCTCCTCCACCTCGCCCGAGCCTCGTCGTCGCCGGCCTCCCACGAACTCGTCGCCCCCTGCCTCCTCTACTTCGTCCCCCCGTCCTCCCCTGAGCTCGTCGCCCGCGGCCTCCTCCACCTCGCCCCGGCCTCGTCGTCACCCCAGCCTCCCACGACCTCACTCTCTCTACTCCCCCCTTTTGCTCTGTAATGTAGATTACTACTGTAATGTGTTAGTGTTCTGTGAATAGATTGAGTTGATACTACTGTGATGTGGGTGATGCCGTGTTGTTTTTAGTGCTCTATGAATGCATTGAGTTGATGCTACTATGATGTTGTGGCTATTGTGGGAAAGCTAACGAAAAGTTCAATCCGAAAATCCATATCAAATTCATTCGCAAGGCTCGGGAGACTCCAAACGAAATGAAAATCCGTTTTTTTTTTTGCAATAGAAAAGGCTATCACAGACGGTTCTAAACAAGTATCATCCGTGATAGTTACTATCACAGACGGTTCTATTCACGAACCATCTGTGATAGTCTATTTTCATAGACGGTTCGTGAATAAAACCGTCTATGAAAATAGACTATCACAGACGGTTCGTGAATAGAATAGTCTGTGATAGCCTTTTTCACAGACGGTTAAAAAACCGTTTGTGATGACCTCGTGTCATCACATACACAAAAATTCAGACGATTCAAAAACCGTCTGTGATGATGGTTTAGAACCGTCTGTGATGATGTTTTGTGTAGTAGTGCGGTTACCCAACCCTAAGTCTAACTATCAACCCAAAACCCCACCACTAGACCAAACTAGTAAAGTTTTTATTTATCTTCTTTGGTCTAAGTATTTCCATTCCCAATACCCCTGGATGTACTTCATTTCGTCCTAAGTATTTCCTTCATCGGCTTCCATTGGATATACTTTGTCTGAAGTATTTTCTTTATCAACTTCCTTTGGATATACTTTGTCTGAAGTATTTCCTTCATCAACACCACTAAGTAGGTTTAGTTTCATCTGGAATGCTTCCTTCTTTCAAGATGTTATGAGATATGTTTACTTTCATTTGAAGTATTTCCTTTTGTTTAAATATCTTTGGATTATTGGATTTCATTTGGATGTCTTCAGACATTCTCGGGTTCAATCGTATTCTGCGTAGTTAGAATCTGAAGCCATGATGGAACAGTAGTCCCCACAAGAACGAGGTCGAGACTAAGATTATCAGAACATTGAGCAAGGCGGTTATCGAAACATTGAACAAGACGAGTCAACACTTTGATCATGTTGCACCTACTTTTGAAATGCAATTATATTGTTTTAGATTACGAAATTGTATTACCATGATTTATACAACTATATTGGTCTAGCTTATAGTTAATACATCAATGATAATTGAATATAATCTTCCCATCCTTGAATTTGAACATTATCCTTTGTCACCCTAGAACTAATGGTATACATACTAGTTAATAAGTATGTATCTAAGTGTAATGCTTAGCCTTGCTTAGCTACATTGATACAATGATTTGCCTCAACAACTTTCAAAACTCAAAACTGGATTTGGGCAGCCGAGGCTGGAGCCTAGTTGGTATGTTGAAGAAAGAAAGAGATTTCAAAAGAGAAAACCTGAAAACTATTTTTAGACTTGGGCTCGTGGAAAGAGTGGTGGATGCGTAAGGGAGTATGCCAGAATGGGTATGGGAAAGAACCACCAAGTCGATTAAGGACCAATTCCTATGATGACCTCTCATGCACTAACAGTGCAACCACAAGTCTACCATGTGTAGGACCGGGCTAACTAATTTTCTCCGTCCTGTCGTTGCTTCATCATCCCGCGAACGTGGCATGTATAAGTGCACTACGACGCAAGGAGGGAGCCTCCAGGGCGTGGCCCACATTGGTGAAACCTTGTGGGTGGGGTTGTGTTGGGGCGGGGCATTGTAAAGGCTTTGTGATGATCTTCTTAGTCTCATGCCTATAGCAGCGTGTTGACATTTAAAGATGATTGTCGGTGTGGGTAAAGTTGTGCGACCTCTGCAGAGTGTAAAACTGTCCAGATAGCCATGCCCACTGTCATGGGCAATGCTGAGAACTTACTTGATTAGATTTTAAATTTTACAAAATGATTTGTGGATTGGATGAAAAGTCGGGTAGGAACCCGAGGATTTGAGTTATCCTGGTTGGAGCCGGTGGAAAGTATTGGGTACATGCAGCGGCGGGATTCACAAGGTGGATGCGGTTCGGGATTCGCGGATGGGTACAACCTAGAAATTGGCGGGGGATGCGCCCTAGGGCTTGAGGGTGGTGCAGTTGCGGGATTCGAGGGTTTGGCTGCCTAGGATTTGACAGTGGTCCGGCCTGCGGGAGTTAGGGGGAATGCAACCTAAGCTTTGCTAGGGGTGCAACCTAAGTTTCACCGGTGGTGCAGCCGAAGAGTCGCTAGAGGTATTCAGCCTAGAATTTCAGGGGTAGTCCAGCCGAAATTGATGGGTGGTTGCAGCCTTAGGATAGTCGGGTAGATGTAGCCCTGAAAAATGATATAACATGAGGTGAATGGAACCGATATCTATGTGTGAATGGATGTAACCTTTGAGTACTGTTCTCCACTAGAGGTGGATGGAACATTCGCTACTATTATACAAAACACTAGATTTCATCAAAACTTGTATTAGTTAAAATGCTAGGTCTCAGGATTTTCTAGTACTTAGTCTATTTCAATAAGTGGCTTTATGCAAACAAAAGAGCCACAAGCCATTCCTTTGATAACCCTTACATATTATATAATTGTATTTTGTGTGTTGGCTCGTGAGTACGGTTGTGTACTCATGCTCGCTCAATATTATTATTCAGTGACTATGAAAGAAGAAGGTTATATGGACACTTATGAGCATTCGTCAAGATTAGAGATCAAGAAGGTCAAAAACTAGGTCGTAGGCCTAGTCGATTATATGTGGGTATATCGTGAAGGTTCCACGCGTTGTATTTCAATTCTACTTCTGCTGCTGATTCTTTAACGATATTTGGCCTGATCGGCCATTCTGAAAGGCAAAAGCCATAAGGTATATTTACGTTTTGTTTATTATTATGCAATATCTTTACATTTTTGTGATGTGTTTGATATCCAATGATGTAACTGTGAGCACTAGCTACTGATACAGGGACTGGTGCTATGAACACAGAAGATTAATTCCAAATTACAAAATTGGGGTCTAACAATGTGGCTTAGGGTGCAGCAGCCGTTGCATGCTATTTGCGAAATGTGTTTGTAGGACTACAATCTCTAAAAAGTACAGTACAAAGACAATACTAACAACCATACTAAAAAGAAGTGCATGTCATGTAGGGTTACACCTTTGGTATGGTTTTACTAATATGCAGGGACTGAACCAAAACATGTATGGAACTTAGCCAAAACATTAATTTGGTGTTTGGGGGAATTCTCACCACAATTCAAATGTGGTGATCACACATTCACATTCATGGGCCAAGGAGCAAACCAAATACCTTTCCTTGCATCTACCCATGCCACCAACCTATTGCTCCACCCAACCAAACAATTTCACCCTAACCCTAGCCCAACCTAACCACCTACAACCAAACACCTTCCCTTGCATCACAGAGCCTGTTTCGGTTCGGCCCAGCTCAGGCTTGGGTCTGGATGGTGATTCGGCCACCCAACCAAAACACCACAAGTTTTTTTAAAAAGAAAAACAATAAACATGCCCTAAGTGAATCACCCATATTTGGATGTCCCCAACAGAACGAATGACCTAATCCTCATGTCATGCATGCATACATCCTAGCTAGCTAGTAAATTTTCAGCTCCTACTATGTTTCTTAAAATTGTACTCAACAGCAGAACTGATCATAGAAACTACTAATCTAATGTGACCCATACACTACTTACTACTAATCTAATGTGACCCATACACTACTTAGTTCTACAATTGATAGAAGCTACGAACTACTTCAAATCATGCATGCATGGGATTTCAACTGCTGTTCCAACTTTTAAACATGCATCCGAACTTGCTATTTGAATATTATGGAATGGAAAAAGGTTTTTTTCCCCTCTAGTAGGTAGGTTCATGCATCACCTAATCCAATCATATAAATTCTCTTTTGTAATGCACTGGGCACCATCAAAAGCCTCGGCGTGGTCTCACCACCTCCTCTCTAATCGATCGGCTTCACCATGGTGGATCCAAAGCAGGTATAGTTTGGCGTGAATCCATACTTGCAAAGATCTTCCCCACGTTCTTCCTATTCTTTCTTACACGGTTGTCACATTTTTTGCGAGTGGACACGGCATCAGACTGACCCTCTAGCGGCCTCGCCAAATGAATGCTCCAAGAAAGCATTAGTCTTAGTCATCCATGCGGGGTCATACTTGCGTGGCCGTGTACATCCAATCACGGTTCTCCATCTTGGCATATACATATGGCGAGTAATATAACCAGCAATTGCATCGCGGCGTTCCTACCATCTAATAGGTGAGGATAGGTCCTAATCCCACCAGCGGATGCATAGATGAGGTCGGTTTCAATGCTCGCTCCTATCCGAGACAATTTGGCACCTCACCTCCTGTTCTCCGATACACGTCGCAAGGGAGAGTGTATCAGGAGAACAGAGGAGGTGATGCCGAAAGTCTATCTCGGGCCGGAGCGAACCATGAAACTAACCTCATCTACGCATCCAGCGGGCTGTCAAAATAAGTGGACAATCCGAAGAGATACTGATGCAGAGATATGCAAAGATCGCATACCTCCGCCGTATCTCTTTCGAGCGAGAGACGCTTAAGCCGGGCTACGTGACCATATAAAACATGCATGCAAAGGAGGAGGGGTTATACCTAGGGTGGCGGTGGAGTCGGGCTAAGCGGGCGTGGCGTGTCGGTGCGATGGCCAGGAGCAGGCGGCTGACGGAAGAGCTTGGCGGCGACTGGAGAGGCGGGAGTGGTATTAGTAATTGAGAGTCGTAGTAATTGAGAGTGAATATCATTACAAGGGTAACCAACATTTGCTACTTAAATTATGTAATGAACATGAATGAGTTCGAGAATCCAATCGACATGACATCGATTTGTTGAATTGGAAGGTTAGAAACTTAGAATTGAAGTCGTAAAAACTACACCTCTTGTACAAAACTTAAGCAAATGTGGATTTCTCAAGGTTTCCGCTATATATTGTTTGATCTTTGATGGGATGCCTAATGCATTAATCATGCTTGATTTACATCACGTTATACATGAGTTGCTAATGTGCATGTACTACGTAAGGCGATGTGTCGCCTACAAACATAACTAGCGTTGCAATCAAAATCTCCCAAACAATTTATTTATTTACATGTTAACCTTTATCAGTGCGCCGGTTGTTGATTGAGGTCACGTATAAATAGACTCGATGCATGATTGCAACCGAAAGCATCTAAAGAAACAATTCATGGTCGAAAACTAGTTCCTCAAACTCTTAAGTTCTTATATACTCCACGTTAGCGCCCAATTAAAACTAAGGAGGGCATGCATGGCCCAAATTTAGTGAAGGCACGGTTCCAATATTTTGAATTAGAAAAATAGATATATAAGCAAGCTTGTACTACTTCCTTGCTGGAAAGGATGACATAAGCAAAATAGGACAAACATTCATCAGCATTATCCTTGTTTAATTGGTATGAAATATAATTTATAAAACAAATAGTTGTTCTTCCAGTAGATCTAATTGAAGTGTTTGGACTTAATTAATCTGGAATGAGTTGAGAATAACTTTCACATAGCAAACTCTTTTTGTTTAGTGCAGAATCATAACTTAGAAACTATATATCAATATTTAAATACTTTAACCTTCGATATGGATGAAATTGTGCGATGAGCATTTACGTAGGAGTTTGCCTATATATATGCAGGTGATAAGTCGGCATAAAGTGGCCTTACGTGAATGCGCCGGAGACCATATGAGTTCACCAAAGTTCTAGTTTGAGTATTGTAAATGCGACCTACTTGTTCTCCCGAATTTGGTAGCGAGGGCCAAAATAGTGAGAGGCGACATAAAGTATAATTGCGAATCACGGCACGGATATAAGTAAAAGGAAACTCGAGATAAAGTTGGTAATGACCACAGATGATCCATGGACCATTCGGCCATACTTACTACTAATCTAATGTGACCCATACACTACTTAGTTCTACAATTGATAGAAGCTATACGAACTACTTCAAATCATGCATGCATGGGATTTCAACTGCTGTTCCAACTTTTAAACATGCATCCGAACTTGCTATTTGAATATTATGGAATGGAAAAAGGTTTCTTTTCCCCGCTAGTAGGTAGGTTCATGCATCACCTAATCCAATCATATAAATTCTCTTTTGTAATGCACTGGGCACATTTTTTGCCAATCATTGACAGGAAAATAGTAGGTGAGGGCTGAAAAAGGAACTTAATAGGCACAGCATAAAGTAGTCAAGTACTTTCTTCTTCCAAGTGTAAAATGAAAGGGACGGCTGTTCTAATTCCAGCTCCTCTTCACCATTAAAAAAAGGTTGTATGCTTTGTTGCTGGTGAAATGGTGATAACTGACAAGGGATCATGGTAGGATTACACTTACGGACCAAATTTATATGATTCTTTCTGAGCATCTGATGTGGAATCACACAATAATGGAGTTCTCTTTCTATTTAATAAATATGCTAATTAAGCCTTGTTTTTCACCACTGTAAACAGTGTCGAGTAAAATACACCACCAGTCAAAGCATAATATTAGATTCACTACAGTAAAGTTAATGGCAACTTTGGGGAACAGTGGAGAAGTTTTGGTTTTTGCAGTATACATGGTAGTGGTGCTTTCAGTTGCTGTCTAAATTAATATCGATGCCTGGACGTGCTAAAACATATATAAAAGCGGCTCAATCCAACAGATACATCAACAACATGTCAGCATTCAGCTTGCAGCTCAAATTGCGGTGAGTTGACAAGGACAGGCATTCTTGCAATGGAGTAATTAGCTTACAGGTGGACATACTAGCAAAACAAGCCCTCTAATTAGACTTAACAATGAACTCCCAAAATTTAATAGTTAGCTCTGCATTGACGAAAAGGATATGATTGGCGACGTGTGCGTTTAGGTATTGTTTGACAAGGCATGGATGTTGACTCATTAACAGGGGAAGCTGCCAAGCAAATTAAATTCAGGAAATTAAAAGACTAAACTGGTGTATGTTGTCCAGTTGGTTTCTTGCTTGGTATACTTAATTACTTACTGCTTTATTTTACACTGAATTTGGGAGAATACTTCAAAATTCAAATGGTATCTATTGATGGATATAAGATTTCGTTATAGGTAGATTTGCTTGTTGTAGTTTTACCTTTTAAGGCAATGCTTTTATTTAGTACAGTTATTTTATCTTTGGGTTTCTAATCTATTTTAAAGTATCCATACACCATGTATATATTTTTATACGAAGCTGTTGCATGCCTACAGTTTGATAAGAAAGTACAAATCATGGGGGCGGGGATGTGTATAAATCAATGTATGATTAGGTGCAAGGAATTGTTAATATATATGGTTCATAGAAGGTTCACGATGTTTGTGTATTACTATAATGTCTATGTTATCCGATAGGTTAAGTTTCTGTAATAAACTTACTCCATAGAAATCAACTACATAATAATATGGTAAGCGGTCTTAAATAGAAGGTCTATATATTGAATCAGATCATAGACATGGTCAAAGTTTAAATGGGAGAGGTTGTGTTGAACTACTGAGTACAAAAAACAGTTACTCCAAGAACAAGTTCGAATTTTCGTTTCTTAAGAGTACTTCAATCCAGCATATCCATCCATCTACAGACTACAGGTCTACCTTTCAGCCTCTGGAAGTAAAGAATGGTGAACATGAAATAAAGAAACTAGACGTGCTGGGGCCAATCAAAGAGAGCAATCAGTTCCAATGTGATAAGAGTGCAGTCAGGGATTCCTGTGGCTTCATGACAAAAGCCTTCAAGTGAAGAGTAGACCCTAGACCTTCTCTCTCCTCTCTCTCCTCAGACCAAAGGCTAGGGACGAACAACACCAGCCTAGAAAAGACAAGATCTTCCTCTGAACTGTGGGATTAGTACGACCCAGAAGGTGAAACTATTAGTGTCAGGTATCAAGAAGCTGCAGGTGAGCAAGAGGCCAAGAGCAGCTGAGCACAGAAACGGTCAAGCTTGCTTGGCCTCCTACACTTGTTTTCCCTCTCTGCGGTACTGTTCTGATACCTACTTCGTTCTCATTTGGTATGTTCTTTGACCCTATCTTCTTCACATGTGTTTGCTGAGATTATGTAGTAGTGATCATGTGATGCTTTTTGTGTCCTAAGTGCAGAAACAAGGTTGCTAGTTCTCTAGAAGTGTCCTAAGTGCAGAAACAAGGTTGCTAGTTCTCTAGAAGAGGTAGAAGAATTTGTGCTTCTGTTTCGTGGAGCCTCGTAGGATGGGAGAGGCTAGTAGCAGTTCAGGACATTCAAG
The DNA here is from genome assembly GCA_036346395.1 of Hsuehochloa calcarea. Taxonomy (NCBI): domain Eukaryota; kingdom Viridiplantae; phylum Streptophyta; class Magnoliopsida; order Poales; family Poaceae; genus Hsuehochloa; species Hsuehochloa calcarea. The sequence continues at coordinate 3,972,928 of CM070616.1, read as the reverse complement.
GCAGAATCCCCATGTTCTTGGCTATGGCTTCCATGGTACCATGGCCAACTCCATGCCTTCTTCAAACTTCTTGTAAGAGCTCTCTCTCTCTCTCTCTCTGATATTTCGTTTTTTCCATCTTTTCCCCTTTTGGTGATAACAATTTATGCAAGGGCAGCAAGAAACATGAGCTGCACCATGAACTTCCTTTCATATTTAGTCAAACTTGCTCAATCCTAATCTCTCTTTCCATTCCTTTAACTTATTCTGTGATATTGGCGGCTTTTTTGTTTCTTTACTGTTCTTCATGCTTCCTGCATATGTTCCTACGTACACAAGAATCTTTATGTAGATCATTTTGCCCAACCCAATGTTGTTGCCCTGGCGGTAATGGGTATTAATTGCCCTTTTGCATGCCTGGCAGTGAGCAAGGAGGAGCAACCTATTTTGGAGAACTAGAGGAGGCTCTCAGGCATCAGGTTGCCACTCTGAGTCTCAGGAGGACTCAACAAACTGCAACAACCTCTACTGCTCAACATGGAGAAACCACGCGTACGCTCTCCTCTCTCTCTCTCTCTCTCTCTCTCTTTCCCATCTCCATGTGTGTGTGTGACGAAGACCAAAAACATACTACTTTGTGGGGCACTTTACCAAGAGATTAGGGCATTGTAGTCAAAAGTAACCATGCAAGAGGAGCAGAAGTGGCAGTTGTGCTGCTTGTGTGTGGTCAGGTGTGACTCCTCTTTTTCTCCCTATCTCTCTAGAGTGCAACAAGCCATGGTAGTACAAGTACCACCCTACTACTACCAACTCTCTGGTTCTCTGCAAGCACAGCTTAAAGGGAATAAATTCCACTCACTTTCACTGCCACAATGGCCCCGCTTCCCTCCCTTGTGATCCCAGTGCAGCCTTTCTCCTCTGATATTGTGGATACATGTCTTGATCTTCTCCTCCCCTATGATATCTTATTGCAGCCTTCCCCACTACTGCTACTGCTACAGCTAGGCCTCCTACACTGGACATCTTCCCATCTTGGCCTATGAGGTCTCTCCACACCCCCAAGGTATGGACTAGCTATAAGTCTGTGGTATTTGTATTTGTACATCTATAGCTAGTAGCAAGAAGAACACAAGTTAGAAAAGCTATGCACGCATAAAGTTACACAGGCTTACAGCTGTAGCTCTTGCTTTTGCTTTGGTATGTAGGAGGGTTCAAATGTGACAGCAGACAGCACAGACTCGGAGAGCAGCAGCAAGAACAACAGCAACCACAAGGCCTCGTCAGATAAGCAAGGGGTAGTAGTACACATGTCAAGCCAGTTTGATCAAATTTCGCAGCAGCAGCAACACAAGGTATGCACTACTGTGGTCATATCAATTGATGCTACATGTTGGAGTTTCTTGATGCATTGGTATACTTCTTGGATGTGTCTGTGTTCTTTGCTTCTCTCTCTCTCCTGGTCATCCTTATCATGCAAATGCAGTGTATTGTTTCCTAGTGTGTCGTCTTGTCACTTGCTAGGCCACAACTTCCAAGATGCTCATGTACCTAAATGCTCCTATAGGTAGAAGAACCTACTGTTCAGGGGCATTTAAGATCTTGCTGCTCCCAAGATCGCCGATCCCAAAACGTTTGGTGAATCATTTGGCCCTATAGAAAGTTCCAACTTGTTTCCCCTAGGTTTCTTCCATTGGACCAGTGTTTGCTAGTATTGAGTGAAGAATATGATCACTCATCCTTGCAATTTTTCATTTTATTGAGCTTACTTGTAGGAGGATGGACCGATGGAGAACATCTTCCACAAGAACCAGCCATTGTTATATATTTTTTTGGTAAATAAAAAATGTATGGATAAGTCTAGTAGAGGATATGTTAGATTAGTGCTGCAATAGGTGACAAGTGGGCATTCTTACAATATTGTCTCTAGCTTGCAAAACTTGTGCCCAAATAGGAATACACCAACCGATACTTCAATAATGGCACTTTGGTCAGTGGTGCTTTAGGTACTTTCTGGTCAAATGATGAACTGCCAAGATCATATTGGCTAAATAATTACCCAATAATTATATCAACTAATTAAATCACGCTTAACTGAAAGAGAACCTTTCGAATTTGGGCACGACAGCAACATAAACAAAAAAGCGAAACCAAGTTTTGTCTGTTGTTAGTGGGTGGCTTCCACCAAATGTACATGACTTTTTTATTTGTGCTTGATGTAACGTGCATATAGAGATCATACTATATATTGTTTACACCATAGACACATATGCATAGCATTGTTCTTCCAATTCTCCCATATAGTTTCTAATAGTACATAGGTGTAGTAATTTGCATCTTGTGACATGTTCATGTCCACTTGGCATGCAGAAGATGGCAACAAGTTCCACTCCTAGCGAAAGGACTGGCAAGGAACTTAATCCAAAGGTATATACATCTCGTTCTCTCGATTGTTGTTTAGATTGTGCTGGCATGTGCAATATATCGTGCATGCAAGGCAAATATATCCACAGGGCCATGCAGCATTTGACAATTTTAGATAAATGAGTTCTATGTTGGTGTCACCAGACGATGAGAAGGTTAGCTCAGAACCGAGAGGCTGCGCGTAAAAGCCGACTGCGAAAGAAGGTGAATGTTTTGGTCATTACATACTTGGAAACATAAGTAATGTTGAGCACTGAATTTTTCCAGGTTATTGACAGTTTTATCTATATATCGATCATAGGCTTATATTCAGCAGCTTGAGGGCGGCAAGCTGAAGCTTGCTCAGCTGGAGCAGGATCTCCAGCGAGCTCGTTCCCAGGTACTACTTTTTACACGTATCCTTTTATGCGTAGCAACTGATCATGTACATCCATCTACACCATCTTATACAGTGCAATCTGAATGACCGAGTGTGTGTGCTTTGTGTAGGGCTTCTTGCTTGGAGGAGCTCCAGGCGGAAACACCAGCTCAGGTGCGTAATTCCTCCAATTCTCAACTTATCATCAGTAACTGCCTCTTACAACATCACCATGTTGTTCTAATTACTGATCCAAATGCATGCGTACATTTTAACATCTGTATACTTGTAGTTATTCACTAATACAGAGATGCCTGGCTGTGACATCCATTTCCAGGCGCTGCTATGTTCGACGTCGAGTACGCCCGGTGGCTGGACCACCACAGCCGGCGCATGGCCGAGCTTCAGGGCGGCCTGCACGCGCGCCTGCCGGACGATGACCTCAGAGCCGTCGTCGACAACAGCTTGACCCACTACAACGAACTGTTCCGCCTCAAGGGCGTCGCGGCGAAGTCCGACGTGCTCCATCTCATCACTGGGATGTGGGCGACCCCCGCCGAGCGGTGCTTCCTCTGGATGGGCGGATTCCGGCCCTCCGAGCTGCTCAAGGTATTGTCGGGATTCGGATTTACACATCCGAATATTTATGTGTATTTTGAATTAATCTCAGATCAGTAGGTAGTTCACACAGAAAATATCGATGAAATATCATCTATTTATCAATTTAACTAAAAAGTTATCAAAATAACAAATAATATTAATAACTGGACTTTACAGTTAACGTTTACTTAACTTGCCACACAGAACTTTAAAATAATAAACTCTTGTAACGGAACGAGGAAACTTGGAAAAGTCAATTAATATGCCGACAGACAATCGAGTGAAGAATGCATCCTAATTCGCAAAGCTTTCACAAAACTTCTCTTCATAGAACTCTTAAGCAGCTTGATATTCTTCAACTGAGCAGTAAAGTTTAAACTAGTGAGTAGGGTGGGAAAAAACTTGTTAGTGAGGCTCGTTGGCTCGTTTAGAAATTACTCTAATTACGCTTGTTAATTGGTTAAACATTAAAAATGAGTCGATTTCGAATGAAATTGGATTTCACTCCGGCTTGACTCAGCTCATTAGCTCGGTTATAAAAATACTCCCAAACTATAAATAAAATAATATTTAATCAAAGTCTATTAATTTCGGTAAAAGCTAGGTAAGACGAGTATCTGGCTCGATATCCACCCCTAACCATGAGTACATAAAGTATTTAATAAGTAGTAGGAAAACAGTATGCAATTAATATTCATGTTAGGCTTGAATAAAGGATTAGTTGTATGGTTCTTTTGCAGAAAGTAATATTGATAATAAATACAATGAATATATTAAAATGCATAATTGAAGTAAATAAATAAACAATTACTTTGAAACAACCAGTAAACCTCTCGCTCACCTACCATCCAAACTAACAAGTGAATATCCCATCCACCATGTGAAGATCACATTCACCGGTGAATCTTCTATTCGCACGCCGCCATATTTTTATAAAGAAACTTTACCTTTCATGTGAAATCTTCAAGCATGTCTATGATCATGGATACAACTGTTTAAATAGCTTTAACTCTATAGAGATTCTACAACTTTACTCACAAGAGATCAATCAACTTATAATGCTTGTACACACACTTCTGAAGGTGCACGGCTAAGTTATTGTCACAATGCCTTTATAAAGCTCCTTCTCAACCCATTTTTGTCCGCTAAGATTTCAACATTGAATGTTTTACCGACCAGACAGAGTCCCACCCCCCTTTGCGTTATTGTGAGTATACATCTATCTGGTAACTCACGTCTCCAAAAACAGAACTAAGCTGAGCCATTGCTAATTAGTTAGCAGGTACATCTCATACTAAACATGTGGTTGTACAATAAGACACAGTTCAATGACACACAAGATTAAGTCCTTGACGAGTTACTCAGACGAGTCTACCACAACCCACAATGTGCTACCTGCACCCCGTTCATGATCGTTCGCCTGAGCGAAAATCATTTTGTTCAACCAAGACCAACGACATACCCTGTCATGGTACATAAATTTTAACAACATTGGTTACCCGTCACAATTCTCTATCTCATTAAGTTAAATTTAACATTATTGAACATGTGATCATGAGCCCATCATATCTAAGCACAACTAAGCATCTCAACGATTCCCATGTTGGTGATACAAATATGTTCAACTAATATAATGACCAGTCTATGGTGATAAGTGATTCATGGTATTCAAATGTTCAATGGAGGCATAATGACAAATATGTGATTAACTATTCCCAAAAGTAGTTGATATAAAGATAACATGTAATTTGATATAAAACAATATAATTTTAAAATCATATGTTCAATATGATCAAAAGACTACAACTTACCTTGGCTTTGCTCAGTTACCACACTTGGATCTTCAAAGTTTGCTTCTGCTCCTGCTCTTGAAATAGATCTTCTATCGTCTGACGAGAGAGAACAACAAGCGAAGAACAAATAAATCCAAAAGAAATTCAAATTAAGACCAAAAACAGCAAAACCAACTCAAAAAGAAAGAGCTCGATTTTAGAAGAATTTAGGAATTTGAACGGACTGAATCAAAGTTCGGGCGTAAGAAAATGGACTCTCGTAAGATTTGTCGGAAAGGGAAAAGAGAGAGATAAAAGAATATTCACTGGAATATTCCTTCAGATTTAAAGAAAAAGTAAAAGAAATTGAAACTGATAAGTGAACCCAATCGGAAGTGACTGGGTTCATGGTGAGCTAAGTCTATGGAGAAGGAAGGGTTTTGGCTCGGGTCCACCACGTGGGCTGCCACGCGCGCTGACACAAAGGCAAAGAGGTTGAGGTGAGGCATGGCCGACGGCGAGGCAAGTGGTGTCGACACCGAACGGTGGCAGGGTAGGGGTGGTCGAGGGGCAAAATGGGTTGCCGGCGATGAGGTGGTTCTTCGGGTGGTGGCAACTTGACCGGAGAAGCATGGTGGCAGCGGCATGTCGACGGCAGCAGCACTGACATTCGGGTGCACAGCAAAGGCGGTGAAGCACTAGTGCCCGAGGAAAAAGGAGGCGCACACCAGGTTGGTGGTGACATGGGGAATGTGACGGGAAGCTCGAGGAGACCGAAGATTGGCTAGAGTGGTGGCGCAACGTCAGGAGGAGGAGAAGGTTGGCAGCACGACATGGTGGCGGGTCTACACCGAGAGGGAGGGGATTGGAAGAGTATGTCCAAGAACATAGCATGACGCACACAAGACGGTGAGAAGTCTCACTGGCGGCGAAATCAAGTGGTGGCAGCTCAGCTGGCTTTGGGGAAGAAAAGGGCGGTGAAGGTCTAGCGGTCTTTCTGGGACGACGGTGGGAGCAAGATGTAGAACGCGACGAGGCACATCCAATGGTGGCGACGGTGCAAAAGAAGCTTCGATGGTGATAGAACGGCAAAGGAGCACTTTGGCAGTTGGTGGCGTCTCGACGGCGATTCAACGCGAAGGACACGAAATCGGGGCCGATAGCTTTATGGTTTCGAGAGAGGTGGACGGGGGCACACGATTTGACGCAGACGGAGCTCTTTTATAGGCTCGGGAAGGGAGAATTTGTGTAGAGACCAACGGCGAGGTGTGTTGGACATGGACACGAACTCAATACCGTGAGGAAGGACACAGGGGCAGCTGACAACACGAGCCCGCACTGCAGTGAGAGGCGGAGGCACAAGGCAAGCTGGGCTGGCGTTGGCGTGTGGCTTTGGCGAGGAGGTGGGCTAGTGCACAGTTGGGCTGAGAAGGAAGTGGCAACAGGCTAGGAAAGAAAGAGATAGTCAAGGAAAAAAGGAAAAGGCCTAAGAGGAAAAAGAGAATTGGCCGAAGGAAAAAATCTGAAAAAAATGAATTTTTGAATTTCAAAAATAGATTAAAGCAAACCGAGCTCAAAGAAATAAGAAGTAAACTCTAAAAATTCATAGAAAATTCTTTGGAACTTAAGGAACCCAAATAAAATAACTATTAATTTAAATGAAGTCTAAATTATTCACATTAATTTTTTATTTCTAAAAATTCAAATTAAGCTGGAACATAATCAAGAGAATTCAACTAGTTATTTTTATTTTTAAAGGCTTCAAATAAACTCTAAAACTTGGGATGTTACAGGTATGGACTTGAATTCTGAATGGAACACCTGATATCAAATTGCAGTGTGCATGATCGTGGCACCCTCCTAACTCCATATTTGCTAAATTGAACCGAAGAGAAATTTTGTCAGAAAATACACCTGACATAAAAAGTATGAAGCTCACCCCACGGTTTAATATGCAAACAGTTCACTGTTCACCAATCAATTCACTAGAGGAAAATGAAATAAAACTAAATCTGAGCTCATCCTGTAAGAACATATATGGTTTTCTAATTTCATTAGATACTTTTCATGTTACTGCAGACACTGATACCCCAGCTAGATCCCCTGACTGAACAGCAAGTGGTAGGCATCTGCAGCCTGCAACAATCATCACAGCAGGCAGAGGAAGCTCTGTCCCAGGGCCTGGAGCAGCTCCATCAGTCACTAGCTGACACGGTGGCCGGTGGGTCTCTGATGGAGGAAGCCAACATTGGGAGCTTCATGGGTCATATGGCCCTTGCCCTCGGCAAGCTGTCCAACCTTGAAGGTTTTGTCATACAGGTGATTTTTTTTTTCAGTTTTCACTACTCCAATCTTGATCATTCTGTCAGTGCATAGATGGGGGCTGTCACACTATTTCCCTCATTTGAATCAACTTTGTAGATGGGCAGTTAAGCCACTTAATAAAACTTCTAAGTGTAACAAATTGTAGCAACAGTGCTGCATCTAGGTGGAATTTTATTTCTCTGGCCACACCTGTATCATATTAAACCTCATCAGTGCTAGCACTAACTGTGCTAAAAATAAGCAATTTGTCTCAAGAGTTTGCAACTCCCCCTTTCTAATATCTTATGCCAACATGTAGAGATGTGCTCTCTGCAGTGTACAAAGAAACGACATGTCACCTAAACATGTAAAGTTATCCTTCTTTTGGAGTGCATCTGTTTAACCATAACATGGAGTAACCAGAACAAATTTATTACTAGCATCTGCTATAATTTTTAGCTGCCAAGAATAAGGATCCTGCAAAATGTACTACAACTACACGTGTGACATGTAATTTCCAGGCTGATAACTTGAGGCAGCAGATTCTTCACCAGATTCACAGGATTCTGACAGTTAGGCAGGCAGCTCGATGTTTCTTGGCCATTGGCGAGTACCATAACCGCCTTCGTGCCCTAAGCTCCCTCTGGGCCTCTCGTCCTCGAGAGTGAGTACCATGCAATTCCTACCCCAGTGTTCCTACCTGTAGTTGATTTTTTTCTTTTGTTTTTAAAAAGTTTCCTACCAGTAGTTGTTGAAGGTAATATTTGTCTATGATTGGAAAATTTTGAGTACATATGATTGAGCCATGGCTTAATAGAGGTATGAGGCATCTAAAATAATATACCGAGATGTGCGCTAGTAAATCAGCATGGAATGGACTACCCTCCTACCAGCAATCAAAAGTCAGCATGCTTATTTTGTACATCATGGCATGCATTTTATTTTTTCAGTTCTTTTTGAACTTAAGTAAGATGCTTCTAAAGAGAGCAGCTCTGATTATACTAAGCGCAAATGAGCGCTGTTGCCGCTTGATCTGCGCTCGGTCTCCGCTTGGCCGCTTGTCTATCCGAGCTCCACCCGACGCCGCTTCCGGTGCCCGGCATCCGCGCGCGTGTTCAAGCCATCACCGCGCCCCGCCGCTCATCGCCGCCGCCGCCATGGCCAAGCGCCGCCGCCGCCCCTCGGCACGCCGTGACGCCGCCGCCACTGGGAGTGCGCGCTTATCGCCGGCGCCGCGCCGCTCCTCGGGCCACCGCGCGCTTGCCGTTCGCTTTGGTGCCCGATCTTGCGCTAGGACCGACGCCGTCGCCGGAGCCTTCCCGGCCGCCAGCGGCCGTCAACGCCCCCTCCGCGCTGCCGCTACTCGCGGGAAAACCTACCGAGCTTGGTGTGTGACACGGGCCGAAAGAAAGCGGCTTATCGGAGCCGCCCAACTCGGCTAAAAAAACATCGGTCTGTCGCCGCTACCGTCGGCGCCGCCCATTAGACTATGTTACCTTGGTCGCATGCGCACGTCGGTAGCCGCCTATTAGACTACGTTACCTTGGTCGCCGCGATCCCGCGCCGCCTACCAATGGGCACCGCTTCCTCCTCATTGCCGGTGATCTTCAGCGGTGTTAACTACACCGACTTCGTGTCTCATGCGCATCCACATACGTGGTCTTCGCCTCTGGGCGCCTCTCTGGCGATGTCACCGCCGCCATGCCCTACTCCTCCGACGAGCCTCGTCTGTTGTGCTTCCTCCGAAGCGGTGACAAGGCGCTATGAGGCCGGCGGCCTTCTCGATGAGAAGCGCCTCTCGCCTACCAAGAGGCTCGGATTTCTACATGGATCGCTTGACTACCTACACTCGATGATGCGACGACGACGCCGGCCGCTGCTGGCCGTCTTCATCGCCGATGTCCAAATTTTCGCTTTCTAAGATTGTGGGATTTTCATCTTTGTCGGATGTGGACTCATCTTCGATGGCCTCACGAACCTCTGGAGATGCCTCTGCACATGAGTTCGCTAAGAGCACTCTCTTCAAGCGGGGTGATGCTCTGTTGGCGCCTTCTACGCTCGAGTTACGCGATCGCGTCAATGGACTCTCTTCGCCTCGTTGGTTGTCGCGTTCTGTCGTCTTTGCTGGTGTGTCGTGGCGACCGGAGTTTCAATGTGTCTCACGAGTTCCTTACTCGCCGTCCTGAGTTCGAGCAGCAGGCGTGCCCGGCTACTTGCGCGCCACCTCGTGTCACTCTTAGAGGCCCTTACCGAAAGCGTGCAGGAGACTCGTCTGAGTGGTGCTGGTCTGATACCACTCCCCTCCGAGCTCGCCGCCCGTACACATGCTACACCAACTGCTTCACGCTTCAGTACACTGCCTCCTCCAGCGGCTGCCACAGGTGGTGGTGGCCGCCCTCCATCTGGCGGTGGCCGTCCTCGCTGCTCCTACTGTAACAAGGTCGGCCACATTGAGTCCCAGTGCTACAAGAAGCAGCGGCATCTTTCACGTCGTTCTTCTCCTAGCACTAGCACCGGTACTTCTACATCGACGTCTGCATCGACTACTTCCGCGATTTCTCTCACTGAGCAGGAGATAGCCAGACTTCGACGCCTGCTTGCTACTTCAGGTTCTTCCTCAACAGGTTCTGCAGGTTCTGCTACTGACTCTTCGGGCAACGAGAAACCACCTCCTACATAGTCAGGTATCTCCCCGTGGATCCTTGATTTCGAAGCATCCTTTCACATGACTTCTGATTCTTCCACTCTGTCTTTTGTTACACCTCTTGATTCCCATGTCAGTGTGCTTACTGCTGATGGTACCTCTCTTTCTGTCTTTGGTCGAGGACCTCTTAGTAACTCATCATTTTATGTTCCTTCTGTTGCTCATGTTCCTCGTCTAACCATGCAGCTTCTTTCTGCGGGACAGATTACTGATTTTGGTTGTCGGGTCATTCTTGACTCTGACTCTTGTTGTGTTCAGGACCGCCACACGGGAGCTCTGGTTGGTTCGACCCCTCGCGCCTTGACTCACAGCGTCTCGGGAGCTTGGCGCTTCACCTTCCTTCCACGCCACCGTCGCCACGGTCTCTCCGCCTTTGCCACTCCGTCTACCGGCTCTTTCCAGCAGTGGCATCATCGTTTTGGCCATCTGTGTGGCTCTCGTCTGTCGTCTTTAGTTCGTTTTCTAGGGTCTGTCTCAGGAGACGTGTCTCTACATTGTTAGGGCTGTAAGTTAGGCAAACAAACTTGACTTCCTTATCCTCATAGTGAGTCGGTGTCTCGGCGTCCATTTGATCTTGTTCATTCGGATGTTTGAGGTCAAAGCTTCCTTCGCTTTTGAAGGGTCATCGATACTATATCATATTTATAGATGATTTCTCTCGCCACACTTGGATATATTTCATGTCTTCTCGTAGTGAGGTCTTGTTTATCTACAAACAATTTGCCACTATGGTTCACACACAGTTCTCCACTCCTTTTTGTGTCTTTCGTCGTGACTCTCTTTGGCAGTACTCTCTCATCACTGCGCGGCTTCCTTGCTTGAGCGGGGCACCTCGCTTCGATTCTCTTGTCACGGTGCTCATGCTCGAGCGGTGTTCTTTGGCGCAAGCATCGTCACCTCCTTGAGTCGGCTCGTGCACTGATGATTGCCGCCTCTATTCCACCTCACTTTTGGGCCGAGGCTGTTTCCACTGCCACCTATCTCGTCAACATCCAGCCTTCTTCTTCTCTTCAGGGCGCAATCCCTTTTGAGCGTCTCTGTGGTCTCCTTCCTGACTACTCTACCCTTCGTCTGTTTGGCTGCATTTGCTACGTTCTCCTCCCCTCGAGAACGCACCAAACCGACCTTTCGATCTGTTGAGTGTGTTTTTAGGATCTGTGTGACGAGCACAAGGGCTATAGGTGCTAAGATCCTGTTGGTCGCCGGATGCGGATTTCTTGGGATGTGACTTTCGACGAGTCTCGTTCCTTCTACCCACGTCTTGTCTCTCCTTCGGCTTCCTCTGTGGAGTCTCTGTCTTTTTTGACCTTTCCAGATCCACCTATCTCTGTTTTGCCCTCGTCCACCCGTTCCACTGAGTCTCCACATATTTCTCCTGTGGCCCCTCCGCCATTGTCGCCTCCTGCGGCTCCTCAGGCTCCCACTACACTCGTCTACACTCGCCGAGCCTATTGAGGATCTTCCGAGATGTGCCCTCTTCTCTCGATGTTTCATCTTCTTCTGCGCTTCATCTTCTCGATGGGCCGTCTTCTCCTCGCTCGCTCTTCGTGATCGCCATCGATTCGCCCCCGCCGTTTTTTGCTCGTGTTGGAGCGGCTACTCGTGAGCCTCGCCTCCTACCGGATGTTGTTACTCATCTGAGTGGTAGCAAGCCATGGCCGAGAGATTGCTGCCCTCAGCGCATCTTGGTACCTTGGGATCTTGTTCCTTTCCATCTCACTCTCGTCCCATCACATGTAAGTAGGTCTATAAGATTAAGACTCGCTCGATGGCTCTCTTGAGCGCTATAAAGCGCGTCTTGTTGCTCGTGGCTTCCGGCATGAGTATGGTCGTGACTACGACGAGACTTTTGCTCTGTGGCCCACATGACCACTGTTCGCGACTCTTCTTCGGTGGGAGTGCATTGCCACCGGTCTGCATTTCTCGGCTTGATGTCAAGAATGCCTTTCTTAATGGCGAGTTGCGTGAGGAGGTCTACATGCATCCGCCACAGGGTATTCATTCTCGAGGGCATGGTCCGCGCCTTCGCCGCTCTCTCTATGGCCTTAAGCAAGCCCCTCGTGCTTGGTTTGAGCGTTTCTCCTCTGTAGTCACTGCTGCGGCTTTTCACCGGTGATTATGATCTGCGCTCTTTGTCCACACTTCGCCTCGTGGTGGACTCTTCTTCTTCTCGTATGTTGATGATATGATCATTCACAGGAGTTGACTCTGAGTACATTGCCTTTGTCAAGGCTCATCTTAGTGAGCAGTTCCTTATGTCGAATCTTAGACCTCTTCGTTACTTCCTTGGGATTGAGGTTACTTCCACTCCAGATGGTTTCTTTATGTCCCAAGAAGTATATTCAGATCTTCTTGATCGCACCTCCTCACCGATCACAGATCTTTGTTGAGACTCCCATGGAGCTCAATGTTCACCTCCGACCCTCGATGGCGAGCCTCTTTACGATTCGACTCGCTATCGTCATCTTGTTTGGAGTCTTGTCTACCTTGTCATTACTCGTCCAGGATATCACTTATCCGATTCATATTACGAGTCGATTCGTTTGCTCCCACTGGGTCCACTACACCACCTTCTTCGAGTTCTGCGATACCTTCGTGGGACTATCTCTCGTCGTCTCTTCTTTCCACGCTCCAGCTCGTTACAACTTCAGGCTTATTCGGATGCTACTTGGGCGTGATCCTCCGATCGCGATCTATCTCGCTTCTTGTGTTTTTCTTGGTGGTTCGCTTATTATGCGAAGACGAAGAAACTGCATCGCGATGTCCCGTTCGAATCAGAGTCCGAGTTGCGAGCTATAGCTCTCTTAATGCCAGAGATTACTTAGCTACGGTGGTTACTTGAGAATTTTGGTGTTTACATTACACCGACTCTCTCTTGTCAGACATGCAGTGCTATCAAGATGTGCGTGACCTGTGAAGCATGAGCTCACCAAGCATATTGGTGTTGATGCTTCCTTCATGAGGTCTTGTGTGCATGATCAGGTGATTGCTCTTCAGTATGTGCCTTCAGAATTTCAGATAGCGGATTTCTTCACGAAGGCCCAGACTCGAGCACAGCACGGCTTCTACCTTTCCAAACTCAGTGTTGTTGATCCACCATGAGTTTGAGGGGGGGTGTTAGAGATATATATGTTAAAGATATATTTGTGTTAGAGTAGGACTCTAGATATGATTTGGTTTCCTTATCTGTAACCTGTACTTATGTATATATACTAGCCCATTGGCCTCCTGATAATACAAGCACTATTCCTAACATACACTTGTACTCATCCACGTTGTTGTACTCATCTACCCTTAATAATCAGGGGTGGTCCTTTAGAAATCTCTTAACCTTAAAAAAATTACAAAAACAAAGTGCAATGTATGGTGTAAAAAATAAGGACTATATATGGTATCTGTCGCTTTTCTCTAGATTTTTCAACTATTTCAGCCAACTAACCAAATTCTGTAAGGGCCTAAAGAAAGAATAAGATCAGCAGCTGTAGTACTATTTTTCTGGATGCATCCCTAATCTATTTGTTGCTGGTGCTTATATTGCCTGCAGGATACTGGTGGCAGATGGAGGCAGTTGTGGAGAGCTAAGCATTGCAGCACAACCAACTGAAAGCAAATTTTCAGCCTTCTGATTCAAATGCATTTTGGAACTAACCTTCAAAGTAGGATCAAAAGTAAAACAACTGGGAAGAAAAAGTTGTTGATGCAATCTAGCAGATATGTGAGAAATACAGAAGAGAGCTGGGAAACAAGGGGAGCTCCAAAACTGGGAGAATTTCTCTGCATAGAACCTTCATGAGAATTTTCCTGACATATCAAATTGTTTAATGTATTGTGGAGCGAGAACAAAAAATGACAGCTAGAATTTATTGTTGAAACAGTACTTATTTATGTGTTCTTGTGGTTACTTCTGCCAAGCCTAAAATTTAAAAGAGCACTTTCTACATGATAAAAGGGTCCATTCTACAATCCTACAGGTGATGACTGGTTAGAACAGAACCTAATAGCACGCATCACTACCAGAATATCTTGGATTGAGTGGGTGAGCTATCTAATAGAATTGGAAAAAAATTACACTACTGAGAAATGAAGAGAAGGTTATATACAATACATGTAATCAAATGATATTCAATTACAATTTATTATCATGAGGGGGCGAGGGATAATCTCTGAGCATGTTTGCAAGAATCTGAACCAAATGTCAAATCTGGTACGCTGGTACCTCATTCAAAGTATGATATTGCACACATTGATGTTCAGTCCAAACTCCGACCTACATTTGTTTATTATGTTGTAATCTTTATCAATATTATGTTGTAATCTGTATCAATCGGTATCTTTATCTACCTACTAGGCTACATATAAGTAATTTGTTAAAGCAAATGTCCGCTTGCACTGGATAGACAAGTAGTAGGAAGAAAAATAACCTTTGAAACCCTGCTATAATTTTCAAAGTTAAAACACCAAGATCTTGGCCTGCACAGTTCTGCAATTATAGTTCTGACTTTCTAATACTAGTCCAAGACTCCAACTATTGGAAAGGTTGCTTGTATTATAAATAAAAGTGTACACTGCACAACAATGGGTATGCTGTGAAAAGAGTTGCTTACAGGAGCACTACACATACAGCTAACAAACATATTAAAGAGTTAGGAAAGGCTAGGATTTTCTCGTTTCATAAATGATTGCCATATGCATTGGATTATTTCAAATTAAGAATACTATGGTATTCCTAAACAACATCACAAAACCAGCACATCACGTAAGAAATTAATTTTCTCACAGCTAATTTCCTTCTTCTGAGAAACTCGATGTTTGAACCAATCTTCCAAAGTTTTCCGGTGAAGAGCATTCATTTTTATCTTTCTTCTTTCTCGGATGATGTTTTCAGCCTCTTTCCAGTTTTCAGCAATGCCCAATGCTACTAGAATTGCACACATGACACAAGCACTTCTTCCATGACCTGATGTGTAAATCATGCACAAAACATAAAACCGTTCATATAGTGTTAAAATAATTAGTAAAAATAATTATGTATATAACTCTATAATCAAATTATGGTCATTATACTAATTATTTGCAAAAAGTTGAATGTGTTATGAATATATTGTGTATTATTGAAGAGGCCCAAATGGCAATATATATAGGAGTACAGGGTACAGATAAGAATATGTTAGAGATAGATTCTATCTCTAACATATATCTAACACCCCCTCTCAAATGCAAGGCGTATACAATAGTATTGCATTTGGAAAGGGTCGACACTAAAAAAATGGAAAATCCAAAATCCGAGTCTTGATAATGTCGTCGTAGCATGCAGCACTTGGAAAACATGTCGAGTATCAAAAGATCTTCTCCCATCCGGTGTCGTGCGACAGCTCATAAGGCACAAGGTGCGGGAGCAAAGTTGACCGCGGCAACAGGACGAAGAAGATGATAAAACCGACATGAATAGAGAGAGCTGTCAAATTAAGTCGAATAGGAATAGGTGGAAGCATAGTAGCGCAGATCGAAGCCCAAAACGGTGGCGGCGCGAAAGAAGCGCGGTGGCCTTAAAAGCTCGGGGCGGCGGCTAAGAAAGCGGCGGCATCATAACGATTTCTACGATCTGCACGCGGCTCAGAAAGAAGAGTGGAAGCGGCGGCTGTTGCCATGCATAAGGCAATTTCTGTGCTTCTATGATTGACAATAAATTTGTGGATTCGTCATAGCTTAGACGAACTCAAAAATTGAGTGCTACGGATTTGGATAGACGCAACGGAAGCAACGACACAAAGCAGAAAAACCTAAAGATAATTTCGGACCGGGCAAAGGCACCAGCCTTAAAAGCACCATGTTGCACTTTTCCCCTTCAATGCACCTGCAGCAACTAGCATAGCTAGCTCTCCGCCAACAGCATAGCAGTAGTCGTAGAGAGGAAGCCAGCCGTAGTGGTGCAGGCCTCGAAGAGGACAAGAAGGGACTTCCGCTATTTCTCCACCGACAGCATCTCTTCAATTCCACCGACACCAAACACTAAGCCGCAGCACCAATAGCAAGCATCTCCTCCCAATCCGCATCTCACCTCTCCTCCGCCCATCCGCATCATTAATACAAAAGAGCAACACAGTCGACGTGTCCCCTTTCTTTTATGACACGCGCAAGCCCACATCGAGGCGACCCATTGGCCGGTCATCTTCGGAGGTGGAGGCGGAGGAAGCCGAGTCGAGACGGCTTTGTCGACCTCAGCGAGTTCACCGCCTTCCACTGCGGCCCCCACCAGCAGGGCGAAGGCGGCGACGCCGACGCCAAGGAGCAGGAGGCCGCGACGGAGGCGGAGCTAAGGGAGGCATTCCGGATGTACGATGTGGACCGCAACGAGCTCATCTTGGCGCAGGAACTCCACCACGTCTTTGGCGAGGAGATGGCCGAGCGCACGGGATCCAATGACGGAGGCGGGTCGGCCAGATCCGAGGTGGCGCTGGCGCGGCGTCGTGGCTGGCGGGAGTGGAGCGATCGACCGGATCCGCCTGGAGGAGGCGTGTGGATATCGTGAGGATATGTGCACGATCTCGGGATGATGAGTCAATTGGCAATGGCGTTGTTGGTTTGCAAAATCTCGCGTTTGTTTGGTCGCTTGACGGACGCGGTGATCGGCCCGGTGGTGTCGGTGATCGATCGCTGCGGTGGAGAGTCCGACCGGCCATGGTGGCGGTCCAGGCCTAAAATAAATTTAGGTTTTGAGTGGGCCAAAAATAGGTTGTGTAGGCAAGTGAGGAGTCTCCGGATGTGGTCCCATCATTTTGGAGCTCCAACCAAAAGTTCTATTCGCTTGAAATTTCCGAAGGTTTGAATTTCACGCTTGATTTTTGGCTAAGTCTTTTGACCTGGTCCGACTGGCAAGTTGTGAGCAAGCGATCAGGCCGGCTCGAATCGGTCGGGACCGGCCTTGTGGGCTGATCGGGCCAAGTGATGACTGGATGTTTGCCAAGTTCGCATTGATGCATATTGATTGTGTTTATTGTATGAACTTCAATGCTTTATTGTTGTATATTGCATTGCGGAGCTAACGTGGGTCAAGTTGTGAAGAACTTGTTCCGGGAAACGGTTTATTTGTCTATTCTTGCATGCGGTGGCTTGCAGTCAACGACGTCAATCGGTGAGTGGATCGGGACTACGCTTGGAGAGCCGAGGTCCAGAACGATCAGGGATACCGGGTGAGGTCGTGTGACACAAGCAAGGTGCAGGATGGGCAAGATGGATCGAACGGGTGTTTCGGAACAGCTGGTTGGATCAGGCGGTGCGGATATCGGTGCAAGTCTCTGGGAGGTTCCGATGGGATTCGGACAAGAGAGGCTTGGCGACGCGATGAGAACATTGATCAACCTACACGTGGTAAGGTGCAATTGCTTCAATAGTTATGTGTGTGTGGGTCCCATGTGTAAGTGACCCCAAAAGTGAAACCCTAGCTCTCTAGTATAAATAGAAAGGGGGGAGATGGAAAACCTTCTAAGCATTCATTTTAGCCCCTTCTTCCTTTTTCTAGGGTTTGGAGGAGAGGAGAGGAGAACTAGGGTTTGGAGTGTGCTCCTTGTTGAGCTCTTGCCCTCCTTGTTGGAGAGGCTTTGTAAGCATCTTGTGTGACCGAACAATCTTGTGATGCTCAATTGAAAGATCATTTGCTCCTTTGTGTTCTTCTCCCTTTGGATGATTTTGGTGCTTCCTTGATTCAAAGGTTTATGTTTGGTCTCTTGGCCTTCTTTATCTTGCTTTGATGTGTGGGATTACTCCTAGAGTCATCTAGATCATCAACCCCCACAAGCAAGTCTTGAATCAAGATTTTCATATTTCTAGGGTTTGTTCACTTCTTTGGTAAAATCTCGAGAGATCGATTCTGCGAAGTGGATCCGACGGATCGTCGCTAGAAATAGGTCTCTAATATCTTTAGGAGGTGTGCTCGAAATTTAGTCAAGTTTTATTGGTTGAATCAAAAGTTGGATCAAATTTCGTTTTGGATTGGGTGAAGTTTTTCGCTTCGTGCCGCAACCGGCCGATCGGTATTGCAACGGCGGTCCGACCGCTGTATTCGAGCCATTGGTTTGCCGGGTCGAATCGGCCGCCCACCGGTCCGACCGCTAGTTGGTTGCCGGTCCGACCATTGTTGACCGTCGGTCAAATGGCCGTAGTTGGTCCGACCGCCAAGATGGATGAGTTCTTTTCACTATTTGTGTCGTGTGGTTGAGGGTTTATCGAATCCAAGGCTTCAAGGCTTCGCTTGATCGTAAGCTTACTAATCTTCACTATAGCTTTCATGTCGTGTGGTTGAGGGTTCGTGTTGTATCCAACACAAGGCTTGAAAGCTGTGCGCTTACTAATCTTCTTAGCTTTCATAGCTAAAGGAGTAAAAGGTGTTGTATTCGATTTAGGCGAGAAAGTTTTGAAAGCGCTATTCACCTCTAGTCGCCTTTACGGCCCTACAAGGCGCTAGAGAGAAGATGGCTTGGTGCGCCGCGGCGCCAAGAAGAGGCGCAATGACGCAGGCGCGTCGGCGCAGCCGCGACGGCGAGGCACGCGGTGAGCGCGAGGAAGAGGCTAGGAGGCGGCGACGGTAAGCAACCCTAACCCAAACCTTGGCTCTGATACCATGTTATGAATATATTGTGTGTATTATTGAAGAGGCCCAAAGGGCAATATATATAGGAGTACATGGTACAGATAAGGATATTCTATCTCTAACATATCTCTAACTGAATGTATAATAAGAGATTGATCGTTACTAACCAAATGCACAGTGGACATAAACTTGTTTCCCCTTGGCTCTCTTTTCGCATGCCCAACGTGCCGCAAATTCAATTTGGTATGGTGCTGGAGCTCTTGTATCCCAAGTAGCAACACAAAGATACTCATCTGTTGGAACAAAGGCACTCCTTGGCAGCTCACATGTGCAGTCAATAACAGATGGGCCTCGAGGGGGCAAATGCTTCAACATAAAAGGCCATCCTCCCAGATATAGGCCCTCGGCAATCTTGTCATACACAGACTCTTTCCTCATAAATCTCTTCACCATTGCATATGTCCGAGCAAGCATCAAGAAAGGACCAAAGAGTATATTTGACCAAAGAGGAAATCTCCCCTCTGAGTTCTTCCCCAACATCCAAGGTAGGTTGATGGCATTATGGGATGCAACAGTGACAATGTAGGCAACAAAACTGGTGGCTAGGAAAGGTACCATCGCGATTCTCATGCCGACCTCCCACAAACTAATGGATGTGGCAAGAAGAGCTGTTGCAGCGATGCCAGTCACCTTGGATATCCCCATGATTGTCTGCTATGACTAAAACCTCTTTGGTATTATCAAGGCCAAATCTGAATCAAGTTTTGCCATGTAAGAAACTCGTGGTATACATAATTTGGTCAATGCATTCTTGGATATGATAAATTTTGCATTGCCACTAACTCATTTGCATGCAAAAGGCCAACATTTTTTGGAAGCTAAAATCCTGACAATAAGCACAAAAAAAAAGTTTTCTCGTGGCCCTAAGTGCCGTAACAATGAACAACAGGATAACAGCGCCAAACAATGTAGCAGCAAGCATCACTTAGCGGCTGCATATTGGCACCGTATAATCAGCGAATCAGAGCAATAAAGAAGACACTGACACAGTAACAAGGAATGACAGATCCCATAAGCTTGATCAACCTACCATTCTGTCGTGCAAGCTTGGTCCAATTGGCCAGTGCAGACAAGCGGTAACTATCCAAAAAGAAGCAGACAAGAAACAAATGAGGTATCCAGCTTAGTACTAACCGTGGCATCATGGCTAACTTAAAATCTATAACAGATTCGGTATTTAAAACATGGTCCCGAAGGCCATTTGTGTTAGTTTGAGAGCATTTGTTATGCATGTGTATTACACCATTGTAGGGTCCAATCCAATCAAGAACCAGCAAACCAGATCCTACCTAAATCAGAAGGCCATTCAGCTAAGGTCGATTAAATCCAAACAGAATGGATCAAGAACCAACGAGAAAGTTAGTCCAGAACCATTTTTTTTTAAGAGTAAAAGAAGCCTTGATCCATTAATCATTAGCAGGGTTACATCCAGCTGAGCTAGCCAAGAACCACTTTGATCTAAACTAGCAATTACCATGGGAAAGGAAAGCACAGGTTGGCGCGCGAGGGGGCAGAAAGAGGGAGCCGCCAGCGCATCGAGATTACCTCGGGAGAAGTGGAGGCGAGTAGCGTACGCGGCTGGGGTTGGAGGGTTGGAGCGGAAGAGGAAGAGGAAGAGAAAGGGGGGAGGGAAGGAAGAGGACAGTAGGACACGGCCATGGATGCGACTTTCCAAGGTCTGGATTGCTCGGGGGAGATGCGCACTGTACAAAACAGGCCGGGCTGGGCGGCCCATTTATTATTCTCGGAGAAGGGGCCCAATAGACTGACCTGATCATGTGCGCTCGGCCACGCGTGGGCTCGAGTATGTGCCGGGCCGATCCAAAGGAAAGATGACCTGATCGTGTCTTCACCGATCCATTTGATCATGCAGCATAAGCATATGCCAAGTATTATTATACCTTGGACCTGTCCGGATGCATTTCGCCGTCATCCATCCCACCTTTTTTTAAAAAAAATCTTTTTTAACAAAAATATTTTTAAAAATAACACTTTCTTAATTTTATTTTTTCAATTCCGATCCCTTTGATCATACATGACATGCGCGCAAAAGATAATCGAACGATAATTGAGCGGTGCTTTCACGCTTTAGACACGTTCCAATAAAAGTTGAGAAGAAACTATCTTTATAATATTTTTTAAAAAATATATTATAATAATAAAAAGGATTCCAAGGCATCACCCGGAGAAAGACGCCATCATCTCTCGTCGATCCGAAGAGAAAAATCATTTCGTGATCTCATATCAGAGAAAGAAAGCAATAGTATTAGGGTCACCAAAGAAATAATGCTAAAAAGGGTTCCGGATGAGGACAAACAAAGGCCAAAAGGCCTAGGTGACGTCGTAACAGCGCAAGAGCATCGACAGGGGACGTTTCACAAAGCAAAAGAGAAACAACACTTAGCTACAATATCTCACGACAATACTTTTTTTTACAGTAAAATTGATATATTAAACATTTTATTATTTTTATAGTATTTACTATAGTACCAACCGAATAAATTGATACATCAAATATTTTATTATTTCTATAGTATTTACTATAGTACCTGCCGAATACTATTTACCATAATCCAGATTCTTCCCCCTAATAATGCAGTTCATGTGGCGTATAAAATAATAAGGGAAAGGGAAGGAAAAAAAGAAGCTACGTCCCTTTCTCTCCCTTGCCCCGACCGCCCAAAAGCGAAACAAAACAGAACAACCCCTGCGACTGCGAGTGAGGCCGAGAGTGACAGAGGCAAACTCCACCCAACCCATGGCTCTCGCCACCTCCCCCCACCACCACCTCCTCCGCTTCGCCTCTTCCGCCGCCGCCTCCCGCCTATCGCCGGGTTTCCTCCGCTTCAGCGCCTCCCGATCTCTTCTCGCCACCGCGCCGAGGTGAGCGATCTGACCCTCTGCGGGTTCTGTCTCTTCGTCCTGCTACTTATCTACTTACTCCGTGTTGGATTCGTTCGAGTCGACGACGAGAGGATTACCGTCGGATGGCACCTGCGAATGGGTCGCGAGTGCTGCCTACTTTGCTTGATGCTTGGGAAATTGGAACGGGGATGAATGGATTTCCTTGCGTCGCTACAGTTTCACTTTGTGCTGATACTGGGGCAGAGATTGCTACAGTTGACTAATCCAACTTGGATTTGTGTGGTTCCGCGAGTTGGTTACTGACTCTTTAGTAGATTAGCTCCGATAAATTCTGGTGAGTAATAGATGCTGTCGTTGGCATTCGGATCGATCCACTCCTGCGGTTGTTTATGGTATGCACATGTACCTTTTAAGGTTCTCCTAGATGAATATTACATGTCAGCTGACAAGACAGTGATTATCCGAAGACTTTGATATGCCGGTGAATTAGATTGGATATAATCGTGGTATACTATATCTTATTATGTTTTTTTGGTTACTTAAGCTTAGTTTGATAGTTTCACTCTTCGTGTTCAAAGATTCGTGTTATTCCATGCTGATTACTCCATCACTTTTAGTTTCACTAAATTCCATGTATGGATGGAGAGGTATGACCGTATGTGAAGAGGTGAAATCACAAGCTGGAGAATGAATGTAGTGAACAGGAAAAAATTACTTTCACACTTCCCATCCTTAGATGAATAGAAAGTAGAAAAACACTACATAGAGACTTATGCCATAGTTCGTGGATTTGATTCAAAACCAATGTAAAACTTTACTTTCACCTTTATTCTCATTTCTCATAAGCCGTAAACAGTTAAACAACAGGAGAGGACCAATTTGCTGCACGATGGGCTTTGTTTACTTTTTTTTCTTCTCCTGAAGGCCATCTCTTCATTTTTAAGATCCTATGTGTTCAATACTGAAGTTGGGGCATACAACCTTCTCAAATTGTATTTTCTGTTATGCGTCTGAAGCCTGAACCTTACATAATCATAAATGAAATATTATATTTTGAGGAAATTTGTGTGTTTTATAATCATGAAACATGTAAAGATTTGATGTTGATGGATAAGTGAAGGGGAATAGGAATCTATAGTCAACTATGCAGTCCTTTTTTATTTTACTTTTTCTCCATTTTTCGTTACTCCAAAAAAGATTATTGGCGTGTTTTTTTTATCACCCGGTCTGCCAGCCAACGAGTCCCAACTTTCAGGTATGGCATGATTCTATTTCTAATATTGTTACTTATTCGGTTATATGGGTTATGCTGACAGTGTCATGTCCTATACTATTTCTCTGTGCTGATCATTTTTCCCTGCTGCCATCTTTCTAGGATTTGTTGCCAATCTATTCCATTTCTAATATTGTTACTTATTTATTCGGTCATATGGATTACGCTGACAATTTCCTGTCCTAAACTATTTCTCTATGCTAACCATTTTTCCCTGCTGCCATCTTTCTAGGATCTGTTGCCAATCTATCAACTCAGATAATGTGTTGGGAGCTTCTTCAACAGTATGTTCACACGACTGTTAACTGTTTCACTACTATCACCCAGTGTTCCCCTAGGCACTAGGCGCTAGTCGGGCGACAGACCAGCGCCTAGCGTCTAATCGCTGCCTAGGCGGCCGATAAATCGACTAGGCTGGAGGGCTGCGCCTAGCGTCTAGGCGGGTGTCTAGGGGAACACTGCTATCACCACAATTTTATGAAACATACGGACTGTACATTGCACTACAGTATGTCCTTCAACCTTGCAGTTTCGCTTTTAAAAAATCATGTGGTTAAGAGTGAAATCGTCTTGTCTCATTGTGCAATTGATTCATCTGAGGGCTGCTGTGAAGCAAAATACTCAGGTGTAAAGACTGCTTGTGTCAAGAGTTGCTTCGCATTTCAATGTCTGCATAGGAACTGCTAATATTTTGATATACTCAAATTATTAGGTTTTCCTTTACGTTTCTCAATGTCTGCATATGAACTGCTAATATTTTGGTATACTCAAATGTTTCTCTTTTTTTTTGCTTTAGAAAGTGCATTTTTTTTTGTTTATCATGTGTTCTGTTTCTTTTACATGTTATTCTAATGTTTGAAAACATATTCGTGGGACTGCTAAATGATACCTTCTATTGTTTATTTTTGCCCAAAAAAAAAATGATTGCAGACATCTGATGACGCAGTTCCACAGCCAGTTGTCCTGATAGATCAAGACTCAGACCGTGATGCAACCATTGTGCAACTGAGTTTTGGAGACCGTTTGGGGGCACTACTTGACACGGTAGATATTTTCTTATGCTCCGGATGCTTTCTGTTTGGTCAGGTCTTGCTTAAGATATGATTTTTCCCCTATTATTTATAAGTTTTGTTGTATCTGTAAATTATTTTGTCCTGGCATTCACTGTTTGCAGATGAAGGCACTCAAGGACCTGGACCTTGATGTGACGAAAGGAAGTGTGGCAACTGATTCAGCTCTCACACAAACAAAATTCCACATCATGCGATTGTGGGTGCATGCCACTTTCTGTTTGCTGCATTTTCTTTTACAGTGCTTAGTTGTTTGTTTGTATTTGGAAAAGTAGAGGATATTTATATGTGTTTTTGAATGCCACACTTTGCTCAGCTACACAATGTCAATATATTATTACTGATAATTGTATTCAGATGCCTTGTGATCTGTTTTCTCTATAGTTTGCCATTGAACACATGCATCGTCATCAAAGTACTGTTTCACTAGTTTCCAGCTGCACTAATTTTTTCCGAAATACTATATAGAAATTGCACTCTGTGACTATCATGCTACGATAGCTTGTTGTGGTGATTTGGATTATTTCATGTTGTAATATCATCTTTCTTTTTTTTGTCTTCTATCTGTATCTAGGGGACGCAAGGTTGAGGACCCTGACATGTTGGAAAAGATAAGGCTAACCATCATTAACAACCTTCTGCAGTATCATCCTGTATGTTTAAAAATTCAGATCCTTTACTTTTGTTTGGGACTTTTGGTGTTGGCAGTTTTGGACCTGTTCTTATTTTGATGAATCAAAGTATCAAAATAACACATTAATATTGTTGAGGTGCTTATAGGAATCAAGCGAGAAGCTAGCTATGGGTGAATTTTTTGGAATAAAACCTCCTGAGAAGAAGGTGAGCTTGCTGAATGTTCTCATTCTGTCAGCACCTATGCTGATCCATACATCTGTTATGTCGGCATCTTTTCAGTTTAAATTATGTGTTTTCCTCAGTGTTAACACTTAACACATAGCAAATTTTAAACATTTAGACTTCCAAATGCTATACTATTATCAATTATGCTGTTAATTTTGTATTCCAATAACTTCAGCCTGAAGGCCTGAATTCAATTTCTTTGTTTTTTAAATGGCAGGTTGATGTTGATGTTGCAACACATGTAATTGTTCAAGATGATGGACCAAAAAGAAGGTTAGATTCTGCTAGGTCCTAATGATTGTATACTGTTTTGTTTAGCATGATTTCACCATGCATGATAAGTGGTAATCATTCGTTTAATAGTTATCATGATTCATGCATATTTGACATATGGTGGCATCCCATATATGTTAGTCCTATGCATGGATGAAAATCCCAGTTACCGCGGTACCGGTCGGTTCCGGTAACGGAAAACCCGGCCGGTTTTTCCCGGTTTAGCAAATTCAAAATCTAGTTTTCAAATTTTGACTGGTTTTTAAGCAAATTCAAACGAATTTCATCCGGTTTTTTCCGTAAATCCGGTAACCGGCCGGGCTGGTTACCGTTACGCCAGTCACCGGTAAACTGGCCGGTTCCGAGATTTTTATCCTTGGTCCTATGGCTTCCACGTGTATGGTTGTATCATGTGTACCCTAGCACTATTCCTACACATTTGGAAAACTAAATCTGTTGTTATCATCTGCTAATGCTGACAAGCTCAGATTTCCCAAATTGTTATTATCGTACTGGAGGGGATGGGTATGGGCATGGACTGAATTTTGTAAAGCTCCAACAGCATCCTCCAAAGTTTATAGGAACGTAATATGCATTGGCATTTGGCCAGAGGCAGAGCATAGGCCTCTTGGGGTTAGGGCCGGGCTACAAAAAGGTTTGGTTGTGTTGGGATGATCATATGCTGGCATTATAAACATGTTCGGATTGGTCAGGCTCAGGCAAGGTTGTGCAGATCGCACAGGTCACCTTAAGAAAACTGGATTAGTTTGACCATTCGGGTTTAGAGAATTCTAGGTACCTCAGGTAAAGGACAAGCTAGACACAGATCAGGCTGCACTGGACCTGGTTGTGTTTGAATAAAGACCAATCTTGCTCACGTCTTCAGGCACTACCAGAAACCACTGATGGGAGCCAACAGAATGTTTTGCTTCTAGGAGTAGGAAGCTACATGTGCCCAAATTGACTAGTCAAATTGTGACACTGGAAGGGCATATCAGGTGGACAACTGGATACTTACCTTTAAAATAGGCACATGGAAACTTTTAATCCAAATCATCATTAATATTTTTTTTCCACAGAAACCAGGATTATTATTATTTTTTCCACAGAAACCAGGACCAGACAACGCACTTTACAAATGCAATTAGTAGAAGCAACTCGTCAGAAATCTCTCTCTCTCCCTCTTAAATATTCTCTTTCTACCTATTTAGTCAATGAAATTTTACCTTATGCATCACACTGGTTCCAACTTGTGCTAGTTTATAACTTTATATAGTTAGAATTTTCCATGTTTCCTACTAAAAAAAGAATTTTTCCATGATAATTTGAGTTGCTAAATTAATGAATTTGTATGCACCTAGTATAGTGGCTCTTGTTTGACGGCCCTCCATATATTAGAAATGTGTATTTATCCTTCGCCAGGAATCACATCTGATAGAACCTGAATTCTCTGTTTCTCCGCTTTCTTGATATGATGTGCATCATCTGCTTTCCTCGTTGGTGTTTGTTGAACATGCACAGCATGCTTTACATAGAGACAGCTGATCGACCTGGCCTGCTTTTGGAAATAATCAAGATCATCGCTGACGTAAACATTGATGTGGAATCAGCTGAGATTGATACTGAAGTATGCCACGCTTCTATTTCTTTGTTACGGTAATCACTAAGGGTGTCAAGGCCCTTCCTTAGTTCATATCTGATGTCTTATGCAGGGCTTGGTTGCCAAGGACAAGTTCCATGTGAGTTACGGAGGCGCAAAACTAAACAGCTCCTTATCTCAGGTATTGCCTCGTCTTGATTAAATTTTCACTTCCTTGGCCATCTGAGTAACATTATACCAATATCTCTTACCGTGCTTGCATAGGTGCTAGTTAATTGTCTGCGCTATTACCTCCGGAGGCCTGAGACAGATGAAGGCAGCTATTGATTGTTGTGTAGCCAAGGACTACAAAGTCTGGCTTCAGTTACTTTTCTGTGAGCCCCCTTGCACATGAAATTTCTGTTGCATTAGGCAAAACAGGGCACATGTGCCCCCCAAAAAACACCTTCATACATACTTAGATGGCATTGAAATTGGGACCATTGAAACAGTTCAAAATTGTAGTCGGACCTGGGACTGGGACCTTCAGCTTTAGCTTCATTCGCCTTTATCCCGTTGGTTCCTACCTTAAGAGGAATCACAATGGAAGGCCTCACGTGTTTCCTGTTGCCTGTTAAGTTAATCCAACTCATCGGCGTGTAAAACTCGGCTATGCTGTCTTCTGTGGTGGCCAAAATAAGATTACAAGGATGCATCCTCACTTTGTGGGTAAATGGGCAATGGTTACCCAGTTTCTTCACATCAGACGGTGAAGGAAGCTGTTGCATTTTTCTATAGTACAAGATATACAGCATGTTATATAGTTGTTGGCCTAAGCAAAATGGTCTCCACACAGAAGCTGTTACTTAGACCCAGAGAAGAACACTAGTATTTTCTAGGGTGACTGGGGGTTGTGAGCCTTAATATGATTGCTCTAGTCATAATTAAAAGAAAAAAAGGGGTGGTGGTGTGACATGGAACGCTGCAGAGACAGGGCAGATGTGCATCTACTGATTTTTGGGCTGTTGGGTTAGATCGAACTTCTCTTTCCTCTGTCGCTCCTACCCTTCAACCGTCTATACCTATGGAAAACCCAGCATTCGGAGCCTGAGTCAACCTCGCCGTTAGCGTACTCGCTGGATACAAACTCAAACATAAATCTTGGAGCACATCTAATAGTGAGGAAAAAAATCTAAAATAATAATATGTTTGTGTGTTGTCATTTGTGTGCTCGCTGACGTATAAATCTTGGAGCATATCTAATGGTGAGAAAAACAAATAAAATCTAAAAATAAGTATGTCGTGTGTTTTCATTCGTGTGCTTGTTGGATATCTTAGAACATGAGAAAAACAAATAAAATCTAAAAAAAATTATGTCGGTGTGTTGTCATCCGTGTGCTCGCTGGATACAAACTAACGCATAAATCTTAGAGCACATCTAATGGTGAGAAAAAAAAATGAATAAAATCTATAAAAAAATAACAGTGTGTTGTCATTCTTGTGCTCGCCAGATACAAACTACGTATAAATTTTAGGCAAAATTAGATATATACCACTTCAAAACATAACAATTGGGATAATGCCACCCATTATCCTGAAATTAGAAATATGCCACTCGAATTTCTAGTTGCTTTGATATATACCACTATCTTCTATTTCCCCCATGTGTCCTAACTTTTTATCCTCTTTGCAAATTTATCCTCAATTGAAATTCCATTTTTACCCCTGACCCTTTCTCTATCTCGATTAGGGATGGCAACAGGTTATTCCCCGTCAGGGACTAGTGGAATATCCCGTCAGGGACTGGTGGAATATCCCCGTCCCCGATAGAAGAAAAAAATCTCCGTTCCCCGTCCCCATCCCCGTCCTCGGGTGCTATTCTCCCCCATTCTCCATCCCCATCAGGTTATCAGGGCCCATGGAGACCCATACCCAAAAGTTAGATCCTCAACCTCTCCTACACCGACACAATAGTTACCTAAAATTGTCTTGATTGTAGCACGGTCTGCCTTTTGCACTGCGTCCTTCATGGCTTTTGTAACTCCACCAATATAAGTATTCCCATTAAACAACACAGATGCAACAAACAATGTCATGGACTCATGGGCCCTAAGTCTAACCCTCTGGATTAACTACATAGTAAAGAGGGTTGAGTGGCTTTTGTCTTAACAGCAAATTCATGAGGAATTGATTTGCAAAACATGTAACTAAAGTTTTTAAGACTCAAGTTATCCTCTTACGAGAATACAGTATGGTATAGATGAATTAGAAGAAGTATGCATGCAAGTCTTTGCCCAAAAAGAAGCATCAGAGGAAAACTAGTTGCCCACATGTCATAGAGTTATTGGGGGGCCATGCGGGTAGCGGGGATAGGGAGTAGAGGAATGGTCCCGTCCCTAAGTGACTAGGGCTTCACCAGTGTGTTCAAGTAACTCCTACATAAGACTAGTAAAGTTTTGCAACCTAGTTCCAATCCTACACAAATCTAGTGCTCTAAGAATTGAAAGAACAAGAATTGAAATACGAAAATGTAAAGGGGACAAAAGATAACTAATCTTTTTATCGAGGTCTCGGAGATTCGGCAGTCTGCCCTACTCGTTGAAGCACTCTCTGTCGGACCCCAGATTTCTGTATCCGGATCCTCTGTGAAATCACTATGCTATTCTCTGGATCAGTAGATAGCACTTCACAAGCACATTGCTGAATCAAACCATACATGGCGTAAAAACCATTGCATTCATTAATTTACACATCAAAGTTTACATAGACCGCTTCGGGTCAGTTTTTTTTTTTACAATAAGGGCCGAACAGGCCAAATGAGTACATTACAAAAGATAGCGGAGGCAACAACGGAAGCAAAGGGGTGAGGGTACATCTTACCGCAAGCAAGTGACTGGGGAACCCGTGTACACCCGATATTATCCGAAAACCCCCGGACAATATAGGAGGTACATAAGAACCCGTGAGTCGGCTAGATCTGGGTGAGACTAGAACAACTAAGGACTAAACTACGCTTCAACGATTCCTGGTCTTCAGACTTCTGGATCCTCGTAGTAGTCGTAGTATTCAGGTCTTCCTACTTCTGAGGAGTTGGGAAAGAGCGAGGGTGAGCACAACTACCGTGCTCGCGAGCCCACACAACAGATGCAATAATATACATGCAAGGTGTAACAAGGATGGCTCGGGTTCTTTTATTTGCGCAAAGCAATATTTGTAAATACAGATATTATAAAATCCTACCACTTAGCATTTTAACCAAATTGCATTTTTAAAGAGATTAATTGTGCAATAAGTAATAACAAAGAGAGGTTCCTCCATCTAAACTCGTCTTATGCTTCATTTGATTGGAGCTACCTTCATACATTAACAACACTGGATATGACGATCCAGGGAAAAGTCAAATCTCAGGCCCCGACCTGGTTTTCATACCACCCACAAAGGTTTTTGAAATAGAACTAACTCAAGTTAAGTTCCCATGTCCGCCTTTGACCGTAGG
Source organism: Hsuehochloa calcarea (assembly GCA_036346395.1). NCBI lineage: Eukaryota > Viridiplantae > Streptophyta > Magnoliopsida > Poales > Poaceae > Hsuehochloa > Hsuehochloa calcarea. The sequence goes on along the minus strand of CM070616.1, from coordinate 3,942,726 downwards.
CGCGGCTGTTTAAACAGTTTTGACTCTGCAGAGGTTATACACTTTACCCACAAGAGACAATCATACTCGTTACCCCACATGATTCCGTAGTCATGTAGTTGAGTGATCGTCACAGTAACCTTTCAATCTACGTCGCTCTTTCCATCATCTCACCCATATGGGGTTGCGCCCATAAGTTGTGCGGGATGTTCACCACTACGACGAGCGTAGCTGGCGACCTCACCCTCGGTGTCCCTTCCCGGCTCATGCCTGCACTACCTCTCCTCCACCAGTGAGATGACTTTCAGGGTCCGATAAATTTACTAAGCCAAGTTGCATTTTGCAGACTTGTGGTTGTACTTGTTTTACACGGGAGGTCATGACAAGATTAAGTCCTTAATCCACCCAGGCGGTTCATTCCACATACCAATCGCTCTCGTGCACGACGGCACCCACCATTCTCTCCATCCGCCCAGATATAGTATTAGCAAATTTTAGGGTTTTGGAGAAGTATAAAACAAATTATCCAACCAGTCCAGTCATTCTCCCTCAATGACTGCCCAAAACAATTGTCATGATTAAAGGATGATGATTTGGGGTAGAAGTACCCCAGTACTTAAACAAGTCTAGCATAGCGTTTAAGTACGACCTATATATAGTAGGTTACCATATCTTTACTAGGGTGACAAGGATTTTGGGAGTTCAAGTATCAAGGAAAACGGTATAATAATTATTTGATCAACAAGTAGGCATTTAACTACCTTAGGGTGTTTTGACATATATTTGCATAGAAATTAGAGCATGCATTTTGATATTTTAAACGAATATAATTTGCATAAAATGTAGGATCAATATGATCAAAGTGTTGACTCGCCTGGGGTAAAGGTAGAAGGGTCTAGGTATTCTTGAGCTTGTCCGAAGTGGAGGTCTCCCGCGTCTTCGAACCCTACTCGGACGGACGTACCGGAAAAAGATACAACAACAAAAGAGAGCAAATAAATACAAATCACCAAGCAATTAAACTCTAAATTAAACAAGACCAGTGCCATTAGCAAGATCTTGATTTTAGAAATTTTTAGGAAAAAGATTCATAATTTTTGGAGCTATAATGAGAGAGTTATGGATTTTCAAAGCTTTCAACAGAATTTTCAATTGATTGGTAAATCAGAAAAGGCTGGAAAATCGTGGAGCCGACACGTGTCGGGCGCGCACAGAGGTGCTGGTGCACGCGCACTGTGGCGTGGGCCGAAGGCCAGCACGCGTAGCGCCGGTCCACCGGTCTTCAGCACAGTGACTCGGGCCCACATGTCATTCTCAGCAGGAAACCTCAGTTAACCTGGTGTTTTACCCCACTTCCGGTCCCACCAGTCGGTGTCACAGAGGGAGGATTAGCGCCGACTAAGCCGGGATTAATCCTTAACATGAATAGTAATTGCCGACAATAACCCAAACTCATGATGCACGGATTCGCCGACAAGCAGGCGTCGAGAAGGAGAAGCCGGTGGCGGCGGCTCGTCGCCGCGGAAGGATGGCGGCGCGCCGGGTTACCAAAATGGGTTCCCCTCGGAGGCGGTCCCGTGTGACGGTGGCGGCGCCGAGTTTGGCCGGGCGGCGCGCTGGCCGGGTGAGGCGGCGGCGGAGCTCTACCGGAGGGAGAAGACGATCGGGTGCGGCGCCGGAGAAGTGGGTGGGCACGGGTCGGTGGGATCCTCTCAGAGCTTACCCGCCAACAATGGCGCGGAGCCGGTCGGGTGAGAGAGATCGGCGGCGAGGAAGAAACCGGCCGGAAGGAGGGAAGACGGCTCGATCCGGGGCTGCGGTGGTTCGGAGGCGACGGGGTTGGAGGGGAGGTCTCCTGGGAGGTGGTGGCGCACGGTGACGGGGGTGGCGGCGCCGGGAGATGGCCGGAGGCGGAGATCGGCGGCGGAGGCGGATTCGGCCGAGGGGAGCTTCAGCGTTCAACCGAAACTTCAGAGGGCTCTTACCTGGGAGCAAGGGGGCGAAGCAGGGAGGTGGAGGGGGCTCCTCTAGGGCTTTTATAGGCGGCGGAAGGGGAAGGGCCGAAGGGAGAAGGCGGGGCGGCGCGGAGTCCCGAGGATGCTCGGCATGGGCTCCTGCGCGCACGGAGGAGCAGGTGGAGCAGTGGCATGGGCGGCGACGACTTTGGGGCCTCTGCTGATGGCAGCCGGTGGTGGGGAGCAGGAGCTAACGCGGGTGGCGTCGCTTGGACCGGCCAGAGAGGGGGAGCTCTGCACAGCTGGCGTCGCAAAGACCGGGCGAGAGGGAGCTCGGGTTGCAGAGGCATGGGCGCGGGATGGTGGTGGCAGGGGATGGTGGTGCCGCGGAGCCGGTCAGAGGCGAGTGACAGGGGCAGGCAGGGAGTTGGTGGTGGCAGAGGATGACGAGAGCCAGCGTCGGCATTGCACAGGAGAGAGAGAGGAGAGAGGCGGCGCTGGGAGAAGAAGAAGGCTCGGGAGAGGGGGAGGCTGTGCTGGGCCGTGCTGGGGCGTGGGGGGGGGAAGCAGGCCGAAGCCATGGAAAGAAGGAGCGGGCCGAACGGGCCGGGGTGGCTGGGCCAAGGAGGGGAGAGAAAGTGGGCCGAGCCCAGGGGAGGGAGGGAAGGAATTCGAAATCTGCAAATGCTCCAAAATCGAAAAGATGGTAAATGATTCGAATTTGAAATTTTGAAAACACTGAAAGATTTGAAACACAAATCCGAGCTTAACAAGAAGTTTGAAATCTTTCAAAAATATTACAAATTGAAATCACGAATTGAAAATAGAGGTTAAATAGTAAATACTATTCATTAATCGAAAACGGGGTGTTACACTCTCACATGAGTAGCGCTCCTACTGGAATTCGTGCAAGGATCCAAGCACTCCACTCGTGGTAGCCTTTCTCTGCTCCGGATAGGTGGGCTCCTTCACAACCTTCCTAGGCCTTCCACAAACACCTCCAATGTAAGGTTACCGAGAACCATGCCTCCAAGCCGTCTAGAGTGATGCACACTAAGACCTATGCTACCTCTCAAATCTCTCAAAATTTTCTCTTGAATGCTCTTGAGTACTCTTGATCTTCCCTAGATATGAGATGGAACCTGTAGAGTGGCCAAGAGAGCTAACAAAGATGTCCATGCCAAGGATTTATAGCTCCCTTGAAGAAACTAGCTGTTACACTAACTTTCCTGAAAAATCAGCACATAACGGATCATCCTTTAGCCTTCTGTATCATCTGGAATGCACAATTCCAATGGTAGAAAAACTAACCATTATAGCCCAAAGGTATCATACTTAGCTTCGGATCATCTGCTGCTATGTATGATTTGTTTCATCCGGATCATCCGGAACACACTACATTTAGACTTTGCCGTCTTGACCTCTGCCTCGATCGTTTATTTGCTTGTCCGAAGTTATAAGATTATCCATTCGTATGTATCATCCAGATCATCCGAAATGCAAAATGCATAAGTTTCAGCCCTTGCCAAAATCTTGAGCTTATGCCCCAATTGTGTAACATTCTCAATTTCAATCAAACAATCAAATTACAAAAAATTCAAATTTTGATTCCAATCTCACCTGGGTTTTGGGCCATCTCGGCCTAGTTCTCCCCGGCCCAGCCCACTCCCTCCTCCTTCCCCCTCCTACCCAGCGCAGCCGCCGCGCCAAGCCGACCCGCGCCTGGTCGACAACGGCGCCGCCTGCGTCGCCTCACCTCGCGCCATGCGCTCCGCCATCCCCGCCGACCCGCGCCGCCCTCGCTGTCGCCACTCCACCGCACGGCACCTGGCCCCCCTTCTCTTTTCCACACCTCTGGCGCCGTCGCTCCCAACTTTGGCAGCCTTCGGCCCCCCATCGTCTCCTCCCCTACCGTGCCCGGCTTTCTCCTACCCCCAGCTATTTAAGCATCGCGCCTCCTTCTCTTCTCCCCCTCCACGCCCGCCTCCTTCCTTCTTCTTTGTTGCCATCGCCGACGCTCTGCCGCCGCCGCCTCTTCGTCCCTGCTGCCGTCGCCTCCTCCCTTCTCCGTCAAAACCGAGTCACCGACGTCGTCGCTCCGCCGGCTCCGCCTCCGCCTCCGGCCCCGCTCCCGGCGCCACCCTCTCCCTCCTCTCCCTCCTTCCCGTACTGCCTCCGCCGTGCCCCCCTCTCCCTCCCCTCCCCTCTCCCTCCCTCTCCCTCCCCTCGTTTCCTCCGCGCGGCGGAGATAGCGAGGCGTCGCCTCTTAAAGCCACGCGCCCGATTGATAGGTGGGTCCCACCACGCACTGTGTTGTGGACCCGTGCGACGGTGCGCATGGGCTCGGTCCACGCACTGTGCGGTGGACCGAGCCCTATTCGGGTGCCACATGTCAGCACTGGTTTTTTTCTGGGTTTTCTGATTTTCTTTTCAATTAAAAATTCATTTGAAAAGCTTTAAAAATTCATATCTTCGTTATAATTCCAAAAATTATGAAACTTGTTTCTAACATATTCTAAATTCAAGATCTTGCTAATGTAACTGGTCTTGTTCAATTTAGAGTTCATTTGATATGAGTTTGTATTTATTTGCTCTCTCTACTGTTGTGCCTTTTTCGGTACTTTCGTCCGATTAGAGTTCGAAGACGCAGGAGACCTCCCCTTCGATCAAGCTCAAAAGTACCAAGACCCCATTGCCTTTAACTAAGGCGAGTTAATACTTTTATTATTTTGAGCCTACATTTTATGCAAATTATATTTATTTAAAATAGCAAAATTGCATGCTTTAATTCTGTAATCAAATGTATGTTAAAACTTAAGGTAGTTAAACACCCATGTGATGATTAATTAATTATTATCCATCCCTTGACAAATTGAATCCCTCATTCTATGTCACCCTAGTAAATATGTGGTAAATACTAGTATAGGTTGTACTTAAGCGATATGTTAGTCTTACTTAAGTATCGGGACAATAAATATCACAATCATCATCTTTTAATCATGAAAGTGGTTTTGGGCAATCATTGGATGTAAATAACCGGCGTGTTGTGATAAATGGCTATTCCTCCTCAAAACACTAAACAACTTGCTAGTACTACATCTGGGCGGATGGAAAGAGTGGTGGGTTCTGTCGTGCACAAGAGTGGTTTATGTGTTATGAACTGCCCAGATGGATTAAAAACTTAATCTTGTCATGACCTCCTGTGTAAAATAAGTACAACCACAAGTCTGCAAAGTGCAACTTGGCTTAGTAAAATGATTAAACCCTGAATGTCATCCCACAAATCGGTGTGTGGAAGTGTGCAAGCGGCAGGATGTGTTCTAGCTTGAAAGGGACACCGAGGTAGGGTGAAGTTGCCAGCTGCGCTAATCGTTGTGGCCGGGGCCAGCTACGCTGTCGTTGTGGTGAACATCCCGCACAACTTATGGGAGTGGCCCATATGGGTGAGATGACGGAAGGGGCGAGGTAGTTTGAAACGTTACTATGACGATCGTTCAACTATATGACTAAGGAATCATGTGGGGTAACGAGTATAATTATCTCTTGTGGGTACAGTGTACAACCTCTGCAGAGTCTAAACTGTTTAAACAGTTGTGCCTACGGTCAAAAGCGGGAATGTGATCTTAACTTGAGTTAGTTCTATTTCAAAAACCTTTGTGGGTGGAAATACAACCAGGTTGGATCATCTAGCCTGAGGTTGGGTTTTTCCTGAGCCGTCGAGCTCAGTGGTATGGAGGAGCGAAGGTAGCTCAAATAAAATGATGCATGTGTAGAGTTTCTGATGGAGGGAACCTCTACTGTTATTTAATATTGCACTTACTCTCTTTAATTAAATACAATTTGTTTAAAATGCTAAGTCATAGAATTTTGTAATTATGACAATTAAAAATATTGCTTTAGCAAATAAAATAACTCGAGCCACCCTTGTTAAGCCATGCATGTATATTTTTTTTGCATCTTGTGTGTTTGCTCGCGAGCATGGAAGTTGTGCTCATTCTCGCTCTTCCCCCAAACCCTCCAGATGATGTGGATCAAGGGGACTACGCATACTATGAAGACCCTGAAGTAGACGAATAAGGAAACGATGAATCGTAGTCTAGTCTATAGTCTAGATCTCGCCTCAGTCTAAGTGGACTCGTTGGTACTTGCGTACAACAGATATTGTCCAACACCTTGGGTAATATCCGTCGTGCACAGGTCACCCCAGTCGCTTGCCTGTGGAGAGATGAGCTCTACCCCTCTTTTGCTTCCACCGTAGTTACGTGCTTCATGTAATGTAATCCATTTGGTCTGCCCGGTCCTTTTGTAAAACTTAATTCGACGTGGTCTATGTCACTCTGAGATTGTAATATTTTGAATGTCTTAAATTACGCCTTGTATGAATTGATTCAGCAATGTGCCTGTGAGTGCTATCTACTGATTCAGGGAATATCACAGTGTATTCACAGAGTATTCGAGATTAAAAATCCGGGTCCGACAAATTGTCTGTTTGCTTGTCCGATAGCAAATGAATCATCTGATATGTATAGATTTTTAGCACCTTGAAAATGCACAACCTGTGTCCCAATCGTCCGTTTACTTGTTCGAAGCAAACATATCATCAGAAGTGTATCAACAATTTCCATCCTTAGCCAATTTAGTTCAAGTTTGATCCCAACACATCTTCAACTCTTCCGTGGGCTTTCTTTGACTAGAGATGAGCTTTGCAAGTCTAGTGTGCATCACAACTAGCTACTCAACCTAACCAAGCTTAAGCAACTAGCCTATATCCACCTTTAATAGTACAACCAAAACGAAAACAAAGGATCTATTAGTGCAATGATCCATCTCCGACTCCTTGAATCATTTCTAAAAATATAAAGTCTTTAATCTTCGACTAATTACATGCTTTGCCATCAATGTCCATTTAGGGTCAACACTTAGCCCACATATCCAAACCATCATCGAGGCCTAACTTAAACTCATCCTTGACAAAAGAGTTAGCACCGAAGATTAAGTAGTCATTAATCACCAAAACACGAATTAGGAGTTTAGATGCTTACACGTGTCTTCATCTATGCATAGCTGAGCATGAGCTGTGACATGAACGACTAGCTATCTTTCCTAGTGGCAAAACCAGGTGATGTGTCGGCCACATGGGCAAAACCACCATCAAAACCAGCTTTAGGGGGTTTAAGTAAACTGATATTGCAACTTTAGGGTGTTAAGTAAGATGACAAATAGTATAGGAGGTTAAGTGGACCGACACAATAGTTTGAGAGAGTGAAATAGTTTTTTTTTCTCTAAATTTATTAACATCTGTAACCAGCTGACAGCTGCCAATGTTCTGAAACTTGTGTGAACAGCCCCACTCCTTGTAGTATGGGTACGAGAATAAAACCCTCCATTGAAATGTAAACTGTGTGTCACCATTCGGCAATTCGACGTTCAAAGAAAAAAGGAAAAAAAAACGTTAGCATTTCAATCAATCAGTGGATTTCCGTCAAGTGGGATAAAAATCAGTTGAGGGCCTGAGGTGGTGGCCGGCTCCTTTTTGCTGAGGCATTTCAGAGGGGTCGAGCAACAGTTATGACAGCAAACAAAAAACATCGCCATGCATGGAAGTGAAAAGTGGTTATTGCGTCTAAGGATATATAAAACTCACTAATTAAGTAGAATGTTGATAAGCAATGTTCTCTCTTTAGTTTTTGTCCTTGTAGAAGTTTATATATATATATATAATAGAAGATAAACCTCTCTCGGTCTTTGTATTCGAGCACACACACGGCTCAAAGTTTATTACAAATACCGAAAATTCTTAACCAGGCTAAGCAATAGCCCTATAAACCATAGTAAAGCGGCAAAACAAACGCCGCAAAAATATAATCTAACAATAAATGAAAAGTTGTAAAAGCCATAAAAACAGTAAACAACCTTAAGAAAATAAACAATGATATAAAGTGCGTCAAACATCTCGAGGCCTATTACATATCTGCCACTCATTCTTATTGAAGATCTGTCTTGTAATGACCTCCAATGGTTTGCTCCTAACTACCAAAGCCTCCCTCATTCTTTGGCATTGCAAAGCTGATCAAGTATGGATCCAATGGATACATCTGAATATAACCTGCAGAGGATGGTCAATAACTTTTTTATCAAAAACGACAACATTACGACATAACCAGATAGACCAGATAGTGCAGCCGCCCCACCAAAATAATTACTTTTAAATCCAAATTAAGACCTACTAACCAGTTCCTAAAGATATTCCGTATAGTATTAGGTCTGTTAAAATTAAAAGCAATTTGAACTATACGTCAAACAAAACGGGTAAAACGACAATCAAAAAACAAATGTTGTATAATCTCTTTTTTTTTATCACAAAAATAACAGTTTGTATCATCTCTCCAATTTTATTTTAATAAATTATTCTTAATCAAAGTAACTCCTGTTCTCGTTGGAGGAACTAGCAAAGTACGCACCGTAACATCCAGACTGGTGACTACAGGTGATCATGCCTGCGGGTAAAGCCTGTCCTAGTCAGCATACCAAGCAAAAGATGTACATCGCAGGCCTATGGAATTTTCTGTATACAAACTTTTGACAGGTGCCTATTATTGTTTTTTTTTTCATACAACTTGGTATGCTGGCGAGATATGCGGCTTTGACCCATCCTTCTACTAAAAATGGAAAATAAAGTGAGACTCACTGAAATCAGTGGAAATCATTTGAAGTAGGGCAAAAAAAAACAGAATCACAAAACAGTATAAATTTGCTAAAAAAAACTGACCCTGTTGGGATTTCCTACCAATGAAGACAGCTATGAGATTCCACTATTTCAGCTAGATGTCAAGCAACTATCATGGCACTAGAATACAGCAGAAAAATGTCACAAGCTGTACTTGACTCCACTACTTCTACATACACACAGTGTCAAGCAGGCATGATGGCATTAAACCAGAACAGAAGAATGCATAAAGCTGTACATGGCTCCACTTCTTATGGAAATCTAGAAAGATTTTTTAATGACTCAATTAAGGAGAACCTGTGATCTTTTTATCACTGAAATGACATCTCAGCACTAGACAGCACCCCTACACAATGAAAGTGGTGGCGGCACTGCATTCCATTCCTTTATTCTCTTCCATGGTGTGTTGCCATAGCACTCCAAAGAAGAGAATAAACATATAATAAAGGTAATCCAGTTGGTATCACAGTTTGAGGAAAGATTCTAGCAGCAACTAAACTCAACAAGTTCTCTTTTCCTAAACAGAAAAAGAGGCAGCTAAATGAGGCTTACCTAAAGAAACAAGGTTGCAAAGACGAACATCTGAAGGTGCAGAGCTTCCACGCGGACGGTGCAGCATGTTTTTGTCTCCTAGATTACCCAAAAAAAACATTAGAAAACAGGAGGATAAGAATATCAGCAAGATAGGCCTTAATGATTCACAAGTAGACATCAAATCAAGAACGCCAAAATGAATTGATAGTTTAGGGGGGAGAGCATCATTCCAAAGTGTTATATTCCTCTCTTTTTTTTTGCTCTACAAGGGCATACTTCCTAACTTGCCGCGAACAATTTCATCTAGATGTTTCTTTGTTACAAGGTATTTGAAGTGTGCTCTCTAAACACCAGATGATACTGTAATGTCAGTTGTCACTGTAAATGTTGAGGAATAGTTTTTCTGTTTTTCCTTTGGAAAAGTAAAGAAATAATGATACACAGATATAAATCAATTTGATAACTGTGTCTTATGTTTCATCAAGAAATAACATAGAGGTAGTTACCTACAAAACATTCATGTCAATAACCAAAGAAAGGTACTGAAAAGAGGTATATCAGCAAAGAAGATCAAACAAGTGTGCACATTTGTGTTCATCGTCGTTCATATCTTAAGATTCTGCTGAAGAAAATGTTTTTGCTCCAATAACTTGAGAGAAGATACATGAAGTATTGCTTGTATAGATTCTATCTGCAACGGTTAGAGAAGAAACAAGGCCCTTGGTTGGCCGTCTTGGAAAAAGTGGTAGGCACTTTTTGTGGCCTTTTTCAGTTATTTCCACGGCATACCCAACTAAAAACACACACATACTACTCATGTCTCACATTCTCTTTTTGAGCTTATTACACTTGACAGCAGGCTTCTTGCCACTATAAATAGAGGCTCGTACTCTACCAATGCCCAATAAGCAGGCCAGGGCACATCGAAGTGCATCAGCTTTGCTACAACTAGCCAGAGCATTGGTTGTGCAAAACACAAATATACTTGTCCCTCCTACCATGTCTAGGTCTGTGGAGCCTCTCATTGTCGGGCGGGTGATTGGAGAGGTTCTCGACTCCTTTAACCCATGTGTGAAGATGATAGTAACCTACAACTCCAACAAGCTTGTCTTCAATGGCCATGAGCTCTACCCATCAGCAGTTGTATCTAAACCAAGAGTAGAGGTCCAAGGGGGTGACTTGCGGTCTTTCTTCACATTGGTAGAGAGCATTCAACACAATACTGGGAGTACCATATATAGCTAACTTCGAGTATTTTACACCTGCTATTTCTTCCTTAATGACCATAATTCTTCATATTTCAGGTTATGACGGACCCAGATGTGCCAGGACCAAGTGATCCATACCTAAGGGAGCACCTTCATTGGTAATCTTCAGCACTTGTCATATAAAAGACGTACATTTATTTCTGCTAAGTGGTTACTGATTAAATATGTTTCCAAGGAAGATAGCACCACATCTTTATCTTGCATTTATACAATACAACCTATTATCAGAGCACTTATAATGGGAGTAATTAAATCTAACCCTTTACACTTGTATAGGATTGTTACTGATATACCTGGGACAACAGATGCTTCTTTTGGTAGGTTCTTCCTCTGAGATTTGTATTAGTCTATTCCATGTTGTGCATCCATTTGTTCTTTCGAATAAATAACCGTCCACCTTTTGAATTGCAGGACGAGAGGACATGAGCTACGAGAGCCCAAAGCCCAACATTGGTATCCACAGGTTCATTTTTGTGCTCTTCAAGCAGAAGCGCAGGCAGACTGCAGTTGTACCATCCTTCAGGGATCATTTCAACACCCGCCGTTTTGCTGAGGAGAATGACCTTGGCCTCCCTGTGGCTGCTGTCTACTTCAATGCTCAGAGAGAGACTGCTGCCAGGAGGCGCTGAAAATCCCAGATATCATTGTCTCAGTTATGATAAATAAAGGCCTCCCGATATTGTTTCTCTGAAGGCAATGCTTCTCCGCCACATTACTTGCTCGTGAATCTACAAATAAATCAAATGCATCTTGCATTTTGCAGATTGTATTTGTATTAGATTGTTTTGTAAACAGTAAGATTGAGAATCATGTTGACAGATGCTGGTATACTAAGTGACCCATGATAATGGTTCAAAGGCATGTATAAGCCAATCTATCACTGAAACCCATGTATAAGTGCAACTGGCAAAGACGTTGTATCTACTGTATGTCGCTTGTCGGCTCCACATTATGTGCGCTTTTCCTGGGTGCAATCTCCTGGAAATGAACTTTACTAGATTTTGCTGTGTCACCTTGTAGAACAATGAAGGCCCTCCTAGTCCTAATTAACTGTATTGCACTGCTACGATATTCTTGCAGACACGGATAAAAAAGGAAATCCGACGTATCTAGAGGATTACCCGCTAGAAATGCTAGAAGTATCAGGATGTGTATGTACTGGCTTTTCCCGTACTGTGCCCTCACCATGTCCTTATACCAAAAGACAGAAATTCAGTTGATACATATTCATGTGCATTCCATAATACCAATATATTAAAATCTAAGATCATGGGTTGATGGTCATAATCTTAGTGTGTTGAACAATTGACAATAGTGTCGAGCCATTTGGAGAAACTCTTATTTTTGGGAATTTCAGTTAGCTGACTGTCAGGTCAGAGGTGGTCTGACCGGCCACATGAGGCGGTCTGACCGGCCGAAACTGGAAAATATGAATGTTTGGAATCGACCAAAAATCAAATGTGTAGAAATTGAGAGGATGTGTTTGCATTTGGTCTTATTGAAATTGGAATTTCGAGGAAAAACTAGATAGAATTTTAAATTACCAAAGAGAGTACAATTTTCAGACCTGAGAAAATTTTCTAAGTCCCAGGCAGTCTAACCGGCCGTTGGTTGGCGGTCAGGCCGGTGGGGTGATCTAACCGGTTAGTGTTATTTCATGCATCGGGAAGACGATGAATTTTGTGGGTTATGCTAAAGTCATGGGTTTTAGTGCATAAGTGTTGCATGATGCATGTTTTGGCTAACGTGGATCAAGTTACGGGGAACTTGTGTCCACAATCGATTTCTTGGTCCATTATTGTACAAGTGGCTTGGAGTTGACGACGGTCAATGACGAGGATGATCGGGACTAGGACTGGAGAGATGAGGTCCAGAACGATCAAGGATGTCGGGTGGGGTGGTTGGGCACAAGTATGGCGTAAGATGGGCAAGAGCGACCGAACAGCAAGTTCAGTGAGACGGATTGCATCAAGTGGCACAAGGGTCGGTCCATGTACCATGGTAGTTCCGGTGGGGCAGATGGCTTATTGACATGAAGAGAGTTATTGATCAACCTACACGTGGCGAAGCATTGGATTATTTCAGGGCGATTGAACTCGGTCTTAAGAGAAGGATCGAGAAGGGCTATTTTGGTATCTTCGCGAAAATGACGGGACCTTGAAGAAACCGTGGCGCAAGACAACGCAAGGAGAGACGGTTTAGGTCAAGAGAAGATAAAGATTACAAAAAGACAAGTTCGAGAGACCCGGATCATCATCCGTATTTTTTTAAGAAGCGTGTGTGAATGTAGACCCATTTGTGTGTGAGTTTAATGGACGCCTATTAAGGTTTTCTCTCTAAACCTAGCATCCACTATAAAAGGAATAGGTGTAGGATTTGCATCTTAGAACCCTTCCAAGAAGAAATCCTAGTTTGTGATTTGGGGAAAGTAAAAATAGAGTAAGCTACGGATTGAGGGAGATGGGTTAATTGAGTGCTCAAGTGTTAAGGTTTTATCCTCCATGATGGAGTGGATGTAAACTAACATTCTATTAAATCAATCCAATCAAGATTTTACCCCAAGATGAATCCTATCTAGTTCTTACTCCCTCTTTGATATCTTTAGGACTTTGTGTATTCCTCTGGTTTCTCTTGGATCTTTTATTGTGATTTAGGTTGCTAGGACTTGTAAGAATTGATCCAGGGTCATCTCGATCATCTTCCACCCACGAACAAGTTTTTAGATCGAAGTTTGGATTTTCTCATTTTTTGCGCCTACTTGACCTCATCTAAGAAATTCATGGAGCCTTGGCTTAGATCGTCCCAATAGTTAATTGGAATAGGTTCTTTAACCTTCTTGATAAGCTATGGTTGAAATATCAGGGGATTTGGATCTCAGAATCAAAAGTTAGGTCGATTTGAGATCATTGTGAGCTGCTGTTGATGCAGACGATGGTCAAACCGCATCTCAGGAGGTCAGATCGACCATTCAACAGTCAAACAAGCCGTAGACAATCAGACCGGCCAGACAGGTTTTGCCTTGGGGATTTTCGGTTTCAACGCAATACTTCCATTGTGCTTGTTTTTATTATCTTTATTGGGTCTAAAAAGAGTAGGTGCTCCTATTCTTCCCCCTTTAGTCGCTCTATCGGTCCAACAAGTGGTATCAGAGCCCAATTAGTTCATAGTTGAATACATGGCGACTGAGAAGTACACCACCAAGTCTCATGTCTTCAATGAGCTCGGTTATGCCTATTGGAATAGCTAGTCGTATGCGTGTCTACCTTCATAGGGAAGTTCAAGTCATATGGGAGATCATTCGAGTTCCTCTTGTACTCTGCCGAGATTGCTACACCGGCTTCTGTAGCTTTCATGGCTAACAACTACAAGGCAAAGAACCTCCTATATGCTGAGTTTGGTAGATAAAAATATGATAAGATCAATTGCTACAGTGTCTGCTACAGTAAAAGCTCAACGGTACTTTCCTCCCGTTGGCATAGTCCTACGATTTGACACCATCCACTTTAGTATGAAACACTGTTTGGACCCATATCCTACGGCTTTACATTTTGATGCTGTTCCTTCTTTTCGATGTTGCATGAATATTGCACAGCTATGTAACTGTTCACTTAATATAGTAGGTCTTCTTGTTCTTTCTGATCTCAAGATTCCTTTCAGATGTCATGTCGACCCACCCACAATTAGACACACCCACAATTAGACAAATTAATTTTCTTCACGAATCTACATCATCTATCTAGAGAGTGCCTAATTCCCCTCAAAGAAACATCTACAACACCACAGTTGTTAGCTTGTAACAGTCCAATTTCTCTAGAGCATCCACTGAAAGCATACCACATGCATGCACCTCACCTTGAAAAACTAAAAGATCAGTAGAAGCTAACGACACTGCAAGAGATTTTATCACGACGCTTGTAACGATCAAGAACCTCCTCGAGCTAGTAGCATTGTGTAGGACTGGTGCAGCAACAGAGGGGGTAAATAGTATTTTAAAATTTTCTTTTAAGTATTTATTAACTTTTCACTCTAATAACTATGAGAAAATATAAATATCAAAAATAAAAATTCTGAAAATCAACATGCTACAATAATTTCAAATTATGAATAGTGCAAAACACAACATTATTTTAAATCCAAAAATCCATATAATTTTTGATCCATATATCCAAATGACTTGAAACTTGAACCAAGGCTAGATCATGACCTTCAAAACCTATCCCAACCAAAAAACTTGAAAGAACTTAAGAGAAATATAATCTTTTGGTTCGTCAAGCTCCCTGCATCAAAACCAAGTTAAAAAACTAAAAATGAGCTAACTCCCAATCCAAAGCTCCAAATCACTTGAAATTTGGTATGCACCCTCTCTGGGATGTCAGGAACCTATTTCAATCAACCATCAAGAAAATCATTGCCAAACTTACGACATTTTCCTGTTTGAAGGAAAGTTGCACATAAATGGGATAAAAATCAAATATGGTGAATATGACTTACTCGTTGATGGATAATCACCAAGATGGCTCTAGATGTGTTACCACATATCACACCAAGCCAGAACACCAAAGAAATCAAGGCAAAAACAGCTAAATCAAGAAAATAACTTGGAGAGGCCAAAGAGATACACGTCCTCGGCATAGGAAGATCAAGAATAGAAGAGAAAAAAAGGAGAAAAACCAATCAAATCAAGAGAAAATCAATCAACATCAAAGAGATTCATGGAGATAAACAAAGATTGATGTATTGCTACTTGAGAATAAAAGTTTTACAGCCACTCTACTTGGAGGACAAGAGAGCACACCATAGCACTCAACTTCTTTCAAACCCTAACCCTTGAACTCATGAACATTTGGTATCAAGAGACAATGATTGGATGGATGACCACAAGTGTGAGGTCCAGGAGTATTTAACTTGTAATACTCAACCATCCGATTGGTTCTACTATTACAAATCAAATATCCCGCCCTCGGTGAATTGTGTACCTCTCGAGAGCGGTACACATACACCTTACGAAACAATATCAAAAGTAAAACCATACAACAATATTACAATACTGTAGTCTCAAATATTACAATATAATCATTATACAGCTTCCGATTCATACATACGGCCGACCAACCAAATAGCAATAATAAAAGTTAAGTACACAGCGGAATAATCAAAAGCCATAAGATGGCACAAAAGAAAGCCGGTCGGCTACACTTACCCACAAGGCATCCTGACCGGAAGCTCACCGAGCTAGTCGTCGTCCTCATAGATAGTCTCACAATGATTGACCCCTTGGAGATGTTGCAACAAGATTGAGTACAAAGTTGTACTCGCAAGACTTACAAGCAAAAAATATTTAGATGCATTCATGTATCAAAGGAAGACTACTACACTAAGCAATTTTCAACATAAAGCAATATTTCATTTGAAGTACAAGTAATACATTGAAATTGCAAGTGAGTAAGCATTTTTGATACTATAAATAACAGCGAGTAAACAATATTAGACAACATCTAAACAACAAAAGGTGTCTGCCCCGCAACTCACAAACATAGCATGAGACTACTCTCAATGCCAACCGATCAAGTTTTAAAATTAAAATTTCAAAATGTTAAGTCTAACTCCTGCAAGTCCAATCCCAAGTGTGTCCATAACCTAGGACAAGGCTATTCGACATCATGTAAAACTCGGTACTACCGCACTCCAGTAGTACCGCTCAAGAAATGCAGTCATACCGATTTTCAGAGGAGATGAAAACTCCAAAAACAAGCTCTCTGAAAGAAAAAAAAAAACAAATCGCCATATAAAACCCAGTATTACCGCACACCGGTAGTACCGCTCATCAAATGCGGTCATACCATTTTTACTAAACTTTTTCCAGAAGCAAACCTTAATACAATACATGACTCCTTTTTTCTTGAGCTATGCAGATCTTATATCATATTTGCATTGCCATTACCATGTTGTCATCCATAATTTGGGACTAAGTCTTGAAAAATATCTTAGCACACACATTAGTCCCATAACACAATTGTAAATAATTGAATATAAAGCAATATGAGTGTATATGAGCTACACAAGTTTTATATACTCAAAAGATATATTTCAAAGTAGAGATATCCAATATATATAAAGAACAAGGACCAATGCTAATGAAACCACAAAAATAGAGTGAACTCCTCTAAATGTGTGCATACAAGAATGTGTAATAAAAATATATGCACATATTCAAGTTAGACTTTTGGTGGAGTTAAACCTATATTTTGAATCCGAGGAATGCAACAAGATATAAGAATATGATGTCGAATGCATACTTTCATGATTTTTACATTTTCATCCAAATGAGAATAAATAATATCATAGTCAATAAACATGTTAGTCGCACATATAGATTTATCATTAATCACCAAAACTAAATTAATGGAGCTTGAACTTACACCAAGCCACCACCACCCAGAGAACCATAGTGACCCTGGGGTTCCGTTTTTACCTTCGGTTGTCGTCGCATCGCCACCATTTGCCCTCGTCACCAGTACCTTGCGGCCAATAGTGCTCCTTTGTCTCTCTCTTTCTTGGCATCTCTCTCTGTCGATGTGGCCACCACTTCATCTCCACCTCAGCATCCTTGCTTGTGTGTCAATCCTTGTCAGCAACCTTGTGTCAGCACATGTGGCACTTTCCAAACCTAAACCAATGACATGTGGGCCCCGCACATCATCCACTCAGGCTTGTGCACCTAGTTCACAGTGGTCCAGAGCCTCTCCCGTGAACTTGGTCCATTGACCTTGACCCCACATGTCATCCCCTCTATTTCATCTCTCTATCACTCACCAGTGGACCCCACTTGTAAGTCTCTAATTATTTTTATTTAATTTAATATGAATGAATATTCCAGGAATTTTCTTCTCTCTCTCAATTTCTTTTCCATTAAATCTCCCGAGAGTCCGTTCTCATTCGTCCGAACTCCGATTTAGTCCATTCAAATACTTAAATTCGTCTAAAATTGAGCTCTTTCTTTTTAGAGTTGGTTTTAATATTTTTGTATTTTATTTGAATTTCTTTTGAATTTATTTGTGCTTTGTCTGTTGATTTCTCTCTCATTAGACGATTTGTTTCATGGAGGAGGAGCAGGAGCAGAAGCAAACTTCGAAGATTCAAGTGTGGTAACTGAGGAGAGCCAAAGCCAAGGCATGTTATAGTACTTTGATCATATTGAACCTATGATTTCAAAAGTATATTGCTTTTATATCAAATGGGTGCTATCTTTATATCAAATGATTTGGGATTAGCTATCACCTATTTGTCATTATGTCTCTATTGAACTTTTGAATGCTATGAATCATTTGTCATACTAGCGTGGTTAATTTTAGTTGGACATATTTATTTCACCAACATGGGTATCGTACAGATGCATAGTCAAGCTTAGTTGCGATGGGTTCATTGTGACATGTAAAAATAGTGTTGAATTTGACTTAATGAGATATGGAATTATAGTGGTTAGCAACTATTGTTAAAATTTATGTACCATTACGAGGTATGTCATTGGTCTTGGTTAAACAAAATGGTTTTCGCTCAGGCGAGAGGTTATGGATTGAGGGTGTGGATATAACACGTTGTGGGTTTGTGGTAGTCTCGTCTAAGTAACTTGTTAAGGACTTAATCTTGTACGTCATTGAACTGGGCCTTAATCGTACAACCGCATGGCCGGTATGAGACGGACCTGGCTAACTAATTAGCAATATCTTAATTTTGATTCTATCTTGGGAGTGTGAGATGCGAGTATATGTATACTCACACTGGTGCAAGAGGGAGGCCCTGTCTGGTCGATGAGACATTCGGTGTTGAAACCTTAGCAGGCAGAATTGGATTAATAAGGAGCTTTGTAAAGACATTGCGATAATCACTTAGTCGCACACCTTCGAAAGTGTGTGTACGGACATTAGGAGTTGATTTATCTCTTGTGGGTTAAGCTGTACAACCTCTGCAGAGTTAAAATTGTTTAAACAGTTGTGTCTGCAGTTATGGACGCATCCGAGGATTTCACACGAGAGGTAGAGTTTCTTTATAAAAATGTGTCGGAGTGTGAATGGGAAGTTCACTTGATGAATATAATGTTCGTTTGGTGAATGTGTAATTCACATTGGTGGTTTGTGTTGGGAAGTGAATGGGGAGTTCACTAGTTGATTTCAAAAAACTGTTTACTCTATTTACTTATTGTATTTTAAATTATGCAATCCATCTATTTATTGTATTGATCATCAATGCTGCTTTCTGCAAAGGAACTATACATCTAACCATTTGACAAGCTTGGCACGAATACTGTTTGCGTACATTTTTCCTACGACTTGCTGAGTACTTTATGTGCTCATGACATCGATTTCTGCTACTCAGCGAAGAGTACTAAGCTGCTCAGGAGTTCTTCATCCAGGAGTACCATGAAGGCTTTGCGGATTAGGATGTGTTCTCCACTCGATTACATGTGACCATATTGATTGGTCTCTCCAAGTTTTCATGTTCCGCTGCAAGAGTTATTTGTTTCTTTAGCTCTACGTGGTAAGTTAAGTAAACATTGACTATAAGATCCAGTCATTATTACTATTTGTTATTTTGAGGTATTTTTAGTTAAATCGATAAATGGATGGTATTTCATCGATGTTTCCTGTGTGAGCTAGCTACTGATCTAGGACTAGTTCAGAAAACAAAGAGGGTTTCGAATGTGTAAATTCGGGTCCCGACAGCTGGTCCACATCATCCTCATTGTCAGGTCCTTCATCTTCTGACAATAATATGTAGTCCCGGTCTTCAAGATCCATCCTTTGCACTAGGGCTTCTAGCTCCTCACCCTCGTTAGCAAGCTCACTAGCTTGCTTGACTAAAGGAGCTACTTCCACAGGGTCTTCATCGATAGTATCAGCAACTCTAGGAGCTTTGGCCATTGTGTGCATCTTGCTTTGTTTGGAGTCCCCGACTTCTTCTTCAGCATCACCACCTCCTTGTTCAACCGCCGATGTAGGAGTAGGCTTGACATAAGCCTAGGCCAAAAGGACCAAATCTCACCCTTTCTCCCTCGCCAAGCGTATATTTGACTATCACGACCTTGTTCCCTTGAACTACACTAACTCCCAATATGTGTGATGCATGTGTTGCTCGGGGCAAAACAACTCAATCTCATATCATACACAGCATGGTCCAAATCGAATGAGTGAAACAACAACCGCATCACAGTTCCCCATGTACGCTGCTTTGGTCTTGGTAGGGGCACGACCGCCAATTTAAAATAGCGCAAATTAATCCCCTCGGGACCCTCAAGAATAGTCCCTCTGACCGTAGTAAATTTTGAAGATAGTGTCGTCCGACATATTTAATGTACTGCACAGTAAACAAGATTTACACAATTAACCACATATCTAAAACTAAACTACCCACCAAAAAGATTATATACAACATACTACACTACGTAACCGTACGTCTAAAACTATGTAATCCATTCGGTTAAAAAAAACTACATGAAAGGTAGGCAGCGCTTCGCTATCTACTCTCCCCCTCTACTCCTCTCTACTCTGTCCATTTCCTCCCCTCTTTCTCTTTTTTCTAAATAAAAGTGATTTTTCCGATTTTTATGTTTCAAGGGTTTTTATAGGGGAGATTGTGTCGTCATTTGGAATATCAACAGTGACTTACGGGATCTCTATCGTCATTTGAAATTGCGGTTTTCCAAATTTTGAAATTAACAAATTAGGGATCCCTATCACCAGTTAAATTGACAATAAGGACCTATCATCGATTTAAATGGCAGTAGCTAGACCCCTGTTGTCAATTGAAATAGCGATTATATATATATATATATAAAAGCTAAAACCGTCCCGTTGTCCAGAACCTTGAATTAAAAATCTTGATATTCACAATAGTTGCCAACTCATATAGATATATCATATATTAAGTAGAACTATTTACTGCATCATCCATCCACCTTACCAGAAACATTTAAGAAACAAGTAAACCAGCCAAGAACTCTTAGGTTCCAGGACATAGCACAGCACCGTTACTACTCCAGAGTCTGCTTCTGACAACTATGCCTTTACCTAGTGGGAACTGAACCCAATGATCTGCCAACCTTCTAGAAAACCATGAAAATTAGGAGAATTTTCTTCAAGCGCTGTTGGTAGTGGCAGATACAATTGGGAGGACCGGAGAGTAACAAAAGGTGCAGAAGATACCAAGTCCTTAGTCCTTGCATTTTCACAGTACAATTACGACATGAATTATGGTCTGTTCATAACGCAGGAAAAAATAGAATGCATCACAAACATGACAACAACAAGCATCTAGATTTGTGCACCAATCTCGTTTATTATCCATGTATTTCCTGTACACCTGGAAGTGAGAACATTTTACACTGACAAATCGACTTACTCATTTACATGAACATACCAGCAACGAGAAACCTGAACCTATTTGTGTCCTGGGAAAAGAATGGTGCTTGCTAAAAATAGCACCAACCACATCTGGACTCAGGCATAAGCAAACTCTCTCAGAACTCCAAAATTGTTTCTTTGGGTTAAATCAATCAGAAATGTATCTTTGTGACTGGATGATCGCTGTTAGCTGCTTGAGGTTAGCTAATACATGTCTTGGGCCAAGACTTTCAGCACCAATGTGATTCAGAAGTTGTTCAATATCCTGCCAGGAAACATAAGAGGAAGGTTAACGTCCAAAAAGAATCAAGGCAGAAAGGGATGGAAGTACAACCATAAGAGTTTTGATATACAGATTTCAGATCGTTACATAGCTGACCTAGAATTGCTCAAATGAAAAAATTTGGTCAAAAATATGTACCAATTCTACAATTATCAAATGCACTATAATTTATTCTAAAAAAGAATACAATGTTACTTCTTGATCACAATTTAAGTTTCCATGCATCACTAAATTCTCTGTTTAATTATTTGCTCCTCACGGCTTCACAAGTAGTCTGAAAATATGCCAACATTTTCATGAGGTGCCACACCTTTGGTTCTTCCATAACATTTGGTCAAATTCACTTAAGGTTGATCATTTATCCTAACCTGATCTATGTTGGTACTTCCATAACGTTTGGTCAAATTCACTTAAGGTTGATCGTTTATCCTAACTTGATCTATGTTTTACTGACTCGCCCACTTAGAGTACCAAGCCACAACTATGGTCTGCTTGGATCAAGATTCTAAACCACCTATCCGAAGCTAACTCAAGGGATTGCAAACAGGCATAGGTATGCCTTTAAAAAATTATTTTTGGTTCATTATAATTGTATTTCAAATTTTCTAGCGATTTAGTGGTTTGAGGGAAATTTTTCCAGATTTGCCAAACAGGGCATGGATAGAAAAACATGTATTCTTCCTTAGCTCCTTTCGTTTCATCACGATACTATGGTCAACAGCTCTAAAAAGTGAGAGCTATCTATATTAAAAATGCTCAGTTTGTATTATATAAATGCAAAAGTGGCATGGAGACCAACCTTGTTTAACAAGAATATTGCATATGCTGATCTTGTTGTCTCCTGGCCTTCAAAAAAAAGAGGGAATTCCATTGTCCTCATGCTCATGCTCAGAGGGATAGAACTTATTCCTGAGTTGATAGATGATGGCTCAACAGAAGGCGCAAGATCAAGAACATATGAATGTGAACCTCCCAAACGCAGTGGATATCGAAGAGGAACATCGAGATATGATGCAATAAGGGAGACTGCCTATGATTCAAAACGAATAAATAAAAACCAGCAGTATGTCGGAAAATTTGGACATACGCACAGCATCGTTTCTATCACTGTAAAACCAAACATATTGACGAACAATACTTAGTTATATGTTGACTGGATCTAAATGTTCTACAACAGAACTTAAACCAATAGAATTCCAAACTCTTATAGAAAGGAAACTAGAAGAAAATTTGAATGAATGCTTAAATCAGTTTCCATTCGATATTTATTCATCAATTTAAATTATATACATACATGTGCAACATATCCCAGAACAGAGGCAGATTTTTGAATCTCTGTCTTGTCACTGAAGTAGCTGGTCTTTTTTATAGATAGCTTTGATAACTGAAGACCCAAAATGGCCAAAGGTGTCTGTCCGTTTCGAGAGCCATTCATCGACATTGATTCAGCATCTCCTGAAAATTTTCTCAAGCATTAAAATTTTCTGACAAAAAAAACTTTAAGATAACCATTTGACAATGAAGAATCTTAAGACTGATTGTGGAAAAAAATAAATGGTCAATGGTCACCCCAGTTCTTTATCTCTTTTGCTTAAGAGTTAAGACTCATCCATCATAGGTTAGTATAGTTGCTGGAAATTGATAGTTAAAAGGTGGAGACAGTGTTCTAAAAGGCGGCCGCCTAGCCCGCCTAATCGGCGATTAGGTGCTAGGCTCAGGCATGCCACCCAGCTAGCGTCTAGCGCCTTGGTGAACACCGGGTGGAAATGAGTTCATATTCGCTGCCACGTAGCAAAAAATGAGTTCATATATGAATTGACAGATACTAGTTAGCAGCGTTGGATACTTGTGGAGCATGACAATCAGTATGAGGGGTACAATAACTCTGTCCTTAATGCAAGTTTACTGACGTACTTGTCTGAAAGTCTTCAAGCATCACAATTTAATTGCATTCACAAAATATGTCATCAGTTCAATGAAGTAAACAAGGTACATTGAGTCGTTGACTGAGGACATCGAAAACACATCACAACTCTTATTTTCCTAAATTACTAACAACTATAGGTTAACAAAGGACATAAACAAAGAAAATTAGTTTGTATAGCTGACTTCACACTCCCAATACAGCTAGTTAGAATAGTAATGAAGCAGCTCAGCACATTACTTCAAGAATCAATGCTGATGACACTTCTCTCTTAAATATAATGATGTGGGTGCCAAAAGCTCGTGGTGTGACCTTCCATGTGGTTCATAACAATCTTTAGAAGGGAAAATGAAACTTCATGACAATCTTTAGAAGGGAAAATGAAACTAAGGATTCTCATCCTTCAACATACAACAATGAAGATCTTCAAGAAATGCCAAGTTCATCAGAATGGTTAGTTAAGTGAAAAATTTACATGATGACGACCTCCAATCATGCTGCAGTATTATTGCATGAATAGGATTAGTCAATTGGACAAATAATTACTCCACTTTGAAGTGCGCCACTGCTATGCTAAGTAAGAACAATCTGAATCTAACATTGCAGAATCAAGTGGACGCAACCAAAAAAGTTTATCTGACACCTAAAAATATAAAACATGTTCAAGGCAATAAGAACTAAATGGCTAGCAAGATTAGTGCACAGAGCCTGTCCAACTAAATTTGATTTACATTAAGTGCAAGTAAATATTTTTAGTACAATGTATTCAGTGCATCTACAAATAGTTTCATGCGCGCATCAGTAGCAAGAACTGCAGCCAAGGCAAACTTGCACACTATATGTTGCTACACCAGTAATATGGTTGTCATTTGTGACAACATAGGCATGGCATTTTACAGTGAGCAGGTATATGGATCTGGATTCTGGAAACCCTTGAAAGTTGCAATAGGAAGAGTAACATACTTGTTCTAATAATACTGGAGTTTAAGCCAGGCTTGTCAACTGGAGATTGTTCATTCAGGGGCCTCACAGGATATATCTGAGCAGCTTGCGTTATCATATATTGCTGTCTCATCCGCAGCATCCATTCCAGATTTTTAAGACGGCCATGACCATTTTCCCCTGACAGCAATTTACCTGCTTCCTACAATCCCAAAAAAATGAGTGGAATAGAAGAGCTGCATCCTAAACAGTTTGAAAGCATGGAAAATAAATCTTTCTTTCTAGTTACCATATCTTGAGAATCCATATACACAAGGTAACAAATTTAGAGAAGGGTATATCTTATAAAAGTTAGACAAATATGTTAGGAAAAAGTCCACTTTTCAACCCTCGACTATCGCTTTTAACCTCGAACTTTAAAACCGTTTGAAACACAACCCTCAACTATCAATACTGGTGCAAAATACAACCTTGGCCCGAAACCACCGTGGTTTCGGATGACGTGGCGGTGGTTTTCGCTGACATGGACTCCTAGTAATACATAGCATCCACGTGTGCATCCACATCAACGTCCGTGTGCATCCACGTCATCCTCTTATATTTTCCCCTCCCTCGTTCTCGCCTCCTCTAATATTTTTCCCCTTCACCTTCACCTTCCTCTTCCTCTTCTTGGCCTCGTTGGGTAGGGGCTCGCCACGCACGGGCCAGGATCCCTCGCCCTCTTGCTCGGTGGGGAAGGAGACAGTGTTGGCGATGATGTTGGTGACAGGGTTGGAGAAGCCGAAGTAGACGCCAGCGTTGAGGAGGCGCGGGACCAGCACCGGCATCTCCAATGGCAGCCGGTCGAGCGCCTCCTTGTAGTACCCGTAGATGACGTCCAACAGCTCGCACCTGTTGGGGCCTTTGAGGTGCCATACGAAATGTCCGGGCCATCGCTGCCGCGGTGACGCCTTTTTCCAATCATGATATGCTTGCATTGAGGGGATTGACCATTTTTTCCTTGCTTTTTTAGAGAAGGAGATCGATTCAGCCAGCAAACTGGGCCCATTGGGGGCCAATGGCCTTGGCACATGCCGGCGCCACAGTCTTCCCCGAGTCCGGCCAAGGTCACTGCTATTCCCATCTCCGAGTCCTCCAGCCCGATTCCTTGCAACCGAAGCTCCTCCTCAACGCCCTCTACCTCCCCATGTGCTTGGCCCGATGTTTCGCGCACCAACGTGCCGCCACCACGTGTGTCCTCCGTCGCACCTCGCCATCACAGGACTACCTCGAGCCTTCCCCGCCTCGACCTATTTTCGCCTCTCCTCTCCGGCAAGTTCATCACACACTTTTTGTCTCTCCTCTCCGGCTAGCATGTCATCGACGCCTCTTTGTCGTGACCACTGAGCGCCGGTGCCAGCCCACCACCGCACATCCCCACCGACGATGCTACCACCCCCAAGGCCGCCACCCTTGCTTGTCCCATTTCGCCCTTGACCAGACCTCGTTGTCGCTCTCCTCGTCGCCAGCAAGTCAAGCCGAGGCTAGCCATAGCTACTGCCCTCCTTGTCTCTCTCCCCTTCTCTATTTCTCAACGAACGAGAGTGATGTGTCCATCTACATTAGTGTAACTCGCCACCTTAGATCCAAATCATCGCCACGTTAGCCAAAACCGCCTTAGATTCAGGCCAAGATTATGTTTTTGTCACGACCAGGTCCACGACTAGGTCTTAGCCGAAGGTTGTAGTCGTGCAGGACAGCTCGGCTGCGAAGGAAGTAGCGACGGGAAACGGGTGGCTGGACAGCAAGAAGATGACAACGGCGAGGAGGCGTCGTCGTGAGCTCTCACGGCGACAGTAGGCGCAGGAAGAAGCAAGGTAAGTTTCTACTTAATCTTTGCTTGCACTTCTAATCAATATCATTTCCCTTTAATAGAGATTACATCTTAATGATAGAAACTTATCCAAGAAAAGACAGATTTGGAAAGCAACTAAGAGATTGATTCAGTCTCTTCACAATATCCTAATTGAAGAATTCTAATCTAACGGGCAAGCTAACTAACCTTGAAGGGGGAGTCAGCAGCTATGCTACCGCCCAAACCAACTAACTTGGAAGGGCTGGCAGTTATGCTGCCGCATTTTCCTTTTCCACCACTCCATCTCCTTGTGCATGGACATGCCGCGGCCTGGCCCAGCGATTATAGTGAATCCCCACCATAACATCTCTCCTGTCCTTCGGAAACAACTCCTCGAGCTGAAAGTCGGGAAATAAACGACGCACTTCGCTGGCCTCTTCCCATGTAGCTTCAGATTCGGGTAACCCTTGATGGCGATAAGCACCTGCCAAATACCCCGATGAAGACTGTTAGGAATAGCAACTTGTATTCTCAGGGGGCCAACGGGCCAGTATATATAGACAAGTACAGGAGGTGAATATGCAAATAACCCCTCATAACAATGGGGAATAATACAACTATACATATATCTCTAACAAAGACGTTTCGAATAGCTTTAGCCGGTGTAGGAAGTGCACGACCATGATCCAACGCTGGCAGTGAAGGTAGAGCTGCTAGTGGCAAACCATGGAAGGGCTTGAGGAAACCAACATGAAACACATTATGAATATGTGTTCTAGGTGGTAACTATTAGAACAACGGCGGCGCCCACGGTGGCTTCTGTATGGGCGCGCCCATCTGCGCAGGCCACGGTTACGCTTCACCGTGGTCTCCTCCGGTCTTTGGTCGGTGGGCTTCCATGGCGGCGATGGCACCCATCGATCGCCCGGCCTCCTCGGTGCTCCGCCTCAAGCCCACACCGCCTTCGCACCGGCTCAGCCTTCACCGACATGGGACCAGCAAGGCCTCATCACCGCGCTGAACCAGATGGCTGTCCAAGGGCATGGCAGCTAGATCATGGGCAGTGGCGCCACATCTCACATGGCGTCCAATGACGGTATACTCATGTCCTCCAACCCTCCCCCTAACACGGTTGTCACTGTTGGCAATGGTTCTCGCCTTTCTATCACCTCTAGCGGCCACACCTCTCTTCATACACCCACCACTAAATTTTCCCTTAATGATGTGCTTGTTGTTCCTCATATAGTTCGTAACCTTCTTTCCGTTAGAAAGTTCACTCGTGACAATCACTGTTCCATCGAGTTTGACGCTCTCGGTTTTTCCGTTAAGGATCCTCTGACGCAACAAGTGATGCTTCGCTACAATAGTGAGGGTGACCTCTACACCGTATGTGATGCCAAACCTCCTGCCACCGCCAGCGTCCACCTCGCCGTCTCCTCCCAGTTATGGCACTAGCGTCTTGGACATCCCGGCGTCGCCTCCCTAGATGCTTTGAATAAACATTCGCTTATTTCTTGTAATAACGTAGCTCGCTCGCTTTGCCAGTCTTGTCAACTTGGCAAACATGCGTGCCTTCCTTTTGCTACATCTAGTTCGCGTACTTCTGCGCCTTTTGAGCTTATTCATTGTGATGTGTGGACTTCCCCTTTTGCTAGCATTTCTGGTTCGCTATATTATTTGGTTATCGTCGATGATTTCACTCATTTTTGCTGGACCTTTCCACTTAAAAAAGTCTGATGTCCACCAACACATAGTAGACCTCGCCGCCTATGCTAGCACACAGTTCGGCCTTTTTCTCAAGTCTGTTCAGGCTGACAATGGCCGCGAGTTTGTGAACCACGCCAACACATCCTTCTTTGCTTCTCGGGGCATCACTTTACACCAATCTTGCCCCTACACTTCTCCGCTGAACGGCAAGGCCGAGCGGATGATTCGCACAATAAACAATGTGGTTCGCATGCTCCTTCTCCACGCTCATATGCCCCCCAGATTTTGGGCTGAGGCTCTAGCTACTGCCACCTATCTCCTCAACCGATGCCCCTCCTCTGCTATTGGCGGCGCCATTCCCCACACTCTTCTCCACCACAAGCCACCACAGTATAGTCACCTACGGGGTTTCATTGTCTTTGCTTTCCTAACCTATCCACCACTGCTGCCCACAAACTTGCTCCTCGCTCCGCGGCATGTGTGTTTCTTGGTTATCCTCCTCAGCACAAAGGGTACCGCTGCCTTAACCTTGCCACCAACCGAGTAATCATCTCTCGTCATGTTGTTTTTGATGAGAGCTCTTTTCCGTATGCCAGCAGTGATATTTTGCCCGGCTCCTCTCCTGTCAATGAGACCGACTTGGAGTTCCTAGTCAATGATCTCGCCGTGCCGATGTTCGCGATCGCCGCCATGGCACCCGCAGTTCCTCCAGCGATAGCTCCACCCTCCGGTGTCGAGCGGTCGCTGCCCTCCTCGCCGTCGGTGCCCCGGCGCCGCTGGAGCTCTTGCTGCACCGATCCGCCCGCCTGTGCATCTGGTCTACACCAGACGGCCACATGCGGCAGCGCCATCAGTAGGGATCTCACCACCGGCCGTGCCACCTGCTGTCCCGACTTCAACACCGATGACCACGTCTGTCTCGGCTCCCTCATCATCCCACCGGATGGTGACGCGGTCTCGGGCCGCTACTGACCCCTCCATGGAGTTCTTCTCCCTGACGGCTCAGCATAGCACAACGTATCCTGTCCCAGCTACCTCTCACAGTGCCCTCGTAGATCCCAATTGGCGCGCTGCGATGGATGACGAGTACAAAGCTCTCATGGACAACAACACCTAGCGCCTCGTCCCTCGCCCGCCAGGCGCCAATATTGTCCCCGGCAAATGGATCTTCAAGCACAAGTTCCACTCCGACGGCAGACTGGCTCGCTATAAAGCGCGCTGGGTAGTTCGCGGCTTCTCCCAGCAGCACGGCGTCAACTATGACGAGACCTTCAGTCCAGTGGTCAAGCCGGTGACCATCCGTACCGTTCTCTCCATCGCCACTTCCCGCTCCAGGCCGATTCATCAACTTGACGTCAAGAATGCTTTCCTCCACGGCTCCCTTGACGAGACGGTTTACTGCCAGCAGCCACCCGGCTTTGTGGATCCAGCTCATCCTGACCATGTGTCTTCTTCAGAAATCACTCTATGGCTTGAAGCAGGCTCCCCGGGCGTGGTACCAGCGGTTTGCTACTTACATTCGTCTGCTCGACTTCGTCACTTCCTCCTCCGACACGTCCCTGTTCATCCTTCGTCAGGGGACTGACATGGCTTATCTGCTGCTGTACGTCGACGACATCGTCCTCACCGCCTCCTCTACAAAGACTTCTCCGGCAGATCGCGATCGGCCGCTCGAAATTCGCCATGACGGATCACGGTGCACTGCAGTTCTTCCTCGGCATCTCTGGCGCGCTCTTCCGACGGCCTATTCTGCCCCAAATGACGATGCTGTGGATCTTCTACGACGCGCTGGCATGGCTGAGTGTCATCCAACTGCTACGCCGGTTGACACCCATGCCAAGCTCTCCGGCCTTGACGGAGCTCATTCGATCCGTCGAGTACGTGAGTCTTGCGAGGGCTCTGAAGATCCGACGCCACTCGCCCCGACCGGCGTATCTTTGTCGAGCAGTGTGCTTATTTATGCATGATCCGCGGGAACCCCATCTCGTGTTGATCAAACGCATCTTATGGTACGTCAAGGGCACTCTCGATGCTGGTCTTCACATCGGTCTCTCACTGGTGACATCTCTCACCGCCTACTCCGACGCCGACTGGGCCGGCTGCCCGGACTCTTGGCGCTCCACATCCGGCTACTGCGTTTATCTCGGTGACAACTTGGTGTTTTGGTCCTCCAAACACCAGACTACGGTGTCCCGCTCAAGTGCAGAGGCCGAGTACCGTGCCGTTGCTCATGTCGTCGCTGAGTGCTGTTGGCTGCGGCATCTTCTTCAGGAGCTTCATGTTTCCCCTATTTCAGCCACCGTGGTGTACTGCGACAACGTCAGCGCCATATACATGTCCACCAATCCAGTGCAACACCGGCGGACGAAGCACATTGAGATCGACATTCACTTTGTCCGCGAAAAGGCTCTCTTGGTGAGGTCTGTGTCCTGCATGTGCCATCCACCAGTTCGCAGACATCATGACTAAGGGTCTTCTGACTCAGCTTTTCCAGGAGTTTCGGTCCAGTCTTTGCGTCCAGACTCCTCCCGCTGTGACTGCGGGCGGGTATTAGAATTAATAGTATCTTTAGTACCTTTCCTTCTATTGTTGCACTAGCCTAGAATAGCTCCTCTAATTGAGGATTGTAATCTCCTGTAATTGTGCCTATTGGCCTACTAATAGAATGCCACCCCTGCCTTTGGCTGTGTAGTGATTGCTCCCATCTTCTCTACAGTAACTGTAAGCGATATGCAACGTTTCCAATGCGCTCCAATATTTGATATGGCCCAAAAAAAGGGTACTAAGTTTGTGACGAGCTTGACTTGATAACGATAGGGCTTGACGATGTGAAAGCCGGAGCCAAACCCAATACAAGGTTGACTTGATAATGACTGGGCTTGACGATGTGAAAGCCGGAGCCATACCCAATCGGCCACTTGATAATGAACTTCCCGATGATGTGTATCATAATATTGTTTCACATAGTCTTGCGCTTGGAGCAGTCGATCTCTAATATCAGCCAAAAAAACATCACGGTCGAACAAGGCTTGATCCACCGCGAGAGAATGGCTATCTCCACGTTCATAAGAACGTAACGCCGGAGGATCCCTGCCATACACCACACAGAACGGTATAGTTTTGAGAACGGAATCGAACGAGGTATTATAACAAAACTCAGCCTATGGAAGCCAGCGAAGCCACTGTTTTGGCCTGTCGCCAGTGAGGCACCATAAGTACATGGCGATGACTTTGTTCGCTACCTCAGTCTGTCCATTATATTGAGGATAGTACGTGGTGCTAAAATTCAAGCGCACGCGGGCTAAGGAAAATAACTTCTAAAAAGTACTTGTGAACACCACATCGTGATCGCTGACAATAGAACTAGGGATAGCACGAAGGCGCACAATCTCACCAGAGAAGGCCCGACTGACTGTAACCGCTGTGTAAGGATGCACAAGAGGGATAAAATGTGCATATTTAGAGAACCGATCCACACCCGAGAGAATAACTAACTTGCCCTGAACGCGCGGTAAGCCTTCGACGAAATCCATAGAAATATCTTCCCAAATAACTGTGGGCGCCTCTAAAGGTTGCAATAAGCCGACCGGGTGGAGATGTTCGATTTTGTTACGTTGACACACCTGACAATCACGTATAAATTATTGTATGAGCTGGCGAGCACGGGGAACGTAAAAATCAGCCTGCAAGTGGTGCAAAATCTTCTAAACTCCCTCATGTCCTTTCCATGAACGGATAATAAGATAGATGGCAGAATCGGGGAAGTAACTGGAATGTAAATTTTGTTGAATAACAGCAACCCATCAGCAATAGTCCATGGTGACCCTCGTTGCTCAACAAGCACTTCATCCCGAAGGGCCACGATGGCCCGATCTGCTTCTGTGGCCACTCGGATGTCATCAAACAATGAAAAACGTGGCGAAGTCAAAACATATAAGGCCTCTGCTACCTCAGCATCCCGACGCGACAAGGCGTCGACCACAGTATTAAGTCGGCCCGGCCGATACTCCACCGAAAAATCATAACCCATTAATTTGCTCACCCACTGATGTTGCAGTATAATTGACAGCCGCTGATCCAATATGAACTTGAGAGAGTAATGATCTATACGGACAAGGAAAGAACGCCCTCATAAGTACGAACACCAATGTCAAACCGCCTGAACTAGCCCAATTAGCTCGTGCCCGTAGGCCGCTAATTTAGCATGCCGAGGCGCAATGGCGCGGCTGAAAAAAGCTATTGTTCCAACTCCTTGATGAAGTACAGCGCCAAACCCCTATCCAGATGCATCACACTATACAATGAACGGTTTAGTGAAATCAGGAAGTTGCAACACCGGAGCGGTAGCCAAAGCTTGCTTGAGAGCTTCAAATGCGAGGCTAGCCTCATCGGACCATCTGAAAGCCTCCTTCTTCAGGAGTCAGGCTAACAGAGTAGCTATTGCTCCATAATCCTTGATGAAGCGGCGATAATACCCTGCCAGTCCAAGGAAAGCACGAACAGCCCGTGTGGACTTAAGTGTCGGCCAATCTTCAACTGCCACCACCTTTTGTCGATCCATCTCAACACTGTCTGCTGAGATGACATGCCCAAGATAAGACACGGTCTTGGCTCCAAAAATACACTTGGCTCTTTTGAGGACGAGGTGGTGATGTTGGAGCGCTTCGAAAACCATACGCACATGGCACAAGTGCTCAGACCACGATAAGTTGTAAACAAAATATCGTCAAAAAACACAAGCATGAGCCTCTGAAGATAGGGACCAAGGATTTCATTCTTCAATGCTTGGAACGTCGTCGGGGCATTAGTGAGGCCAAACGGCATTACCAGGAACTCGTAGTGGCCTTGGTGTGTACAAAAAGTTGTCTTCTTCACATCATCAGAATGCTGCGGACTTGATGATAACCGAAACGGAGGTCTAGCTTAGTAAAAAAATGTGCTCCCCTGAGTTCATCTAGCAGCTCTTCCACCACTGGAATTGGGAACTTATCTTTCACCGTCTTTTCATTAAGCGCTCGGAAATCCACACATAATCTCCACGAATTATCGTGTTTCTTAACCAATAGTACGGGCGATGAAAATTATGATGTACTCACGCGAATTATTCCTTGTGCCATCATCTCCTTGCAATATCGCTCCAACTCGTCTTTTTTGCAATTGTATGGCCGAACTGCTATAGCATTGGTGCCGCTCTCCAAGTGAATGCGGTGATCACAGCCGCGCGCACTGGTGGTAGACCGCACGGCTCGACGAACAGTGCTACGAATTCTTCAAGTAAGATCGACATCAAGCCATTTTCCTCGCCGACGAGTGCATGTATCGCCCTCTAGCTTGGTGTGCACCCTTGCCACCGAACCGTGTGGTCCGTGCGCCAAAAAGACATGATCAGGCACCCGAAATCCCACACGATTGGCCCCAAAGTCTCCAGCCATTAGATGCCCAACACCAAATCAAATCCGCTCAAAGGAAGTGAGTAGCAGTCCACGTGGAACTCTTCGCCGTGTATGTTGACCTTCCGGTGGCGACATATGCCTCCGCTCGCCAATTGGTCCCCATTGGCCACCACCACCTTGAGCCCATGGTGCCCTGCGTGTATGGGCCTACCAAGCTGATCACGCACCTCTTCTGCCACAAAATTATGTGTCAACCCCGAGTCAACTAGGGCCATGAGTAATGCTTCGCCTACTGTCACCTCCAACTGCATGGTGCGGCCTGTATTAATGCCAGTCAGCGCATGCAAGGAGATTTCAGGGTTGGGTTCCTCTAATGGATCGTCGTCATCACTCCCGGCCATCTCATTGACAAACTCAATTTGTAACAATTGCTTGCACTCATGAGCCGAGTAAACTTCTCGTCGCAATTGAAGCAAAGCCCTTGACGCTTCCGAACCGCCATCTGTTCTGGCATGAGAACGCGACGAAACATGCGTTTTGGACCGTTCCCGGCTGGGTTGCCTCCGGCCGAAGATTTGGGAACCACAGGTACGGGCGCCGATGCCCTGCCCGTGAAAGCAGGCCTCGCGGCCGGCTTGGGTGTGGCCGCCGCTGCTGCTGCTGACTCGGCCACAATGGTGGCGTGACGCTCCTAAGCCCGTGCGAGGCTCATAGCCGTCTCCATCATTCGTGGCACCTGTAGGTCGACGTCGATGCTGAGCAGTTCTTGAAGTCTGACGGTGAACAGCCAGATCTGTTGTTTGGGTGTAAGGCGGCCAACCCGGCTGAGACGTGTCAGGAACTGGTCGATGTAATCATGGACGGTCCCCGTACGCTTAAGTTGCACTAACTCTCCCAGGGGGTTATGCCGCAACAGTGGTCTGAAGCGTACGTTTACAAGGTCTGTGAAACGACACCACGACGGCGTCCCTTCCTCACGCTCAAGCTGGCAAAACAACGTCTGGGCACTACCGGTTCGGTGGTATAATGCTAGCCACACCTCTTCCTCCATGGTTCGTTGGCCACAGAAGAATTGTTCGCAGCGACTGACCCAAGGCTACGGATCGTCCTTGCCGTCGAGTGTGGGAAAGTCAAGCTTATGGAAGCGGGGAACCCTAACGTGCTCGGTGCGCGCGGGTGGTAGCAAGTTCGGTCGGCCTAGCAGCGTGGTTGTCATGGCGCCTGTGCCCGTGCCAGCCCCCGAGTTTACCGTGTTGTCGGTCTTGGTCATCTCTACGTGTGGTATGGCCTTCAAGTCGGATGTTGATGGTGGCGAGCTGAGCACCGTGGTTGTCTATCGTCAGGAGCATGGTGTCGAACCGGGCGATGAGCTAAGCGAACATCGCGGCCGTGTCCGGAGGGTCAAAACCGTCGTTGCTTGAGATGGTTGATGCAACGGTAGGCTCTGATACCAAGTTGTCACGACCAGATCCGTTGTCACGACCAGGTCCATGACTAGATCCGTTATCACAACTAGGTCCGTTGTCACAACCAGGTCCACAACTAGGTCTTGGCCGAAGGTTGTAGTCGTGCAGCGCAGCTCGGCTGCGAAGGAAGTAGCGATGGGAAATGGGTGGCCGGACAGCAAGAAGATGACGGCACCGAGGAGGCGTCGTCGTGCCATCATGAGCTCTCACGGCGCCAGCAGGTGCAAGAAGAAGCAAGGTAAGTTTCTGCTTAGTCTTTGCTTGCCCTTCTATTCAATATCATTTCCCTTTAATAGGGATTACATCTTAAAGATAGAAACTTATCTAAGGAAAGACAGATTTGGAAAGCAACTAAGAGATTGATTCAATCTCTTCACAATATCCTAATTGAAGAATCCTAATCAAATAGGCAGGCCAACTAATCCTGAAGGGGGAGTCGGCGGCTATGCTGCCGCCCAAACCAACTAACTTGGAAGGGCCAGCAGTTATGCTACCGCGCATTCCCCTGCTGCATTTTCCTTTTGCGTCGCTCCATCTCCTTGTGCATGGATGTGTCGCGCCTGGCCCGGCGATTATAGTAAATCCCCACCATAACAGTTTTGCATCGGTATTGATAGTTGAGGGTTGTGTTTCAAACGGTTTTACAGTTTGAGGTTGAAAAATGGACTCGGACGGTAGTTGAGGGTGGAAAAGTGAACTTTTTCCAATATGTTATAATGTTAACAAAATAATTATCACTTAGATGATGTCCTTTAGTTTGTAATCAAAGCATTCTCCAGGAACACACTGGCTACAGTACCCTGAGAATATCTGTGGCCTTCCGAATCAGTACCGATAGGTTTCTTAGAGTTCAAAAGAAGAAAAAAAAATGTAATTTCAGTACCAATGAGCTATGTAAAGGGAGATACTTTTCAGTAGAAAAAAATTATATGTGAGACATTTATGGCTTTAATAGAGTCTAAAAGATCAACTGCAGCGTAAGAAATAAAAATTTGGCAAACTGCGGCAGTATAGTATCAGGCTATCCAGAAGCTGATATAATCATATAATCCATACATGAAGAAAATGTGCAACCATTTCTTCATCTCGCATGCAAAATTGAATACCTGCAGTTTACTGTGTGCTGCGCCAAGAGTTTTGCTTGCTACTGACAACATTCTGATCTTGACGCAAAGCTGTGCCCTTCGATCCTCGACATTTGCCGACGCTTCTTCGGTGCGCATTTTCAGCTCCCCCATAAAATCAGCATGTGCTTGCAGTCCCTGCCTCATTTCGGCCAACTCATTATCCTGCTGAAGAAATGCCATTCTTGCCTGTCCATAAACATATTAAAAATACAAATCAAACATCAATAATGACCCATCGTGTAATTCCAAACATACGTAATTTCGTTACACAACAATACATCAAACATATAAGATGCATTGCTAAATACAAGATAATCAGTCGCACGAGGAATAAGATGGAAACTTTTCCTTTTCAATCCAAGAACAACGAAAGGCCCATTCTGATCTTGTAGGGCATCTAGTATCTGGAATTAAGATCGGATTTACCAAACTGAGGGCAAACGAAGTAAATACTAAAATCAGACGCCAACAGAGGAACGGCATGTCGCCCGCCAATCAAGAGACTGGGGAAAGATCCGGCTTGCCACTGTAGAGAACTTAAGGCCGTAGCGGGGCAGGATCCGATCATTCCACTAGGGATCGAGCAAGGTGGCACCCTAAATAATAGATCGAGTAATTACCTCGAGCGCGGACTCGAGTCGTGCCGCGAGGTGCGCCTTACGGTCCCTGGCGGCGGCGACGGCGGCGGATAGGCTCCAGAGGCGCGCGAGCTCCTGCTGCAGCTCCTCCCAGTCGATGACCTTGGGCGCGTCGGCCCCCAGCACCTCGCTATCCGGCACGACAACCCACCTGCCCCCCTCCTCGTGCTCCGTCGGGGGATCGAGGCTGGCGTACGACGGTCTCGGATCCATCACCGGCGATCATAGCCGCGGGTCAGGATTTGGGCGCGACGCCATGGTGGGTGGTTGGTGGCACTCCTGGTTGTTCTAGGGTATGGTGGCGTCGAGGAGCAGGAGAAGGGGGCACTCCGATCGGACACACAGAGTAGAGGAGGAAGGATTAGGTTTGGTGGTGGTGCTGCTTCTTCTTCTCCGGAGAGGAAGGAGATGGTGCTCTGCTCTTTCTTCCTCGATCGAGTGTAAGATGACGTGGCTCATAACACAAGAGAGCAGGCCCACTTCCACTTTGGGCTGAGAATAGGCCTGTAATTTCTGCAGTTTTGGACGTACAAATATCATCGACCTTACAGTTTACGTAAATCTCATTCACTTTCTTGAAATCCTGTAGATCAGTTAACCTACAGGTAGACGAAGGGAATTACTCCCAGAGTTCATAGTATCATAGAGCAAATAAAAGTTTCATGTAAAGGAGACATGTACATAGATGATTGTTATGTTGATAATCGAAGAGTGGCTAGCACCGATTGCTTTCAATATTTCGCCCATGTTCTTCATAACCTGTGACAAAATCGGAGAAACACAAGCGTATTGTAAGTAAAGAGCACCTTGTAGGTTGCAGCGGATATAGTAGAATAGGCAGTAACAAACTGGATGCAAAGGAAGCCATGCAAATTCATACAGGAAACGAAAGGGGTCTTGTATTTGCCCGAAACAGATTCAGTTTCACCGTTCTGCATTGTTGTGTGTACTTTCATATAGCACGAACTAAACATGTCAGCCTTTCCTTCCAGTCTCCAAAAGGCAGAACCACCTATTCGATGCAGAACTAAGAAATTCAATCGCAGTTTCAATATATAAAGTAATAGAGCATGGATAAGGCTTAAAAACATGTATAACTAATCCCAAGGAAATGGTGGGCACTGTGAATTACTCGGAAACTAAGCTACGTATATGTCCTATTTGGCAGACTGTTCCACCAAATTTCTGAAAGAATTTTATTTGGGACTCAAAATTGTAAGCAAGTGTCAGGAACATCAAAGTCTTCACCTGCTCACTCAGATCTTCCATGCTTTCAGAGACAAACCTCACTGTCTGAAAACAAAAGGTTCTCCACATAGGTTATACTGGCCGGTCAATGGTACAAGACTCGGAAAACAAAGTCAACAGTACGGGTGAAAACGGATCGGATACGGACGGATAATGGCTATGTCATATTTGTTTTCATATTTTTTTCCGGATCCGGATTTGAATACGGATACTCCGGATATGAATACGGATACGAATAATATCGAATACGAATACGGGGTGAATACGTATTGAAACGAATACGATCGTGGATTATTTTCGGAACATGAAAACACCTTAAATTGTATGCCAGAAATTAACGAAAACATATAACTAGTTCATTTGATGCAACACATTCATGAATTATTCATATTTTCAGCAACCACATATAACATTGGCACTAACAAGTTGCATTAACTAGTTCATCATAAACATAACACTTAGTTTACCATATTTAGCTTATAAGTCGAACTCATAAAGTCACAAGTCGTCACACATTCACACGTAGCTTATCACATACATAAAACTTAGTTCACACTAACATTGATGAGGTTATATAGTTAATCTATACTTAAATGACTGTAACATCCCAAAGTATCTTACCAAAAATAAAATTAATAAAGTTATTAGTTTATTGGATTTTTAAGATTTAAAGAGTTTTCTTCGTTAAAAGAAAAATAAATGAAATAAAGTCAATTATTTAATTTCCTAGTTTTCAATGTCAAAAAAATTATTGAGATTTCTGGGATTTTATTGTATTTAAAGTGAAAATAAAAAATTAATTTCTTGAATTTTCGGATTTTAAAAGGTTGTTCATATTTTTGAAATTAAAAATAATTTATGTGCAAAAATAAAAACTAACTTTAACTTGGAATTAATTTTATTAAGTTCAAAATAATTTAAGGAATTTTATGATTTTTCTAGAATTGTTTAACTCTATTTGCTATTTTCTAAAAGGCTATTTGATTTGTTGCATTTTCGAAATTCGAAAATCAATTAAAATCTCATTTTCCCTTTGGGCTGAAATCCTCTCTATTGGGCGAAATCGGATATCCGGACTTGTCTTATCCGGATAATCAGTATCCGTATCCGTATCCGCCGGATAGCATGCCTACCGTATTCGTTTAGTTCCGACAAAAAATCCGAATCCGTATCCGTCCGAAAATTATCAGAAAAATCCGATCCGAGACAATCGAATCCGTTTTAAATCGGATCGGTCGGAAACTATCCGATCCGTTTTCATCCCTAGTCAACAGGACTGCCTCTATCTATACTCAGCAACAAAAGGACTTGCAAGAACTCTCTGCGAGTCACGAAACAATTTCTTTAGCGACTGCCTCTATCCTAAATCCCCACATACACAAAAAAGGAAGTGCAAATAAAAAGGAGAGGGCAAGACCACAAGAGGAATGAGGTGGAATCATCAACCAAAAAAAATGGGGAAAAAAATTCTATAGGGCAACAATCTTTCTCACGTGCTGCATCCTCAAAATATTTATCAGTCATGCAATGTATAATAAGGTGTCATCTCTTTCAACCAAAAGATGAGAGTCCAGGGCGCAGATGCCTAAATCAGATACGCGGCGGCGGAGTTCAGATCTCAACCAATAGTGATCTGGTGGGGCCCATAAGTCGATGGTCGAGCTCGAGGCGAAGGCACGAGCGAAAGATGGTGCTTAGGGTGTGGGTGGGGACGGACACGTGTGGTGAGAGAGAGGAGAGCCCGACAAGTGGGACCACTGTCGGGGCGCGAGAGAGAGGGAGAGGCTGACATGAGGGCCCGCGTGTCGAGGAACGCAGTCTGGCGACGCGAGCGAGGAGTCTTGCGCACAAGATCTTGGGCATGCTACTGGGAATAGGGTTGGGTTTCGGCTCAACACTGTTCTGAAGATTTTTAATTGATTTTTCTTTTAGAAAATACAAGAAAATCCAAATAGCAATTAGAAAAATAGCAAATGAACTTGGAAAAATTCTAGAAAATTATATAAAATATATCCAAGCACATAGAATCCAAATAAAATAGTTTTCACAATTGTTGATATTGGGATTAATCAGATTAAATTGTTTTGATGTTGAAATTCCATATTAAGTTTTAAATAAAATTCAAATGGTGAATTTTTTCAACTAGTAACTATTCAAAAGATTTTTAAAGCTCAGAAAATTGGGATGTAGCATATACTCAGCTGAAAAATTACAACCGACCTGTGTGCTTGCTGCATAGATCGCGTCAACACTTACCAAAATAAAGGAACTAAGGACGAAACCAGGAAC
The DNA here is from genome assembly GCA_036346395.1 of Hsuehochloa calcarea. Lineage (NCBI taxonomy): Eukaryota > Viridiplantae > Streptophyta > Magnoliopsida > Poales > Poaceae > Hsuehochloa > Hsuehochloa calcarea. The sequence goes on along the minus strand of CM070616.1, from coordinate 3,903,015 downwards.
AAAAGATGGTCGTTTTTGCAAAATACATTATCCAACCTTAATGGCATAAAAAAAGAAGAGAACAAAATATCTTAGAATTCTCAAGTAAAAAATAGTAGAATGATAAGAAATAAGTAGTTAAGAAAATGAATTACCTTTTAGTACTTACATTCTCTCAAGTAAATGAAACGTTGAACCACATCATCATTAGCGATGAACCACAACATCATTAGCATCATTAGCAATGTACATGGGCCGCTTGCCCGCGTCGCCGCATGGGATGACTCCGGGGTGCACGGTTTTTGGGCTAAAGGGTACACATGTGTTATATATAAGTTGACCCTCATTAATTCTTTTTGATCCCGTTGTCCTATGACACCGGGTGATTATATTTGGTTCCGCCCCTGCCTACAAAATTTGGCCACCATTTAAATTGCTTTCGATATTTGGTGTGCCCTATAAACATTGGTAGAAGAGCCGTGAAGATGTGGTCAGTTTTGAGGGCGAGCAAATTAATGGCCAAATTTGGCAAGCTCACCGCACCTTGCTCGCCTGATTGGCATGTTTTGGTTGGTACGTTGTTTGAACGATTATCAAGTTTCAAAAGACCATATCTTCTAATCCGGGTATCCGATTTATAATCTGTTTAAACTATTGTATTCCTTGTGACGAGATCAACAAAACAAGATTAGTGTTGCTTTTGTTTTATCGCTGCAAATGTTAAGTGCCACATAATAACCACACGTCGTGATCACAGTGAGGAGAATTTTGGCATAGTTTACTAGGTTATAATCCCGACACCCCTATGGTAACAAAGTTTTGGCGATGCCCAAATTTTGGCATAGTTACCGAGAGCCAACACCCAAACATCGCGGATGGCCGCGAGCCTGTCTAGTCGTCTCTCTGTTGCCTTGCTAACCGCGAGGATTTTGCTAATCCAGCACGTTTTGATAACGTATTTGCAGATAAGATTGTATGTAGAACGTATTAGCAAAAATAGCAACATTGGTGCACACCCACTGTACGCCAATGTCAGAGATCACGATATGTAGCGTTGCCGTGTGCCAACACCGGCCACACCGACGCGTGCCCGCCCTCAGCCGTAGCTCGCCACCTCAGCAAGTGCTGGCGCACGGTGGCCATGCGCCAGCCAATTAGGCATGTGATTAGTAGGTAGGTGATTAGTGGTTAGGTTAGTTAGATAATTAGTTAAGTCTGAAATTTGGAGGAATTATAAAATATAGCAAATGAGTCCAAAAAAATATGAATTTTATTGTGGAGCCTCCTGGCACCGTGTACTTTCTTGTGAAAATTTTCTATAATTTTATTCATTCTGAATTTTTATCGCTATTTCGTATAAGTGTCATGTTCATACAAATCAATAAATGTAGAAAATAAGCTCCAAAAATTATGAATTTGATTTTGAAGGCTTCTCAAACAGTGGACTTAGTTGTGTAATATTTCAGCAATTTTATATGTGTTCTGGTATTGTCTCAAAAATTTAGGATTTAGGTTACGAAAATTTTAATTTTAGGTTTCGAGAATTAGGGTTTCGTAATTTCATGTGACTTGGAATAGATATATAAAGTTGCATTGGAACTCCGTTGGAGATGTCGATATACAATATAGCGCTCGAATGCACACGTAATAACCAAAATACGCATACAAGTACAGCAAAACAAAATCACATAAAACACGATACTATATGGCTCGTTAAATGCGAGCCACTACTCTCTCTGCTGCTTGTCGCTATGCGTCGCGTCTTGCGACCTTGCGATCTGGGCACAGGGGACACCTCTGAAGAATGCATGACGGTTCGGAGGGGGTATGGAGACCGTTGAGGCGGAGGTGGACCAGTAGGCTGACTTTGGAGCAGAGTCTGGTAGGCGTACATGTCATTGTGATGATCCATGCCGACCTGTGGGACAACTCTGAAGAATTCATCCACGAAGGAAGCTATAAAACTACTCTGGGTACGATGCCTGCAACTCCAGCTACGCAGATGAGCTCTGGCCATGGACATACGAGGTTTCTGCGTACTCGGAGGAGCTCTGGCCTTGAACGTTCCGTGGGGTAGCTAACCCGGAGGAGCTGGGAGGCCCGTATCCTTGTTATCAGTCGATGTGAAGTGGTTGTCACCCCACAAGCATATTGAAGGCTGCAAGACGGAACGATGTTAGTACAAATAAGTACTCTGGATGTAAACTAAGAATCTCGTACCTCCCAAATGTAACACCCCAGCCCAACATGAGCTCGGAATGCTACTAAAATAACAAGATAAACATAATTAACTAAAACTCTTTACCAAATTTCGGCAGAACCTCCTTTGTATAGTTACTATATTGGAGGTTCCCACAAGCAAATATAACAAGAGGAAGTCTACTTAAAAAAATGATCCAAACATAACCCACATAGGCTATTCATCTTTATCAAATAGACATCTAAAAGTAGATCATAAGTATTCAATTTTTAAACTCCTTTATTACAGTCTAATCCAATCAAGTAATGATCATAAGCAGAATTTTAGATAATTCATCCATCTACTGAATTAATTTTCCTTTTATTCTCATGTGTGTATATAGTGCGAGCGTGCAACTACCCTAGCCCTTCCTTTCTCCCATGCATGCTGATCTCATACAGGTACCTAAAACACAACAAACAACAAGGGGTGAGTCCAAAGACTCAGCAAGCATAATAATTGGTAACAACAGTATAAGAAAGAAACCCATCAATTATACATCACAAATTTATTCACCGAATAAACCACATACACATGACATGCAACCTGCTTATATGCTCTTTATGCTCTTTGTCTTTATCTTTGTCTTTTTGCATTTTACCGGTAATGCAAAGTGCGCATCCGTCGATACACACCCATACCTGTGCCATCTGGCACAGGGACCTTTGCCCATACTTTGCAAGTATGAGGACCTTTGCCCATGCTCTTCAAGCATGGGGACCTATTGCACGTCACCAACATGACGGGGACCCAACTCTGGCTTGATCAACACATGACCAAGACTTCAATAACTACATGATGCATATGTATGAATTCTCCATTTGACAACAATAAACATCCATAACAACATTGCATATGAATATCCTACTCATACTACAAACCTCACAAACATAGTCCTTCCAACTTTCAAAGCAACCATGATAAACACGTAACTCGTAACAATAGAGTCCATGCTCATTACCAGACATATCACCAAATCAATCATGAACAATATAAATAACCATAGAATGTATCGGTCAAGTCATTCGATGGAATGTATCGGTCAAGTCATTCGATAATATCTAATATAACCATGATCACACTTGCCTTAATCGCGAGAGAACGTGGGACGTGCAGAAGGCGTTGCCCCCGGGACCCATCCACCACCTGAATAAATAGTTAACGCACACTAAGGCGACAGCAGCGGGTCAAAGCAAAAAATATATATAACAACCTACTCGAACTCGCGAAAGGGTCTAACTCGATTCCAACCCCAAATCCTAAACGTCGATCTGTCCCCTCAGTGGACAGTCAACTTATAAAATTAATAACTTTCACTACCAGGATCCAAATTACGTATTCTCAGACTTTCACTACCGAAACCGGGATATTACACCAAATGTGCAGTGCAGATGATCAAGGGGGAGCACCAGTCTGTGTACCGGGTCCGAACGATAGAAGTGATTCATCCCGACGGACCTACGACGGAAGAACGACATGATGTTAGCGGAACGTAAGGCATAGCCAAGAAAACTTAACGTAGATTTGTACATAGCGACTTACCTCCGCATCGACCTAGACCGCGGATGACCGACGGGTAACGCTACGATGCTTGCTGGACTCACTAGGTCGTAGTGACCTAGTGTAAAATCCCAAAGATCTGGGGTTGTGATTCAAATGTATGAAAATGAGGATAAATTAAAACTTTTGGATGCATCCTTATTGTCATTTGAATTCTCTAGAATTTATATCCTTGAAATGTGGACTTCAAATTCAATTAAGTTTATTGACTCGAAGTGTTGCAATTCAAGATCTTATAGTCCAACCTTGTGATCATCCTCTGGAAATATTTTTATAAATTCTTGGTCATCTTGGTAACCTCCCTGAGAAATTTCATAATTTTCAAAAATTATTTGCTATTTCTTAAGGGCTGGTCAAACCTGATGTCTTCCTGGTCAAACCCCTTGTCCAGCAGCTTATGAATTTTCTAGCGGGAAATGGACTGTATGAAAAATTTTGGAAAATTTAGACACGGTTGATCTTGAAGTAAGGATCACTCAGTAAAAACTGCATAATTTTTAGAGCTGTGGAGCTACCTCTAGAAATTTCCAAATCATCTCAGTCTTTTCAATTCAAATCTGGAATCGCTGTTCCTCGGGCTTGAACCTGAGTCAGACCCCGACCCGGCTTCCTTGGTTCAGCCCAACCAACTAACCGCGTCGCGGGTGAGCCGTCCGTTGGAGACTCTCCAGTCCAGATCGCGTAACCCTTCGGTTAGGTCCGAAAGTTGACCGCGCCGATTGGGAGCCGTCCGATGGAAACTTAACGGCTGGATTGAGTGGGCGATCGGACCGGCCGATCACCCCTTTCGCTTGACCGTTCGATTTGGAGATCAACGGCCTGGATTGAGTGGCCGATCGGACCGGCCGATCGCCCCTTTCACTTGAACCGTTCGATCTCGATCCAACGGCCCGCGCCAACCCCCTTCACTCTGTCTCTCTCTCGCGCGACTGAGTCACTGGCGTCGCGGGCCCCACCTGTCGGGTGTGTCTTCCACCTCTCGCTGGCAGGCGCTCAGCTCTCGCACGCCACGTGACCGCACCGCTCTGTCCCGCGCAGCAGCGACGTGACCGCACCGCCCACACCAACCAATCCGGGAGCTTCACCTGCCCACGTCGCCTCTCTCCCGCCCGTTGCTCGACTTTAACCTGCCCTTGTTCTCTCGCAATTCTTCACTTTCCCTCTCGGTGACCGAGGGAAAGCAGGCAAGTTCTCGGCTCTCTCTCGGGTAAGCTTCGAGCTTCCACCTCCTGCTCCATCTCCGCTCCTCCCTGGTTCCATTTTTGCTAATACGAGGCCTTACCTTGGCTTGTAGCGCCCGGAACACCGTCGAGCTCTCTTCGGTGGCAAAACTCGCACCCGGAGCCGCCGCCGTGCCAACTCCGTGTCCGGTGAGTCTCCTCCTCGCTCATGTGCGTCATTGGCCGTGCCTTGGCCTGCTTAATCTTTCCCCTCACTCTATTTTGCCATCGGTTCACAGGAGCCCGCAAAATCCGAGTTTGGACCATTTTCGGCCGCGGAGCTTCGTTCTTCCCCGTCGCCGGTGTGGTAAGCTCCTTGCTGATTCCTTGCTTGTACACCATCTGTGGGTTATCTTTGAGCTTTCTCTACCACTCATTCTCTGTCTCCTTCACCAGAGTGAGCTCCCCTCAGTGAAGCACCGCGCCGCCGTCACCCTCCTCGTCGCTGGCTCAACTCCGACTTTCTCCGATTCTCTCCCTCGCTCAGGTAGCCTCCCTGTGCCTTGTTGCTGCTGTGGCACCCGCTTCCTTGGACAATGCGGAGCTCAGTTTTGCCATGCCCGGTTAGCCGTAGCTCTCCTCCGCCTCTCTCCGGTGCGCCGCCGCCTCGGGTCGGCCCAGCCACCGCGAGTACAACCGTTGGGTGCTCAAGGGTATTGTGGACCCATCCATACCCTTGGCTAGCGCCGCCGTGGCCGGGAACGTCGGCGAGAGCTCGGCGAAGCCAGTGCGGTGTTGTCGGTTTTCCAACAACCCTGTAGCATCATCATTAAGACCAAATCTCATTCATTAACTGCTAATGATTGCTTAGTAGTTAATGGCTGTCTTATTCGGATGCTTACTGTGACTGACATGTGGGGTCGAGCACATTAAGCGAAGTTTTTATCCCAGTCATCACAGTGTATGACATGTGGACCCCACCTATCAGGCCGGAAATTCTATTCGGTTCAAAATTGGAAAATGCACGTTTTAAGGGGCCCACTGGTCAGCGACCGTGGCTATAATCGGCTGGGTGTAAAAAGTCTTTTACGATTTTGAAAATTCTGAAATGCTTTATTTATGAACTGAAAAATGAATTAACTTCAAAGTTGCATAAGTAATTCATTTTAGCTCTAATTTTGATGATTCAAATTTTGCTAGATTCCTTTTTGCATGAACTTTATTATAAAAATGATTTGAACCTTGTTACTATTCCAGAAAATACTTTTGGAAAAATTGCTTTAGGTTTAATACTTTTATTGCTCTAAAAATTGTTTCGACTTCAAAAATGCATAAGTATTTCTCTGTAGCTCCAATTTTAGTAAACTCAATTATGTCATGTTCCTATATTACTGTACATTATTGTAAAATAGGTTTTAAGCATGTTGCTATCTCTGAAAATCTGATTTCATAATTATCTTGTGTACTACTTTCTTGTCTTTGAAAAATCATAGAAAATTCATCTTAGCTCTGAATGAGGTGAATCATTTTTCGTTGATCATCTCATGTGGTGCTCTGTCTATCATAAAAATTTCATGTGCACCACCTCTCTGAAAATTTTCACCAAAACTTTCAAATTCGGATGAATAGTGACAGCTAGCAATTTATTGGATTTTCTGAAAAACCGATTTTCAAACTGTCATAACATTTGCATGGAATATCCAAATCAATTGATTTTTATTGATAAATTCATATAAAATCATACTATACCTTTGTGAATTTTTCATGATTTTTGGACGAAATTGTATTTTTTTGTCTTTTCGGTATAATTCGTTCTTATTGTACTTTCGATTCTTTCGAATAGGTTCCGACGACTTTATTGTTTTCACGAGTAATCCTCTGCAGCAAGAAAGTTATCTCCAGCACGGCAAGCAGTTGTTTCCATTTGATCATATTGGTCCTATTACTTTCAAAGTCTATTATCTTGTTTGTAAAATGTATGTATGCATGCTCTATTTTGTTGTTAAATTATCGATCGAGTAGTTGATCCTATAGTTACATAAACTGTAGGTAAATATTCATCCTCTACCACTGAGGCTAGGTTTTATTCGGTGTAGTTTAGAGTTCGATGGATGGGTTCTAATCACTTTACTTATAGTTTGCGAGTTGATGTTGCTCAGAAATGCTTAGAAAGGTAGAATGGGGATCATCGCTTCGGCGATGGTCATTTTATCATCACTGTAATTATTTGAGTATGGATACTCATGTATGTAATTGTATTTGAAAAACTAAGGCTGAAAGTGAAATATTTTAGACTTGGGCACATTGGTTTGATGGTGTGGTTATTGGGTGTGTGAATGGTGCCCGAGTCAACAAGGATCGAGCATTTTGGACACTGACCCAAGCGTTTTTGCGTGCTAACCACATGAGAGGGATATGAGACTTCTCTTGACTAATTACTTTGGGAGGTATTAACTACTGAGTCGCTGGTGGTATAAAAAAGAGAATATTTGTTTGGGTTGAGAGGGATGGGATCCTTTCTAGGTTCGCCATACCGGGAGCACCATGATGTTTCTAATTTGGGCGGTCGTCCGATTCAACATGTGGGTCCTTAGTGGGAGCCCGTAACGGCGGTTCACTAAGTGTCAACCCCCATACGTGCGACTCGTAATTAGTAAAATCCATTAGAAAGTGTCTCGTAGGACTTAGCCTTGCCGGCATACCTAAGGAAGTGTGTCCTATTGCATGGCAAAAAGGCAGTTTGGTATGTGGGTACATTGGTACACCCCTGCAGGGTATAATCTATTCGAATAGCCAAGTCTTTGGTTATGGACATGCTTAGTTAGGTCTCTACAATAGTTAGACTCGACAGTTTTTGATAAAACTTGATTTTGGGTGGTACGAATGGGTAATTCGTGCTATGTTGTGGTGGCTGTTGGGAAGTCACCTCTAGGTTGTTATTTATGTTTATTATTGTTGTCTCGCTGTTATCTAATCAATTAAAAACAGATTTGTTAAATTTCTTTCAATCTATTACTTATTGCAAATAAATTATTGCTTTATGCGTCAAATGAACCATATAACCTCCTCCTTTGTTTCAGCTTGCATGTAGCTATGTATAGGCTTGTTACTCGTAAGTCATGCGAGTACTTTTTGTACTCAGTTACTTTGCTTAATTGTTGCAGAGGAGGTTGACCCCCAAGGGGTTAACTATTGTGAGATCGACTTCGACTTTGCTCTCGACGACTAGCTTGGGCGTTCCCAGTCGATTGCCTTGTGGGTAATGGCAAACCGTTTGGCTTTTGTTTATCGCCATCTTATGACTTATGTTTCCACTGCTACTTTGGTTATCTTCTATCATTTGGCCGGTCGGCCCTACTTTTGTAATACGGACTTGTATGCCCTTATGTTGTACGCCTATAGACTGATTAATGAATGATTTGTATGGTTTGGATGCTTAATTTTTGTATGGGGTATATGTACTGCATTTTTGGGAAGTACATGTGCGCCGAGAATCGAGATATTTGATTTGTAATGCTAGGACCATTCGAATGGTTAAGTATTACAAGTTAAATACCCCGGGTTCTCGTAAAAGTTGGTATCAGAGCCATACTGACCGTAGGAACCCCTAGCTTGATCGTCCTTAGTATGTTTGAAAAGCTTATGTTCAAACTATCAAATGGTTTATGAAAACTTAAGTAAATTCTCAGATTTTACTCCTTACCTATCATAGATTGCTCATCTTACCTTGTTCTTGATTGAGATTTGAAAAGTTGTTTCCTCTCATCTTTATTTCAAAAGATAGTTGTTACCGTTAAATTCAGGTTGTGGGTTTTTGGGTTTTGAGAGTGTGAAGTGTTGGTTGTCCTTTGGTGAAGATTAGAAGCATTTGGAGTTGAAAAATTCAGCTTGTAGCCTAGATGCAAATTCTGGACAGCAAGCATCTAGTTCTTCATTGAGGCTTAGAATGAGAGGGTAATTCAACTAGTACTTGTGGGAATTGTAAAGGGTAAGAGGTGGCATTAGCTGGTTAGTGTCTATAGTACCCTACATGGTTTTACCATGATCTTTGGAGGCGTTAAGACTTGAGTTGCGTTCTGAAATTTTCCTTCTCAAAACGATTACTCGTTCATTCAATATGAGTTAGTCGTACCGAGAAGTTGAACCTTGTGACTTATGAGTTTTGCATTGGATTTTATGCCTCTTTGTAATTGTTTGGAGTTCGTTTCGTGCTGGTTATTTAACGTGTTTGGGTTAGGGTAATACCTCTTTTTCCCCAGCCAGTAGCCTTTCTTCCGCTTTTCTCCGCCCTTGTTTTCCGGGTTCTTGTTGCTGACCCACTTGTATGAAACAGGATGGCTGGAAGAACTCGCAACAGCCAAGGTCAGCCAGCTGGCCAGGATGAGGAGCTCCCGCCTCCTCCAACCATGGCTGAGGTTCTCGTCCAGATCGAGCGAAACCGCATGGACCAAACAAGAATCCTTGAGGCAATTGCTCAGAATACCTCCAATCTTTCCGGTGCCTCCGGATCAGGGGGAAGAGGTGGTCATCATTAGAGGGGAGGACTCTCGGAGTTCCTTTGCACGCAGCCACCGACCTTCTCGCGGTCCGAAGATCCACTCGACGCAGACGATTGGTTGCGTCTAGTCGAGCGGAAGCTCAATGTTGCTCAGTGCCAAGACCAAGACAAGACACTCTTTGCCTCCCATCAACTGGAGGGGGCAGCACTCTCATGGTGAGAGAACTTCCTTGCCATGCAGCCCGCAGGCCGAGTCATCGCTTGGGAGGAGTTTCGTACTGTTTTCCGTCGGGCTCATGTTCCCGCCGGCTTGATGAAGCTCAAGAAGAAGGAGTTCTTGGCGCTCAAGCAAGGGCGCAGGACAGTGACTGAGTACCTGCATGAGTTCAACCATCTCTCTAGGTACGCCCCTTAGGATGTGCCCACTGATGAGGCCAAGCAGGAGAAGTTCATGGATGGCTTGTCTGAGAAGCTTCAGGACAAACTGTCTATCGTTGACTTCCCCGACTTTCAGACCTTGGTTGACAAGGCTATTGTCGCTGAGCACAAGGGGAGAGCACTTGGCGATTCTCGCAAGCGCAAGTGGGAAGCCCAGAAATCAGCAAGGGTCAATCTTCCCCGTTCTCGCGTCGGGCATGCCCCGGTGCCCTATTCTCAGGCTCCAGCACCACCGAGACCACCGACGTTTGTACCTCGCCCACCGCAGCCCATGTCACAACCACGTGCACCTGTGGGACAGCAAGGAGGACTCCGCAATCCGGCTGCCAACGTCACTTGTTTCTCCTGCCACAACCGAGGGCATTATGCAAATGATTCTCCTAAGAAGACTGGAGTGGCCCCTCGTCCTAATGGAGGACGCGGGTAAGAAAATGGTCAAGACCAGAAGGCTACTCAGAAGGCCCAGAATGTGGGCAACGGCCAAGTCAACCATATCTCAGCCGAGGAAGCGCAGTAGGCACCTGACGTCGTGTTGGGTACGCTTCTTGTCAACTCTCGACCTGCTACTATTTTATTCGATTCCGGAGCTTCTCATTCATTTGTATCAAAGTCTTTTGCTGCACTTAGTGATCTTCAATTTATTCATATGCATGTTCCTTTGATTATTCGTTCTCCGGGGTTGGAAATGAGAGCTGAAATTGCATGCCGGGATGTTTCCATTGAGATTGGAGGAGTGGGATTTTTGGCAAATCTTATCCTCCTCAATTCAGCGAATTTGGATGTGATACTTAGCATGGATTGGCTATCCCAGCATTCGGGACAGATCGATTGTGCTAAGAAATTCATCACCCTCACAAGTTCATCCGGCGAACACTTTGGAATTTCACTGAAGCTGCAAGAGCCGCATCTTTGTGCACTTGAAGCAAAGCCGGCTTTGGAGATTCAAGAAGTCCATGTGGTGTGTGACTTTGTGGATGTATTCCCCGAAGAATTGCCTGGAATGTCTCCAGTCCGGGACATCGAATTCGTCATTGAGTTGCTACCTGGTACCGCCCCGCTTTCAAAGATGCCTGGAACTCCGACCTTCTCCGAGTTTCTCCCTCGCTCAGGTAGCCTCCCTGTGCCTTGTTGATGCTGTGGCACCCGCTTCCCCGGACAATGCGGAGCTCAGTTTTGTCGTGCACGGTTAGCCGTAGCCCTCCTCCGCCTCTCTCCGGTGCGCCGCCGCCTCGGGTCGGCCCAGCCACCGTGAGTACAACCGTTGGGTGCGCAAGGGTATTGTGGACCCATCCATACCCTTGGCTAGCGCCGCCTTGGGATATGGGACCTCTCTTGACTAAATACTTTGGGAGGTATTAACTACTGAGTTGCTGGTGGTATGAAAAAGAGAATGGTTGTTTGGGTTGAGAGGGATGGGGTCCTTTCTAGGTTCGCATACCCAGGAGCACCCGCAGTTGCTTGGTGGGCGGTGCGTCCGACTCAACGTGTGGGTCCTTAGTGGGAGCCCGTAACGGCAGTTCACTAAGGGTCAACCCCCATACGTACGACTCGTAATTAGTACAATCCATTGGAAAGCGTCTCGTAGGACTTAGCCTTGCCGGCATACCTAAGGAAGTGTGCTCTATTGCATGGCAAAAAGGCGGTCTGGCATGTGGGTACATTGGTACACCCCTACAGGGTATAATCTATTCGAATAGCCAAGTCCTTGGTTATGGACATGCTTGGCTAGGTCTCTACAAGAGTTAGACTCAACAGTTTTTGATAAAACTTGATTTCGGGTGGTACGAATGGGTAATTCGTGTTATGTTGTGGTGGCTGTTGGGAAGTCACCTCTAGGTTTTATTTATGTTTATTATTGTTGTCTCGCTGTTATTTAATCAATTAAAAACAGATTTGTCAAATTACTTTCAATCTATTACTTATTGCAAATAAATTGTTTCTTTATGCGTCAAATGAACCATATAACCTCCTCCTTTGTTTCAGCTTGCATGTAGCTATGTATAGGCTTGTTACTCGTAAGTCTTGCGAGTACTTTTTGTACTCAGTTGCTTTGCTTAATTGTTGCAGAGGAGGTTGACCCCCAAGGGGTTATCTATTATGAGACCGACTTTGACTTTGCTCTCGACGACTAGCTTGGGCGTTCCCAGTCGGTTTCCTAGTGGGTAATGGCAAACCGTTTGGCTTTTGTTTATCGCCATCTTATGGCTTATGTTTCCGCTACTACTTTGGTTATCTTCTATCATTTGGTCGGTCGGCCCTACTTTTGTAATACGGACTTGTATGCCCTTATGTTGTACGCTTGTAGACTGATTAATGAATGACTTGTATGGTTTGGATGCTTAATTTTTGTATGGGGTATATGTACTGTAATTTTGGAAAGTACATATGCGCCGAGAATCGAGATATTTGATTTGTAATGCTAGGACCATTCGGATGGTTAAATATTACAAGTTAAATACCCCGGGTTCTCACACCTAGCGAGTGAGCATGGCACCCCCCACTTCATGCCCGGTTTGCAGGACGTCGTCCGTCGAACGACCACAACTCAAGTTCTTTATTATCTTCTTCATCTCCGCCGAGATGTGCTTTAAATTTTTTTTATCCCGCCGGGGTCCTATCTGGGCTGCGGAGGCCGTCCTCCGATGCGCTATGGATGCGATACGCCTGCTCCAATTGTAGTGACATACGTAACAGGTTCATTAATGAAGAGTACAAATATCATCAACAACTAGACGAGAGGTTGTGAGTGTTTTACGGTGTCATCACGCCGCGAAGCGTTGTGACGGTTGTACGTGTTGTGGAGGCTCTCGTGGTGCATGTGTGATGTCACCAGGTCCGGGTGCTCCGGAGGAGGAATGGTGAGTCTTGCACTCGTTCGTGGCACGTACCACTCCAAGTACGCACCATACGTCTCAAGGTCGTACGGACGCTGCTCATTCCAGACATCCATGTGCTCCCTGTTCGTCCATGCCGTAGTCCACTGCTGCTGGGGCATTGTCCAGTCCTGAATATGCCCACCCGCCCTCGATTGACTGCATTTCCAGAAGGATTGATGTTTGAAAAGAAGACGTAACATAAGGACTGCAAACATTATTCGGATGAAGTTTGACTCACAGGTGTACAGTTCGCTCCAGGACCTGACCGTTCGGGGGGAGCGCAAACAGGTACTGATCAAACTATCGCATTACGCGCTACGGCGTGTAAGGATCCACCATATGTGCGAACACCAGGTGGCAGGCCATCGTCCACAGTCCTACGTCATGGATGCATTGCACGGACAACCCGTGATGTGCTACCGTGCGCAGGAAATCATTATACCATGGACACCAGATGATGTCGCTCTCGTGCAATGACTCGAACTCATTGTGGTACAACGAGTAGCCTCGCCGGTCTTCCGCTGACCCAGCGCAGACTGGCAGCAATCCACCGTAAGCCATGGTGGGCTCGTCTACCTGGTCATGCAAAACGGGGTACGGGTGCGCCGCTATCTCAATGGTCGGCCGCCCAGCAGGGAAGTGCTCCCATCTCCACAGTTGCAGGAGTACGTAGTAGATGACCAGGTTGGTACCAGTGGAGCCGTGCCGCGAAGCATCACACAACCCCGGTATGTGGAGCAAAGTAGCTGATCCCAAGCTGTACTAAGGCATCGACCCAGCCCCTGTGTCAACCAAAGACTCAGCGACCCGGATGAAGCCGGGGTACAAAAAATGACCCTTTGTGGTTGGAAACACGACCCAACCAAAAAGCTGGAGAAGGTAAGCAACAAGATGCGTCCTAACGACCTCGTGAGGTGCACACCCTACGGGCATTCGCGGAACTGCCTCAGCCAAGCCAGGGGACGCCACGTGCACCCTCCGGGAGAGGTTGGCCGAACCACTGCTCAGCTCAGCCTTCCAGTCCGCACCCGGAGGGCCCAGAACAAGAGGCTCACTTCGGATCGGGAGTCCGATCAAGAATGAGACATCCTGCAGGGTGACCGTCATCTCAACCCACCAAAAGTGGAAGGTGTGTGTCTCGGACCTCTACCTGTCGACAAGTGATGACAGCAAGCTGGCGTCTTGAGTGAACTGGTGTTCAACGAAGACCAGCCTCGCAAAGGGAAATAAGCCCATGTCTCGGAGGATCGGGACGTAGCGATCGTTCAGCTCCCAGTAATCCCTCCCCGCCCGAGGCAGCAGAGGTGAAGGGCCATCGGCGTCACCGGCGATCCATAGCTTGCACCGGTGGTCCTCATCGTAGAAGTATTCTTGTAGCTCCGGTAGAGACATGGCTTACAACACATGGAATAGAGGGGATATTAGTGAGAAGGTGGCTAATGAACATAAAAGATTATAAATTAATTGCAGTGTAGTTTTCCTGGGGTGATAAGCTACATGATATGCTAGCTTAATTAGATTATGCTCATCTGTTCTTCGATGAATGCATTTCTTATTATTTGATTTCGCTTTATGACCAAACTAACACTACAAATTAATGTACACTACTTAATTAATTAATTACTACTAATTATTTCATAACTAATAAACATTGTAAAATAAAAAATACGACTAAACTACTTGAGAACGATGACGGATAATAACGTTGAAATGTCCCTAAAAATATAATCGACAGAGCAAGAGAGCGAGCGACTGCGAAATGAAATGAATAAGCGGAAGAGCGAGCGAGCGAGCGACTGCGATATGAAATGAACTAGTGGAAGAGCGAGCGACTGTGAAATGAAATCGCTCCCTCTAATTTATAGCCACGGTTTGAAGGGAATCCTTATCTCGCACGCTAATTAAGCCATGCATGCCCGGCGACAAAGATATGATGGATGAGACAAGGAGGTGACGGGATAATGAGTGATTGGTGCTTTCGGTGGAAAAGTAAGGCAAATGGAGGGAGAGCCTCATTCAGATGTTTGGACAATCAACACATGGCACATACATTTATTGATTCGTACGAACATGACACTTATACGAAATAGCGATAAAAATTCAGAATGAATACAATTATGGAAAATTTACAGAAGCAAGTACACAGTGTCAGGAAACTCTACAAAAAAAAATTATAATTTTTTAAACTCATTTGCTATATTTTAAAATTCCTTCAAATTTCAGACCGTAACTAATTACCTAACTAACCTTACTAATTACCCAACTAACCTAACCACTAATCACCTACCTAATTGGCTGGCACATGGCAACCGTGCACTGGCGCCTACTGAGGTGGCAAGCTGCGACTGAGGGCGGGCACGCGTCGGCGGGGCCGGCATTGGCGCATGGCCACCGTGCGTCAACGCCACATGTCATGATCTCCGATGTTGGTGTACAGTGTTCGTACATTAACTTTGCTATTTTTGTTAATACATTTTGCATACAATTCTATCTACAAAAACGCTATCAAAATATGCTAGATTAGCCCAAAAACTCGGCTGACCGCGCGCCGAGCCATCCATGCATATATACCCGCCGAGCCCTTTTCTCCGTCAATCGTCTCAGGTCTCGTCTCCGCCCAAGCCACCGCATAGCCATACATACAACCAGCCACACCAGTTACATACAGGATGCTCACTGCCATGCACATGGACTCCACCTACACATCGCCATCCTCGCCATGGCTCCCAGATGACCGCCACCTCCTCTGCGACCTCATCTCTGTTCCCGCCCCGCCGCCGCCGGCCAGTACCGTGCCGCCGCGTCACCCCCGCGCCGTGCCCGCCAGTCGGCGCATCGCCAAGCGCCGCCCGCGCCCTTCACGCCGCTCGCCCACCACCTACATCAGCGCCGACCCCTCCAACTTCCGCCGCATGGTCCACCAGGTCACCGGTGCCGACGACCTGCCGCCGTCCGCCCTCTCGCCTCCGGAGATTCTCCGCCCCTCGCCCGCACGCTCGGCTTCGGCCGGCGCAGGGGCGCTGATGCTGCCGACGCTGGACACGTCGGCGTTCCTGCTCGGCAGGACGGGGCCGGCCGCCCGGACGGAGGCCACGGCGGTGCAGTCGTGCGACGCCTCGGCTGCGCTTGTGGAGGCGGACGGTGTAGGAGGAGCTTACAATGATAATAGCGCTAGCAGCGGTGGCTTCCCGACCTTGGAGTCGTGGGATCTTGTCTGAATCTCTGCTCTCTGCACACATGATGCTGGCTGTAAGAGTAAGATACGATCATCGACAACAAGCATCTCTGTTCGATCGTCTTGTTCTTGATTCTAGCTTATGAGGTTCTCATGCACGTATATGGATGGATTTCTCGTGTTTTTAATTAGTATCACTATAAATCAATGCATATGCTTTGGGAGTTCCTTCTGCTTTGATCTGATGGCGATTTTTAAGTTCACTATATATGCTATGCTAGAATGGTTCTTTCTAACCTTCAGTAGCCTGAAGGTATGGGGACTGTTCGGTTTCTTTGGACAGGATTTACAACTGTCTTCTTCAGTGTAAGGTCAATTTGTGTGTTTGGGACGTTGTTACTCTTTGAGTTCTAGGAATACTCCTTCCAAGTTCCAACAGCACAAGTGCTCCATCGATCCCTCTCAAAAAAGCCCTTTACATTTGGTTGCTTGGCATTTTTCACGTCTTGCCTGTCCATTACTGAACAAAAAGAAAGACATGTCTTTTCATAGTCTCTTCATGTGTTCCCAGTAGTGGTGCGAAAAAAAGGGGTAGGAAATTAAGGAGAAAAGATCTCGTCTTCACCAACCATATTCCATTCTAGTCAGGACTGTCAGTGCACTCAGTGTAATTAATTATTCGACGCACCAAAGCATCCATTAATTATAAAGTAGGAGCAGCGTGTAATGCTGCTTAGACCCTAAGATACGTCAAGATGAAGGCAAATTCGATTGAGACAGACCAGGGGTTATCACTTATCAGTCCATGAGAATTTAATTATGAGATGCACTGTAATCCCTAATTAACCCAGGCTAGCTAGGTTGGTGCTTATGCTAAATCACTTACTAGTTACTACAAGCCACCTCCCGTACGTTGCCCCTGAAAGAATGAAAAATGAAGTTCAGAATGAAAGCACAATGTTCCAGCTCGTGAAATTTTCAGTACTGCAAAGCTGATGAGCTCCATAACTGTCCATCTATCTATCTAGGACTAGGACTTGTCTGAATTCTTTGCATTCTATGTCTGGCCGGTCAGCTCCCTCGGTCGGTCCAGACGTCTATTCCTGGATGTTATTTTCATCTAACCATCGCCGTACCAATTACTGCTGCACATATCGGACTCAACAGCAAGGAAAAGGATAAGAATTCAGAGTAGTCAAAACTAGCGGCTCTGTGGGTACAGTACGTTTTGTTATTGACCCACCTTGTATACATATTCTGTCGAGACTCGAGGCAACAGCATGCGTCTGAGTTTGTAAGATGGACTAGAAAAATAAAAAGAGAGAAGAAAAAGAGACTAAAGAACGGAGGAATTTCACAGGACACCGATGAGCTGCTGTCAGTAGCAGGATCCACGAGCTTTAATCTGTTGACTGCTGCGGCTGCCTGTCGCGTGCAGCCTCCGTCGGAATTCCATCTCGAAGAAGAAGATAAGCATGACAAGCACCTCTGCCCTTAATTTTGTCAGCGACCTCCCCTGTTGTCTTCTGCTCCCGTGACTTCAGACTTGGTAGGCTACGCTTTCGTTTCGATTCAACCTCACGCGTGCTTCCTCCCGGCCAACCTGCCGGCCACCCGCCGGCTCATCAGCGGTAACCCGCGCCACCGCTGACGCCAGCATTGCGCCGTGCTCATGTCATAAACTTATTAATCGTAAAGTACGTGGAACAAAAAAAAACAATACAATGGGGCTATTACTAATTGCCAAAGGGAAACCAAAAACGATGGAGTGCTGCATACATCACTGTCAACCCAACTGGATCAATTCTGACTTTGTTTACAAAGGCGAGTGATGAACGTAGCTCAATCAGGGCAGGCACCGACCAGAGAGAGCGGCAGAGCGATTGACCACAGGTTGAGTAAATAAAAACACCACTGCATTGATCCATTGGAGAGACAGTTTTAACCTACTTACCCACATCATCGACAAGATGAATGAGTACTTGACGGTTCACAATATCAAGTGTTTCCTCCACTGGTCTCTCCAGCAGATAACACAAGCATGTCGTAAACATATCATGTTTAGTTTTCAACCTTGATCTCAATAATAGGCACACATAAAATATATTTTACAACCTAAGAGTTTCTACATACAAATGTTCAGGCAGTAAAGACCGCAGCAAAATGGCTACCCTGGCCTGGAGTCCACTCTCAAATGGATAATAGCTCCGGCTTGCCACTACTACCTCTCCTCGTCGCTAACTACTGAAATTTACTGAAACCTAAAACAATTACAAAGAGAAAAATATTAGATAGAGGTCAAGTAATAAATGACAAGCTAATCAAGGAAGTGAGTGAGAAACACTGGAACATTTAAATACAGCATGAAAATTAACTTCAAATCCACACCGCGCTGCAGATTTACAATGCCAGCAGCTAATAAGCCAAAAGAACAATGTTTTGCCCATATCCGTTTATTTTGCTTTTAGGGACATTACTTGTTAGTTTCTCGGCCACAAGGTACAAAAGAACCAAAAAAAAACATCTTTAGCGTCAGTCAGCGTCATGTTAAATTGCCAAAGGTATTGGAAGGTGCATGGTCTGACTTTCGGTAGGTCAAGTTACAATAATTTCATCGGAAGTCCACAAGGTTGCTTTCAGGGGTGGCACAAAATAAGCCCAGGGACAAGAGCCATTGGACACGGAGTAATTGTGCTGATATAGATCAAAGTGTCTCACATGGCTGGGCAAAATGAAGTAAAAAAAAGAAAAGAAGAGGAAAACTCAAGAGGCATGTACTGTTATGAATAGCGCTTGTATTCGATATAAAGTTAATGGGCTAATACAAAGAGCCCCTTGTACAATATACATCTAACATCCCCCCCTCTCAAATTTATGGTGGATCAACAATATTATGTTTGGAGAAATAGAAGCTGTTCTGAGCTCTGGTCTGCGCCTTTGTGAACAAGTCTGCCAACTGAAATTCCGAAGGAACATACTGAAGAGCAACAATCTGATCCTGCACCTGAGTCCGCATGTAGGAAGCATCAACACCAATATTCTTTGTAAGCTCATGCTTGACCGAATTTGTAGCAATGTTAATAGCCCATATACTGTCAAACGAAAGAGGAGTAGGTGTCGAAACAGAAACACCAAAATTCTCAAGTAACCACTATAGCCAAGTAATCTCCACAGTCAACAAGACCATAGCTAGCAACTCAGCCTCAGCACTCGAACGAGAAACTGTTGTCTGCTTCTTAGTCTTCCGGGCAATGAGAGATCCACCAAGAAAAACACAATAGGCAGAAAGAGACCGGCGATCAGAGTGATCACTAGCCCAGGTAGCATCAGAATATGCCTGAAGCGGTAAAGAGCTAGAACGAGGGAAAAACAGAAGACGAGTGATGGTTCCACGAAGATATCGTAGAACACGAAGAAGATGACTATAGTGGAGCTGAGTGGGAGCAGAAACAAACTGACTCAAAATATGCACAAGGTACGAAATGTCAGGATGAGTGACACCCAGATAAACAAAACTCCCAACAAGAAGACAATATCGAGTAGGATCAGTAAGAGGCTCACCATCAGTGGACCGAAGAGGAACATTAAGCTCCATGGGAGTCTCAGCGGTGTGCTAATTCGTAAGAGAAGCACGATCAAGAAGGTCCTGAATATAATTTTCTTGGGACAGATAGAAGCCCTTAGGCGTAGAAATAACCTCAATCCCAATAAAGTAGCGAAGATGACCCAGATTAGACATGAGAAACTGCTCATTAAGACGCTCCTTGACAAAAGTGATGTACTAAGAATCATCTCTAGTAATTATCATATCATCAACATATAAGAGGAGAAGCGTCCGACCACGAGGCGACAGAATAAAAATAGCGGGACCATGAGCACTAGCAGAGAAACCAGTTGCAGTGACAACAGAGAAGAAACGATCAAACCAAGCACGAGGAGCTTGCTTGAGGTTGTATAGAGATCGGCGAAGGCGACAAACCATACCATCAGAAACAGAATACCCTGGTGGTGGCTGCATATAAACCTCCTCACGCAACTCACCATTGAGAAATACATTCTTGACATCAAGCGGAGAGATGGACCATGCCTGAATAGATACCACAGCAAGAAGAGTGCGAATAGTGGTCATGAGAGCCACAGGAGCAAAAGTCTCATCATAATCACGACCATGCTCCTACTGAAAACCACGTGCCACAAGACGAGCCTTGTAACGCTCAAGAGAACCATCAGAGCTGGTCTTAATCTTGTAGACCCACTTGCACGTGATAGGAGTAACACGCGCGGGAAGAGGGACAAGATCCCACGTGCCAGTACGCTCAAGGGCAGCAATCTCCTCTACCATCGCATGCTGCCACTCCTGATGAGCAGTAGCATCATGATAAGAAGTTGGTTCGGCAAGAGCTGCTAAAAAAAGCGCATAGGAGGCCGAATAGACTGGCGATCACGAAGAGCATACCGAGGAGAGGCCGAAGAAGATGAACCATTAGAAGTAGATGGCGCATTAGAAGAATCCTCAACTCGCAGACGACGAGTGTAGTAAAGAGGATAAGAAGGATGAAGTCCGGGAGGACCCTCTGCAGAGGGTTGCGGTGGCGAAGGAGACGGTGAAGGAGGAACTGAAGAGGCCAAAGGCGGTGATGGAGGTGTGGTGACTATGGGGGTGGCAGGAAAAGTAAGAAAAGAAAGCGGCTTAACAAGAGATGCTAGAGTAGTGGAAGGAGAAGGATGAGGGTAGAAAGGACGAGACTCATCAAAAGTGACATCTTGAGAAACCCGCATCCGTCGGCCAACAGGATCCCAACAACGATATCCCTTATGCTCAGTGCTATAGCCCAGAAAGACACACTCAACAGACTGAGCGGTCAGATTGGTGCGCTCATGAGAGGCAAGAAGAACATAGCACACACACACCCAAAGAGGCGAAGACTAGAATAGTCAAGAGTCCTGCCACAGAGACGCTCAACTGGAATCCATACCAAGAGCGTAAAAGGTGAATATTAGTCGGGAAAGTGGCAAAGAGAAAGCGACTTGACCCAAAAGTGTGGTGGAACAGCAGAAGCAAGCATAAGAGCACTGGTTGTCTCAAGAAGATGATGGTGCTTCCGTTCAACCACACCATTCTGGGCATGGGCACTAGGACAAGAAAACTCAGAGAGAGTGTCCTGCTCAGCAAGAAAACCACAAAGGACCCCTGACAAGTATTCCCAGTAGAGTCAGCACGAAAAACACGAAAAGGATAATCAAACTGAGTTCGGATCATGGTGGCAAAAGTCTTGTAGATAGATAAAACCTCACTACGAGATAACATAAAGTATATCCATGTGTGGTGAGAAAAATCATCAATAAAAATTATATAATATCGATGACCTCCTTGCGAAACAAAAGGAGATGGACCCCATACATCAGAATGAACAAGATCAAAAGGACGCTGTG
This sequence comes from Hsuehochloa calcarea, assembly GCA_036346395.1. Taxonomy (NCBI): domain Eukaryota; kingdom Viridiplantae; phylum Streptophyta; class Magnoliopsida; order Poales; family Poaceae; genus Hsuehochloa; species Hsuehochloa calcarea. The sequence continues at coordinate 3,881,657 of CM070616.1, read as the reverse complement.
ACACTGACTCACTAGAAGGGTAAGGAAGTTGAAGCTATTTACCAAGCTTACAACCCTGACAATGTAGAGAAACATCACCAGACACCGACCCTAAATGTCCACGACGAAGTAAAGAAGATAGACGCGACCCACAAAGAAGTCCCAAATGATGATGCCACTGAGCAAAAGATGCAGTGGAGGATGCAACAGAAGCAGTGGCGTTGGTGGAGACAACAAGACTAGCAGGGGCAATAGAAGGAAGATAAAGCCAGTCAAGCTCCTATAAACGCTGTGAGTTATGGCGGCGAGGGCCAATACCAACCAGAGTCCACGTGCGTCAATCCTGAACACAACAAGAGTCAAAGTCGAGAATAACACGACAACCATGATCAGTGAATTGGCCGGCAGAGATGAGCTGCATGGTTAGTTTAGGAACATGAGAAACATCAGGAATATGAAAAGAGGAATTCGAGAGAGTGCCTCGTCCTGCGACAGAAAGAGAGTTATCATCTACTGTCTGAACAGTGATAGGAGCAGCTAAAGGATGAATAGAAGTAAGACTGGTGAAAACAAGTGTCATATGAAAGGAACCACCAGAGTCAAGGATCCAAGGTAAGATACCTGATGAAGAAGTAGAAGGTAGTCTCTCATGGGAAAACTGTGCAGCAGAACCAACAGAACTAAACGGTGCAAGAGCAGCCATGTGACATAGTAGTGTGAGAAACTCCTGAGAATCAGAAGCACTAGAGCTCCTCTGGGAGGAGGAACCACTAGTTCCTTGTGAAGGACGGCTACCACGACGTAAATCATTCTTCTTTTTTGTAGCAGGTCTGCTGTACATGTCCATCCTTATTGCAGTATGTACAATGTGGTCCCCTACCCACGACAGCTGTCGCTGGTGAAGTCATCACCGGTGATGGAGTAGTTGTAGTAGCTGTAGAGGCTGGACGAGCTGCCAGAACTGAAAGAGATGATTGGAGCAACAGTAGACCCACAACACGAAGGTGAATCTCCTTAGCACGAACAGCTACAAGAGCCTCTAACAAAGTCACACGAGGGTGTCGTGCTAGCAACTGAGCACGAGTCTGCTCATACTCAGCCCGAAGACGTGTCAAGAAGTCATAGATACGATAAAACTCCAGGTGAGACTGCTGACGCTGACAGCACTGACAAGTGTGGCAAACATTCGGTCCCAAAGAGTCAATCTGACGCCATATCGCGGACAATTAAGCATAGAACTCGTCCATAGTGGCATCTCCCTGCTGTAATGACTGCTCTTGACGCACAACAGAAAGATACAAGGAATTACCAGACGGCTCATAGCGGTTACGCAGATGCGTCCATATCAACTGTGCTGAAGCCAAATCAACCACATCTCTAGTGAATTTCACCTCCATGCTAGCAACCAGAATAGCAGAGGCACGAGCATCCTCATCAATCCATATCTTGTACGCAACATACTGAGTCTGAAAAGTCTCCATAGCATCCTCAAAAGCATCAGCTGCCTCCTTATGAGCTTCTTCGGAAGCACAGGCTCAGCAAGCGGAGCAAGGCGAGGCGGACAAGGCAACTCGCCGGTAAGAAACTCCCAAAGGCGGTGGCCACACATGTGAAGATGTATGTGCTAAAATCAGTCCCGATAATTGAGACCATCGAAGATCACCGGGCAGCGAGGAACAGAAATAGTGTCCATTGGTAGGCGGCACTAGACGACGCGGCGACCAATGACAACAAAGTCTAACATGCGGCGCTAGACGGCGCGGCGGCTAGAACGGCATACCTTCCTCTTTTTTTAACTACTCGGGCTGGCCCAGCCGGCTTAAAAGCCCCTTCGGCCGAAGGCTTCGACCGGGGGAGGAAGCACCCCGCACGCCGGCACGGGGGGAACTAGGGTTCCCCCAGCGGCAGATCTCCCCGATGCGGCGGATCTCCCCAGTGCGGCACCTCCCCCAGCGAAGGCGCCTCCCCCGGCGCGGCGGATGGCTGCGGATCTCCCCCGGCGACGGCGCCTCCCCTGGCGCGGATCTCCCTGGTGTGGTGCCTCCCCCGGTGCGGCGGATGGCTGCGGATATCCCCCCAGCGCGGTGGCTGACGGTAGCAATTCTCCCCGGTGTCGACGAGCGGCAACAGGCGAGCTCAGGCGGCGGCGCCTCCTCCCCGGCTGCTCCCCCCGGTGGCGGATCTCCCTGGTGGCAACCTCTTAGTTTGGAGGCACTGGGCGGCTTCTCCCTTCGGTCGGTGAAGACGTCGACGGCTGCCCCAAGAAGAAGACGAGGCGGCGGATCAGGAAGACATCGTTGGTCGAGATCAGGGCTTACAGCCGATTGGACAAGCAGGAGCTAGGCAGCGACGGCGGTAGAGGTAAACCCTAACCCTAACCCGCTTTGATACTATGTTATGAATAGCGCTGGTATTCAATATAAGACCAATGTGCCAATATATATACAAGTACATGAGTGTTATATATGCAAAGAGCCCCTTGTACAATACACATCTAACGTACCCCTGCAAGTCGACAAAACAAAATCCAGTAGATGTATGCATGGGCCTATAAAGTAATCAGGAAAGGGTATGTATATGTACTATCGCAGCTATACTGTTCTTGGAAAAGTTTTTCACAGGATAATCACTAATGGCAAATGATTAATAACCACATCCATGCATCATTGGGATAAATAAGTAAAATCATTCGCTTGTTTACTACTTTCTTATTTGTTATTACTTATTAGCACTGCATTGGTATGAAGTCAATGAAGAATGGGACTATCACTTCAACAAATTAATCTGAGCCCGAAGACAGGGTTATTACATCTCTATATCTATACCAGACAAGATTAACTATTTCGCAATAACTTCCTTGCGGGCTTTAAATGATAAAATCACATTCCATGCAAGGGCTACAAAATTAGCAGCAAGAACCTGCCAGAATTGGCAGTAAGTTAGGTGAGAACAACACGTAGAGCATGCTAAAACAACAAGCAAACAGAGCAAATTCATTTCCTGAGTACTAAATATTGTAGTCTACAAAATTGTGAAATGTGAAATTTTAAGGACCTGGAGCTTCCGTGGGACGAAGTAAAAAATTCAGAAACTGAAAGGGTATCCACAATTGCCAATTCGCAAACACTGATGATAGCCACTCCTGTACATGTCATAGTTGTTAGCTAGCAATGAAAGAGTGGACATGCACAGTATCAGGGGGGTGAGAGAGAATCAGAGAAAAGGTCCATCTCACCTGCTTAAGCTTTGGCACTACGATAGAACGCTTTCCCTCCAAGGTGACTAGTAGGCTCATAAAGACTCCAATGAAAATGGGAGAGAAAATGAACTGGGCAGGAGGAACCGATAACATATCAAAAAGAAATAAAATAAATGTAGAAACAAGATAGAACAGGATTTGAAGGAAATTATGTAACTTTACTATCTCTGTACTTGGAATGGGAGGGAGGGAAAGGATGAAAACCTGGTCAAGTAAAAGGCGAGCAACCGCACCTGATGCTCCACTCATTCTCACTAATTTACTCAAATACAAATACCTGCATATGGAGACTAATTATCAAACAAACAACAGAGTGCAGAGAACAGTCTACACAACTTAGTGATAAGTGATAACCATTATTTCTGTAGCATAGACAAGATTACCAGACATGTAGAGTTGGCCCCACCAGGACAAGTCCCAGAAAGGTGAATACAAATGTTCTCTTCAAATCTAGCTCCGGCACTTTATCAATTACAAGCTGGAACAAGAAGAACAGCAAAAGTAGATGTAAGTAGCCAAAAAAAAAACAAGCAATTTCAGTAAGCTAAAAACACTTGAGTGAGCCATTCCGGCAAGGTTGCATAATAGTATCGCATAAGTGCACTGTCACCAAGAGGTTTGATGGTTTGATAAGTAGCAAAAAATTAGTGATAAACTAAGCTAAAAATTCATGGGCCAGAAAGTACAATATTCAAAACCTTGTTCTTGTGCTACATTTAGGTCCAAGCAGGCGCGGCAATAGGTTAACAGTGCATCATTACATTGTGAGTATTTGAGAGGGGATGATGGGTGGGGTACAGTTTGCCCATCTAGTGTGGATACCAATCCAAGCATGTCGACTCTGCAGAAGTGCAGAATAGCAGAAAGCTCTCAAACACTAAAACAGGAGAGCTGAACAGCACGTCTTGAAACCAAGGGCTAATTAATCAATTAAGCGTTACGAAATCCATGTTGCATTGCGTAAGATCGAGGTCAAACGAGGCGAAACAAATACTACAATATTTGCAGTGAAAGTAGGCTCCCTGGCAGATGAGGTCCCCAGCCAGAGTAAGGACAACAGAGGTGACCGCCTTAGTAATAGGCAAGTATATATACAAGTACATATATAGTATATACGCACGTACTCCTTATACAATGGGGACAATACACAAGCAATAATATACATTTAACACCCCCTCTCAAACTTATGGTGGATCAACAACATGAAGTTTGGAGAGATAGAAGCTGCACTAGGCTCCGGTCTGTGCTTTTTTGAAGAAGTCTGCCAACTGAAGTTCTGAAGGCACATACTGAAAAGCGACAACATGGTCCTGCACATGTGTCCGCATGTAGGAAGCATCAATATCAATATGCTTTGTACGCTCATACTTCACCAGATCTTTAGCAATGATAATAGCCCCTGTACTGTCAGACAAAAGAGAAGTGGGTGCTGAAACAGAAATACCAAAATCCTCAAGTAACCATCGTAGCCAAGTAACCTCCGCAGTCAACAAAGCTATAGCTCGCAACTCAGCCTTAGCACTCGAATGAGAAACTGTTGTCAGCTTCTTAGTCTTCCAAGCAATGAGAGAACGACCAAGAAAAACACTATAAGCAGAGAGAGATCGGCGATCAGAGTGATCACTAGCCCAGGTGGCATCAGAAATGTTTGAAGCTGTAAAGAGCTGGAGCGAAGGAAAAATAGACGACGAGTGATGGTTCCACGAAGATATCGTAGAACACGAAGAATATGACTATAGTGGAGCTGAGTGGGAGCAGAAACAAACTGACTCAAGATATGCACATAATACGAAATGTCAGGGCGAGTGACACCCAGGTAAACAAGACTCCCAATAAGGCGGCGATAGCGAATAGTATCAGTAAAAGCCTCACCGTCAGTGGGCCAAAGATGAACATTAAGCTATATGGGAGTTTCAACGGTGTGTTGATCAGTAAGAGAAGCACGATCAAAAAGATTCTGGATATACTTTTCTTGGGATAGATAGAAGCCCTCAGATGTAGAAATAACTTCAACCCCAAGAAAGTAGCGAAGAGGATCCAGATAAAACATGAGAAACTGCTTATTAAGATGCTCATTAACAAAAGTGATGTACTGGGAATCATCTCCAGTAATAATCATATCATCAATATATAAAAGGAGAAGCATCCGACCATGAGGCGAAGTGTGAATAAAAAGAGCAAGATCATGAGCACTGACAAAGAAACTAGCTACAGTGACAACAGAAGAGAAACGATCAAACTAGGCATAAGGAGCATGCTTGAAGCCGTAAAGACATCGACGAAGGCGACAAACCATACCCTCAGGAACATAATACCTCGGTGGTGGCTGCATATAAACCTCTTCACGCAGCTCACCATTGAGAAAGGCATTCTTGAAATCAAGCTGAGAGATGAACTATGCCCGAACAGACGCCACAACAAGAAGAGTGCGAATAGCGGTCATGTAAGCCACAGGAGCAAAAGTCTCATCATAATCACGACAAATACTCCTGCTGAAACCCACGTGCCACGAGACGAGCCTTGTAGTGCTTAAGAGAACCATCAAAGAGGGTTTTAACGTTGTAGAACCACTTGCACGTGATAAGAGTAACACACGCAGGAAGAGGGACAAGATCCCACGTGCCAGTATGCTCAAGGGGCAATAATCTCCTCTACCATTGCATGTTGTCACTCCCGATGAACAACAACATCATGATAAGAGGTCAACACAGCAAGAGCTGCTAAACAAAAGCGCGCAGAGGCCGAATAAACTGACGATCACGAAGAGCATATCGAGGAGGAGAGGCCGAAGAAGATGACCCATCAGAAGAAGACATATCAGGAGAATCCTCAAATCATGAACGACGAGTGTAGTAGAGAGGATAAGAAGAAATAAGGCTAGGAGGAGCCTCTGAAGAGGATGTCGGTGGCGAAGGAGCCGGTAAAGGAGGCACCGGAGAGGCCAAAGGTTGTGATGGGGGTGTGGTGACTATGGGGGTGGTAGGAAAAGTCGGGAAAGAAAGTGGCTCGACAAGATATGCTAGAGTGGTGGAAGGAGAAGGACAATGGTAGAAAGGATCAGACTCATAAAAAGTGACATATTGAGAAACTCAGATCCGTCAAGGCCGATATTGAATAGAACAAGAATCAAAATCGAGAATAACACGACAACCATGATCGGTGAGCTGACCGGCAGATATGAGTTGCATGGTTAGTTTGGGAACATAAGAAACAACATGGACATGAAAAGAGAAATTCGAAAGAGTGCCTCGTCCTACGACGGAGAGAGAGGTACCATTTGCTATCTAAATAGTGATAGGATCAGCTAAAGGACCAATAGAAGTGAGACTGTCCCGAGTGTTGGTTGCTATTCGGTAGCGTCTTGGTGTACTTCCCCCCACAGCACAATAGCGATGTCGTTGTCCATGTCATTGCGCCACCACCTCAGGCCACCTCTCGATGCGACACAGCGGCCATGGTTAGCTTCCACATAGCACATAGATGCTCTCCCAAGCGTTGCTTGCTAGCCAGTAGCACCGTGGTGTAGTTTCCACACAGCACAGTAGCGCTGCTTTTTTTCTTTATCGTCGTGCTGCTGCCTCGGGCCACCTCTTGACACGTCGCCACCGCCGTTAGCTTCGTTGTAGCCACTATGTTCCATTTTGCTGGTCCCGAGAGTCCATCGTGCCCCACCTCACTCGCAACGAGCACGAACCCGGTGGCACCTGTCAGCCACAAAGGATTTATTTAATAAAAATAAATTTCAAATAAAAGAAAATCCTAGTGGGACCCACCTGTTAAGATTTTTGAATTTTCTGGATTTTCCTCTCAGATCAAACTTTGGAGGGCTCGTTCTCCCCCGTTTTAGATCCAAATGATTTGATTTTTATTTTTTAATTCATATAAATGCAATATATTTCCAACAATACCAAAATCATAATTTTTGGAGTTCATTTGAATTTATTTATGTTATGAGCATTTATTCGAACTCATTGTTTTCATGTTAAATAGATTCAAACGTCGCCGAAGACTTCGTCACTACTTCAAGCCAAGATCAAGGCCAATTGACATATGAGCAAGGGAAGTCCTTATCGTTGATCATGTTGAACCTACATTTCGAATGCAAAGTATTTCAATTCAAGTTATTACTTGCATGTTTATTATTATTTATGAAATACTATGTTAAAGGTTGATACCTAGTTATGCCCAAATTTGATTATTATTATTCTCCTCCTTGATTGTTGATATCCCTTATACCTTATCACCATAAGGATAATTATTACATGAGTAAAACTCTCGTTGGTTAAATGAATATGACTATTGGTTGTGCTTAAACACTGCAAAGTAATTGAACATGAATAGGACACAAACATTGCTATAACGAGAACTTGGATACATCTGAACCGTAGTGTGGTAACATGGGTTACTACTAGAAACAGGAAAATTGATTTACAAATGGTTGAGACTTGGACGAGTGGTTGGTATGAGATCGGTGCAGTGTGCATGTAGTGGGTTGGTGGATTGTCTCGCCTGAGTCGATTAAGGACTGAATCATGTGTCGTATTTCAAACTACTAAGTTATGCAACCATAAGTCTAGTATGTGATAGACCTAACCAATAACTTTACTTAGCTTTGGCATGAAAAATGCTCCCCTGGTTACTTATGCATTCGAGAAGGGTTGTGACCATGGATCAAAATCTAGCAACCGATGGTCCTCATACGAAAAAACCGGATGAAATTCGTTTGAATTTGTTTAAAAACCAAATTTTGAAAACTAGAATTTAAAGGGCATTCCGTCGACCGACCGTAATGCCGCAGTAGTGGGATTTTGATCCATGGTTGTGACTCTCTAGCAACCGATGGTCCCTCATTGAAAATGTACAGGTTAAGGGAGGGAGTTCCGGTGTTGAGGAGTTCCTCACGGAGTGGGTCTAGTGTCGAGTCTGGGTATTGGAAACAACCATGTTATGATTGTCTCCACTGCACGCCCAGGGAAGCGTGTCATGGTTGACATTACGAGATTGATCATATCTCGTGGGTAAATCTGTACAACCTCTACAGAGTGTTTAAATATATTCGAATAGCTGTGCCTCCAGTTATGGGCATTGTGAAGAAAGTCACAATTGTTGGTTTTATTAAGTTAAAATTGTGAACTAAAACATGTTGGGTAAACATGTCGGTTGTGATTTGCAACGTGCTTGTTAAGCATGGTCGTTGTGAATGAGACATGTTGGTTAAGAACGGTCGCCGGAAGTTGGAACACGCTGGTAAAGCATGGTGGTTGTGAATTGCAACATGCTAGTAAAGCATGGTTGTTGGGAACGACGACAAGCTGGTTAAGCATGGTCGCCGAGACTTGGTCATGTTGCGTAAACATGGTCGAGGTAATAATTGCCTACACAAAAGAAACTTTGGTTTTGAAGTTAAACATGCTAAGTCATAGGTTTGGAAAGTAATGATAGTATTTGAGAAAACTTGTTTTATGCTAAAATAAACATACACTCCATCCCTTAGAAGCGTTGCATCCATATAATTGCATTTGCAGTGAGGGCTTGCTGAGTACCTTTGTACTCATAGTTGCTCAAATATGTGGATTCAAATTACGAAGCTGACGAAGATCTAATAATCCTCCATTAATTAAATTATTTATCTATAATTGTTATTATAGATAGCAATACCTTTATGTTATTCATAAAGATACCCCTTATGGTTAATACAGGAGAAGTTTAGCCGAGTAGTCGTAAACTATTTCCAAGTGCAATACTTCATGCAAATGTTCCAAAACATGATGCATGCTGATGATATACATAATAATTCAATTTAATAAATTGAGGATGTGACAGTATTTCATCAAACGACAAGGTGCCTCTTGGCGTGAATAACTATCACCTCTTCATGCGCTATATAAGGGGGTAAAGTTGGCGGACAGAGGGAGATCAGAAGCAAATCGATCAGAGACACAATCAATAGATAGGACTCGTTAAGTCCTAGTTCTAGTTATTTCTTCATTATTGTAAGGCATAGTCAATACAATAACACATAAGTAGAGTTATTATTATCTCAAGAGAAAGCTCGAACCTGTCTAAATTCCATGTGTCTTATTATGTGTAGATCTAAGTTAAGGAAAGTCCCCAACATACATTCGAAAGATCGGTACTAAACTATCGACGGAGGCCAAAGACCTGATATTAATATTTCTATACATCCGTCTATGGGAATGATGAAGACGACAATAACTAGAACCCAACCCTAGTCTGTTTGCATGTGGCAATGCATGGAGGCCTTGCTCTTATGATGTTCTTTCCATTGCTACTCAATTTTGCTGCTACTCTGTAAACTTTGGCTCTAAGGCCTATTTACCATGTTCTGTAATAATATTTAAATATTTTTTTTATGTATGTGCATTTATGGATGTGATATTCGTCTATAACTGTACTGTGTGAGCTATCTACTAACCATGAAATTATCTCATAATATACAGAGGGTTTGGATGCAAATCTGGGTCCCCACAAAACACCACGTTTTTCTTTTGCAGGTCAGTAAGAGGTCGACTGATAACTCCGAAATGCCTCACAAATTTTTCTATAATAGCCAGCCAAGCCAAGGAACCCTCTCACTTCTTTGACTTGTCGTCAGTGGTCACTCCTTCCTCGCTGATTACGTGCCCAAGGTAGGTGAGGCTGGACCGAGCAAACGAGCACTTAGACCTCTTGATCTTAAGTTTGTGACTTGAGAGAATATCAGACACTTGCCTTAGCTTCACCACATGTTCCGGAAGTGTTTTGTTGTATATCAATATATCGTCAATGAACACCACCAGTACACCCTTCCTCAATAATGGCACCAAGATGGTATTCATCAACCCCTGGAAAGTTGTTGGAGCGCCAGTCAAACCATAAGACATTACGCGAAATTCATAATGTCCATGGCGCATCTTGAACGCCGTGTTGTGCTCATCCTCTGGTGCATCTGTATCGGATGATAGCCCGCTCTCAAATCTAGACCAATGAACCATTGTGATCCAGCGAACTCGTCTAACAATTCATCAATGACGGGAGAGTATAACGATTCTCGGCAGTGGGTGCATTCAGATCTCCTCGCCACACAGGGTTGAACAAGATGAGTAATTCCTCGCCTTCGCAGCATCCCCAACATGTGTTGCCAATCACGACCGGCCTGATCTCCTCCACCGAGGCCTTGATCTCGGCGTCGGCGCCTTGGACTTGCAGCTATTTGATAGACTCGCCCTGGGCCTGCGTGAGCTTCTCTAGTGGCTGCTCCATCTCCTCACTTTTCAGTTGAGCTCGTGTCTGATAAGCAGAGGCTCCCACGCCAGCTCGCTGATCCGGACCGCACCCGGCACTGAGGCCGCAGACGGTGCCGTGACAGTGACACCGACCTCGATCCATTCCTCAAGGAAGGAAGGAAGGAAGGAAGGAAGGAAGGAAGGATCCCTGTGCCATCTCGAAATGTCGGTCGAATCTAGCTCAAGGACCGAATCGAAGGCGCAAGAGGCTGGATGGGCTTTGGGCTTCTATATGGGCCGCCATTTTCCTTTAACTAAGGCCCATAAGACATGGCCCAAGAAATTCCCAAGCAACTCCAAAATTGGGTGGGCCCTTTAAACAACGAGCCACGCCACGAACCCTCTCCTCCCAACTAGCCCAAATGAGCCCAACACCCGGCCCCCGCCGTCTCGCTCGCGCTCCCGCCGACCCGCTCCCGACGCTCCTCCGCCGCCACAGCCCGCTCCCGCTCCCGCTCCCGCCGCGCCTCTTCGGGCAGCTGCACGCGCTCGTCCTCTCCTCCGGCCTCGCGCGCCACTCCCCACACTTCTCCCTCCTCCTCCGCCTCCCCTCCTCCCTCCCCGTCTCCCACCGCCTCCGCCTCCTCCTCTGCTCCCCGCTGCCCCCCACCGTCTTCCTCGCTAACTCCATCCTCCTACAACCTCCTCTCCACCTCCCCTCTGCCCTCTCCCTCTACTCCCTCCTCTTCCTCTTCCCCTTCTCCCCGCTCCGCCCCAACGCATTCACCTACCCGCCCCTCTTCCGCGCCTCGCCTCCCGGCGCCGCCCTCGCGCTCGCAACCCATTCGCTCAAATTCCTCGGCGCCCGCGCCGCCTCCCACGACCGCGTCCTCGGGGCCGCTCTGCTCGACGTCTTCGCCCGCTGCGGCAGGATCGCATCCTGCCGCCGGGTGTTCGATAGGATCGTTCAGCCAGACCTGCCGGCGTGGAACGCGCTGCTGTCCGCGTACGCGCGCCGGGCCAGGGACGCGTCGTGCGCTGGCTCGGCGGCGGAGGTCCTCCACTTGTTTCGTCGGATGATCTCCTTGAAGGTCGGGCCGAACGAGATCACGCTCGTCGCCGTCATCGGCGCGTGCGGAGAGCTCGGCGCTCTCGGGCACGGTGTGTGGGCGCACGCCTATGCTCTCAAGCGCAGGCTCGCCGTGAACTGCTTCGTGGTCACCGCGCTTGTGGAGATGTACGCCAGCTGCGGGAGGCTGGACCTGGCCGAGCAGGTGTTCGCTGCCGTTGCGGACACGGACACGCGATGCTACAATGCCATGCTCAAGGGCTTGGCCGCCCACGGCCATGGTCGTGCTGCGCTCGCCTTGTTTGGCAGGATGCGCGGCGAGGGTGTCCCAGTTGATAGCGTCACGGTGCTGGCCGTGATGTGCGCGTGCGCCCATGCTGGATTGGTCGATGAAGGGCGGCGATGCTTCAACAAAATGGAGGTTGAATTTGGGATTGTGCCGAGGATTGAGCATTACGGATGCATGGTTGACATGCTGGGCAGGGCAGGTCATCTTGATGATGTCGAGAAGCTGATCCGGGGAATGGACATTCCACTAAACTCTGCGGTATATAGGTCTTTGATCCGGGCTTGTGGGATTTATGGCAAGCTGGAGCTTGGCGAGAGGATGGTCGGAGAGTTGATGAAGCTCGAGCCAGAGCACAGTGGAAACTACGTCCTGCTGTCCAACTTTTATGCGAGGATGAGCCGATGGGAGGATGCCAAGAAGGCGAGGAAGGAGATGAAGGCCATGGGCATTGACAAAAGCCCAGGGTCAAGCCTCCTGGACATCAACGGAGTTCTCCACGAGTTCTTGATGGGTGACAAGACGCACCCTGCCTCCAAGGACATATATGCCATGGTCGAAGAGATTGAGGCCAGATTAAGTGAATGCGGGCACAGGCCGAGCACCACGGTGGTGCTGTTTGACGTCGAGGAGGAGGACAAGGCGGCCGCACTGTCCTACCACAGCGAGAGGCTTGCCATTGCCTTTGCGCTGATGGCTTCTGCCCCAGGCGCACCCATCAGGATCATCAAGAACCTCCGGGTGTGCAGTGATTGTCACGAGAGCGCAAAGATTGTCTCTCGGGTGTACGGCAGAGAGATTGTCATGAGGGACCGGACCCGGTTCCATCACTTCAGAGATGGGCTGTGTTCTTGCGGAGATTTCTGGTAACTACTCAGTCGATTGTGTGGTGCATGGTACATTACAATGTGTTGTAGATTTATATTAAGTCGACCTCTAAAAAGTGTTACTCTTGGTTACAGATAATTAAGTCGCAACCTCTAAAAGGTGTTACTCAGAACTCTGTAACCAAGTAGTCTGGGTGGTGTAGTTGGTTATCACGCTAGTCTCACACACTAGAGGTCCCCAGTTCGAACCTGGGCTCAGACAAATCTTTTTCCTTTTTTTCCCAACAGTCAACAGTGTAGCATTGCTCTTTTTTTATCACAACATATGATAACATCAAGCAGCAAATTAAAAGGTGGTCATTTTTGTCTTCCATGTAGAGAAGCAAGTAATAATACTACAGGAACTAACAGCACATAGTGCTAGATAGCTATTGCCTTATTGGCTTAGAACATTCTAGTGCAATATTTACATGTGACAGACTTACATTACAAAGACTGGGAGTAGTGGAGTACACATTGGCAACGCAAACCACAAAAGTTGAGAGCCTTATGCCACATCATTTCAGTGGTTCTGCATTCCACAAAATACCCACTTCGACAAAAACTGAGCCCCCTCATGCCACCACAGCATTTCATTCATTCTGCATTCTAGTATTAGTTTGCCTCTTTGCTAGCAGCATCCAAAATACAGAGATGGTGGCTCCCTTACGAAGTACTCCACTACTATATGCAATACAGTGTGCACGGAGCAACACAATAACCTGACAAGGCAAGATAACAAGATAACAACATTAGGCAACCAAAGGCCAAATTGAACTTGCCAACATTGGTTGTTTAGTTCGTCAATATTAGATACAGTGACAAATGAAGAAGAATATAATATGTCAAGTTTAAGTTGCTGATGGGTTCTTCCCAATGTACCCAAGCATGAGGGCCAATTGCCTTATGTAATGTTCCTAGTATATTACAAGGCTTTAGAAAAAATGCAAAGAAGGGTACAAAAGGGTGGAATAAAAAAAAAGATGACCCCTTCTTTCTTCCTGGGCACTACCGATAAATATTATTTCTTTCCACGTTAGGTTGGCTTTCAGATGTATATCATTTATTATATGAAACCAAAAAGAAGAATGAAAAGAAAGTTGTATAAAGATGGAGGAAAAAATTATGATGTGCAAAACAAGACAGGGGGTACATTACAAGGGATAAACACCTGAAAAGGAGACCAACGGCCACGGCTTGAAGGAAGAACGATGCTTAGAGGAGAAGGCACCTATTGAGGTAGAGAGAAACTGGACTAAGGAGAGGAACTTGAGATTAATTCATCTTCTTGCTTGAGAATAACGATTACAATATGCCTCCTTATATAGGGATTTCTAACCATTATGGATAAGATTAATCTAAATAATATATAACTTAACTAATAGATAATATGTCAAACAACTAATCCTTATCTTAGGAAACTAATAAAACTTTTCAGGAAATAGATAACTTGGCAGGGAAGAAGACATCCTCTGCACGCGGGTCTTCTGCTACAACACCTGTGAGTCCTGTTTGTACAGTAATTTCTGCACATGGCACCTTATCCTTATGGGTGCAAGAGCGACCTAGAGTTCCGATGAGAGTTGTTGCCTTGTTCATGTCATTGGAGCTGAAATTCTCATACATTTTTCAATTGTTAAGCACTCTGACGAGTGTCAGGAAGGATGAATGAGCTACTCCTACAACAATCCATTCTTCTATACAAATAGTCTACTGGTATTGTCAATCTTATTGAGGAATGGAGGGGCAAGAATCAACATTTATTTTAGTTTAGAGTGAGCAGATTTAAAGTTGGTTAAAAAGGTAGACAAACGATAAATTGCTGAGCAGAGTCAGACCATAATAAATTACATTGTAAAAAAACTTCGTAGATTTCGAGAAGTTGTGCTATTGTATAGTATGTGACAACGCGTTCCTTTCTTGCCCATAATAACTAAAGACCAAAGTTGCACATAATAATAGACAACAGAATTATGTGATGTTCAAATATACCTTATGTAATAAGTTTGACCATTAAACTACAAATCGAGTTCATAAAAGTTTCCTTCTGGAAAAAAGTTTAACATTAACTACAACTCGAGTTCAAGAAGACACCAACGCGTGACCAGAAATAAAAAAAAGTTGGATGAAAGAGAAAGGTGGGCGGTGCAAAGAGATGACAATGGCCCTTACCTGCTTTACTACATTAGTTCATGCATGCTCAGCATGTCCTTTATCAGAAAGAACCTCGACAATTTGTAGAGCCACAGAGGCATGGCTTGAGTTTGCAAGCATTAATAAATTTTCCCTCAATGCCAGGAGGAGCTCCTCTTGTACCATAATCATAGGTCAGCTCAGTCATGGGAGGAATATGTTTCATTGCGAAAAACATGATATGTGGGTAACTGTCATCGCCATGGTCATACTGTACGGCTTGCCAAAGGAGATTTGGGGAACAGCTATGGTTCAGAAAACGAGCCACATTGCCTGAATTTTTTGCACTTATGACAATAGGTAGTTGCTTAAAGCTCTCAGTTTCGATATCCATACTTGTTTCTTCAAGTAATTCTGCACCCAGATTCCATCTTAAAACCTTATCGCTGAGCCATGATGTGCGAAAGATATATTCATCTTCCTCACCATCCATGTTCATTGCTGTTTCGTTAATGACTTCACCAGCATACTCACAAATGAATGTACCAGCACGGATGGGATCCCAAGATCGGAGGCCCCATCCACGATCCCCAGTCCAGAAAACCTCAAAATTCAGTCTAACACCCCTCTGTGTCAGCCTGTTTCGACAATTTTGAGAACACTGACAATTAGAAGAGCACTCATAAATCCTAGGAATGTGCTTCACAAGCAATCCGGATGAGCTGTATGGAAGATCACCACCATTCTGCTGTGCACATGAACAATTAGTATCACCAGGCAAGCACACACTAGGACACTTGCAACTTTGTAATGGTTTTTTCTTACTAAGAGGCCTCAAATACTTCACTCCATTTACATAATCGAAGTGGCTTGGTCCTTTTTCATCATCATCATCATTAACAAGGCACACAGGTAGGTTCTCAATCTTTGATGATAAATCTAGCAGTATAACCTTTTCTCTCGTGGCAGGATTTGCTTTCCACTTCTCCGTCATCTTCCAGAGTGAAATTCCATCAGGCTGCCCCGGCTCCCTTCTCAGCTTGTACTTGAAAACATTAAAACCATTCTTTGCTTTGTCCACCCAAGAATCTTCAACGTGATAAAGTCCATCGTAAATATAAATTTTGCCAGAGTTACAGAATGGGTCCTGTGCGCTGCGCACAACCCTGACCTGATTCTTCTTGTTTGTGCTGTTCATGAGAGCAAGGTTACCTCTCTCAAGGTTCTGGTCATGCTTCTCCTTGTGCCGACTATTGCCTCCCTGGCCTGTGTACACCAAAATGTCTGTGTCATCGTCGTCATTCTCATAACCACCAGATGATATAATGCAGACAGCAAGAGTCTCATCTTTCCCAACATGCCTAGCAGGCATGTAATCAATGCCAGCCATAGCAGGTGCATGTAAACCCACAATGCACATCTCAATCCTAAAGAAGAAAATATCTCCAATTTCAACACCAGGCACAGATCCTACTATCTTAAGATTATTGATTCTCAGGTTATTCTGCATCATGAGAGCACCAGCCTTCAAGTCAGCCCGCTTGCTTGCATCCTCCTTTTCATCCAATTGCAGGATGCGACGCCGGAGTGAATCAAACATGATCATGATTGCTTCTGCTGAATCCTTTGGGTTGTCTGATGAGGAGGGCCAGATGACGAGCTCTTTGTTGAGGCTCCTTCTTATCGACCTGCGCTTGATGTTGGCTGCATTGGAGTCCCCGGCCTGTTGAGCCCTCTTGGTTGTCTTCACTGATGTTGGTTTTTTCTGTTCGCCAAAAGGCTCGTAATCTTCATCTGAGGATTCATCTTTATGTCGTGGCGTGGGAAATGCCACAGAGATTGGCGTAGCCTTTAGAGGAGTCGGTGATCCTGGTAAAGGCCGAGCAAATGAAGCTGGAGCTGGTTGAGGCCGTTCTGAAGAGGTGCAGGGCCTGAATGGTGTGACATAAACTAACAGTGGATCCGTTGATTGAGTTGCCACATCATATCCCATAGGAGTAGGGAACATCGGCGCTAGTGAGAGCAGTGGCTTCAGCTCCAGGGGCCGCTCGTCATTTTCTGCTTCACCTTTCGAGTTCTCCATGGTGAACTCCTAGCAGTAGTATTGAACAATGGTAAAACCAAGATTAATGAACAGTCTGAACTTTTGTGATGGTAGCAGTATGAAAATGGCGTGCGAACTACGATTACCAAGTAGAATATGTTTGGAAGTTTATGCACTATAAAATACTCAAAATGGATATAGATAACCAATTGTTTAGCGTAATATATGGGAGAATAGAGATAACAAACAAAGAACAACAAATAAATCTGTAAATTCAGAAACCAGCGTACTTCTAAACTGAAAGAATAGGACCACAATATCTTGTGAAAAGCAGCAATCAAAAACAGAAAGTTTGCATATTTTGATCACTAATGTGTTAGCTGAGTACTGATAACTCACACTTGTGATGACGAGATATATACATAGTGGATGTGATCTCACAAAAGCATTGATATTTCAGCATGCTATATGTTCCCAATTACTATATTAACCAAGCATCAAACTAAAGGAAGGATGAAAAGAAATGCATTGCAAAGTTGAGGAACCATAAAAGAGTGGCTATTTCTTTCAAAAAAAAA
Organism: Hsuehochloa calcarea; assembly: GCA_036346395.1. NCBI lineage: Eukaryota > Viridiplantae > Streptophyta > Magnoliopsida > Poales > Poaceae > Hsuehochloa > Hsuehochloa calcarea. The sequence goes on along the minus strand of CM070616.1, from coordinate 3,864,217 downwards.
AAGGCAATCTAAACCTGAAATCTTCAAGCAGCCATCTACTGTCACACACCAATAATAACACTAGAAAAATCACAGTAACTTGCCACAAAGATGATAAGAAACTAAAAATTGCAGAAAATTAACTAGTAAGGACAAGGGAGAGAAAGGATGATTGGTAAGCATCAGACGAGGTATAACCTTGAGGATGTCGTCCAAGCAAACTTTGTCTGCTGAAACACTTGTTGGCTTTTAGAAGTGGGATAAAAAGGCAGCAGTACTATTGGAGTCTCTCCTCGATGAAGTCGTCTGGACGTATACGCGTATATACCCAGGCAGTCGTGTCACTAAGCTCAGCCTCACCTCACAAAGTGTGCTTCCCCTATCCACCGTTGGATCAGTCTTGAGATGCGCGCCCACTGGAATTAGCTGGAAACGACTAAGCACTAAATGGTGGCTGCTAAACTGAAACAGCGTTGTAGTGGTAGTATTCCCTTTATGGCTGGATGGTAAAATTTCTGAATTTTTTTTTAAAAAAAATAACTCACTTTTTCATTAATATGACAAAAATAAATTTTAAAAATAATACTCTGTCGTCGATTCATTTGGCGACAAGACTCTGTCATCATCTGAATTGATGACAGCCTCACTAATTCATTTGGTCATTTGGTGACAAGACAATGTCGCCAAATGAATTGACGACCGAAGCTTTCCATCAAACTATCGCTAATTCATTTAGCAACATAGCTCTATGGCCGAATCATTTGGTGATAGAAAACAAACGACAGTCTTGTCAACGACAGGAGCTTCCCATCAAACTATCGCCAATTCATTTAGCAATAGAGCTCTATCGCCGAATCATTTGGCGATAAGAAACAACCGACAGTCCTATCACCGATTCATTTGGCTGATAAGCTCCTATCACCAAATCATTTGATGTCAGAAAGTCTATTCCTAATTGAATTGACGACAGAAACCCTATCAATTGACGACATAGTATTTTTTTTGTATTTTTTTGTCAGCTATTTGTTTTTGTCACATTAATAAAATGGTGAGTTATTTTTTAAAAAACAAATTTCTGAGACGTTATTACATCAGCAGGCCCAACTCATTTCACTTCAACCTCGACAGCACATTCTGCTCAAATCTCTCATTGTCTTAGCTTCTTTTCAGGTCATCAAATCAAATGTGATGAAAACATAGTAGCATTTTAATCACCTTCTGCCATGGGCATATGTTGCGATAATCTCACAAACAATAGTGTACCAGAAAAAAGACAACAAAATTCATGTTGTAGCAAAAGACATGTACGCCTTTTGGTTTGCATCATCAACTCCAGTACAAACTACATTTCGATGCAGAGGAAGACCTATGTGATTTTAGTTATTGCTACTGAATCGCTGCATGGTGAGCATCTTCAGTTCCACAAAGCGTTTTGCGCAGTTGGACAGGCACGAGGTTTCGCTGTGGCTGAAGTTGCTTCCGATGCTCCCGGTGATGCACTTGTCCCAGCAAACATCAGTGAGCTTTGCCACAATCTCGTTTGCCATGGCCTTCCTCTTCTCCTCCTGCAGAGAAAAAAAATGTGGTAATTAGATTTCTATTGAACTAACAATCACCATGGCCGGCAGTCTGCTTGAGCAGGGGATTTTGAAAACAGAAAATAAAGGTATGAAGCTTAATCGCAAATGCTACAAAAGATATGCGAGGATCTTCAGCATATAAGCAAACCAACTTCTGCCCATTCACAGTACCAGAAAACCATGATGAAGATCCCTGCAGCATGGTACATGAAAATCAGCGTTGCTTCATTCTGTTATTATTCAAATTTGACCATGGCGCCTACTATTGTTTTTTTCTTCTCTCAAGATGGGTTGCACAAGTGTAAAATGCAAACTTTGATGCTATTTCTAATCTAATAGCTTTCCTGTGCATAATTCACCAGGAAAAGATCCTTGCAAAATACCACAAAACACTGCATGTATCAATTTTTCTATATGAAAAGGACCGATATCTCCTTCGTGTCATCCCATCATCTTTTCTCTCTGCTTGTATTGGGTTATATTATGCAAACTTTGATGTTATTTCAAACCTAGCAACTTTTATGTGTGTGTTTCACCAAGGAAAGAACATGGCAAAATAATACACAAATCAAATTTCCATCCTGTCGCCATCAGGGATGCGGGTCATAAATCACTTAAAATGCAAGGATATTAAGCATCATGTTCTTCTGGGAAATAATGTGCATCAACATAGTTTAGTACCAGAACAGGCGAGCATTGATTATAAATGTGCACGAAGTAATAGGTCAGTTCCATTATATGAATTACAGATGCATTTGGGGTTTATGATTGTTCTAATTTCAGCAACTACCTTATGAGCTAAACTGTTTCTCTGATACCATGAGGCCAGTTTCAGCTTCCTCTGAACAACCATAGTCATTAACTATAGGTTATAAAAAACCAGCTAGGATCACAATTTCAAGTCTGCTCGGTTTAGGTGGTAAAAACCTGGCAAGTAAAGGACATCCAGCCTTATAGGAATAAAAATTCATTAATTGCCGAGGGCAAACAGGCGGCGCCTGAAACCAGGAAGCTTCCAGATGATTTAGTATAAGGTCAGGGTTAGGAGTAGTTCTACACAAGGATTTGGTTAAATTCCACTACAAGAAGCTTGACTAGATCCAGTTCTACGATGGGTTTGGGACCCTTTTAACAACTGAACCTCCATTATCAAGAAACATCACCTATACAGTGTGACGGGCACATCCACACGATACCTCTGGCTCTTCTGGAATACCATCAAGTTCCCAAACGCACCTAAAATTCTAGTGCCAGTTTACATCTCAATTCTAACTTACAGCACATCTCTAAACCCCGAATTCAGGGACACTCTTGCTCTTACCTAAAGAACTTTGCTGTTTCTGTACAGAATTTAAGTACACTGATGCATGCTGCTAAACAATGAGGAAAAAATCAACACAAATTCCACATAGAAGCTAATGGTTGGAACACAAAAAGGCTATAGTTAAGCCCAAATCTCTAATCTTTTCACTGCAGATGCTGAGCATATTGAGGCACATCGCCGAGTAGATCACAAAAGGTCATCGCAAAAACAAAATAGAAAACCCTGCACTGCAAATAGGCTACGAAAGCCATGGCTAGTAGATAAACGGAAGGGCCGATGGGTACCAAGAAATCAAGAAAATGTTTAGGTCTAGGTCAAGGTCCGAGTTTACTCTTCCATTATCTAAAAAGGTCAAGGTCATACAAACCACCTCTAAGAGCGCCTGCATGCGCTGGTTGTTAAGAGATGAAGCATCCATAGCTCGCTCCGCTCCCCTCCCTTCCTCTTCTGACTTATGTCTCCCCGCTCCTTCCCTCCCTACCCTAGTTCCCTTCCCTTGTTCGCAAGAAAGAAAGAAGGGTGTAGTGTAATCGAAGAGGCGGCAGCAGCTCATCGGGCCTGTTTGTTTAGAACTTTATAGATCTGGCCTGATAACCGTACTGCATGTTACTATCTGTTTCTTACGAAGAACCCTACTCCGGCCCAAGAATCTATTGTTTGGGCTGGGCCAGAATACCATCCATAAATCTCTATCTTTACCTCTATCTCTACTACTTAAATATTACAATCGGTGGTCATCTGTCCTCTCCATGGGTATGAGCTCCGTTGGATGGGCGAGACAGAAACAGACAACCCAGATAGCTTCGTGCGGCCCATGCCCCCACCACGCATGTGTCCCACTCGCGCAATCTCTCCCCACCCACGCTGGCCTCCTCTCCCACCCGAGCCACCCGGTCCCCCCACGAGCGCTCTCTTCCTCCCCTCGCCCACGACGCCACTGCCCCTACCACATCCGCGCCGGATCCGACCATCTAAGAGGTCAGCAAGCGCGGGCACCCCTTCTCCGGAACCCAAGGGGAGCATCGACGATGCCCTCGTTGGCGTCGTTGTCTTCTCCGCGGCCACCGGCGATCCTCACCACCACCTCCGCGCCTTCGCCGACCACCAGGCTATGCGAAGGTAACCTCCTTCGCCGACCACTCTCCCTCTTCGTCGAGCTTACGCGGCACGATCTCGGATCCCGGTCCGGATTACCTGCTTCATTTTTGGGGGTGGGGGGATTTGTGAGGTCTCAGATTATTTCTTGAGCTTTCTTGGTGCTAAAAGACATCGCCTTGGCCGTGTAGTAAGCTTAGCTTTTGATGCATCTCTCGATGGTGGTTGCATACCCCCTAGGAATGTGGTTTTGGATGGTGTGTACTGCTTCTTGATAGCGGTATCAGGGGTTGATCAGCTTTCCTTGCATTGATTTAGGCTTAATCTTATATCTGTGCCTCCTGTGGGCTCTCAGAGGGGATTCAGGCTGCAGATTTTGTGCTTGTTCAAGTCTCCTAGGTGTATCCCTAGAATGATTGTATTGTGCATTTGTGTAAACATATGGTTGTGTTCTTCGATCTTGTGCTTGATCGAGTTGTTGCTTTGAATCTCTTGATCGGTACGTGCAAATGTGATGAAAGACTTGATGAGAACATTCTACTAGTTGCTATCCTATATTGTTCAGTTTGTTTTGACTCATTGTCTATCTATTTTGATGCTTTAGTGTCTATCAAATTGTTTTAGCTGTGGTGGGCTGTCGTTCATGAAAAGAAAGGTATGATTTATGATTTAGTTCAACAGACAATACAATTTTTCTAAAAACACTCTTTTTCATATATATTTTTCATTGAAAGGTAATCATATTTGCAAAGGAACAACCTGATGAGTTGATACCTCCAGCCATTGATGCACTACTAAGAGTATATCAGTTCACAATTAATGATGATGGTTTAGACATAGGATCTAATTGTATGGTTGTGACACAGATTCTTACACCAAGTGAACAGGCAACAAGCCTTATTGGTGAGCAGGGTTCAATGATAAATTCTATCAAGGAAGCTGCTAAAACCAACATTCGTGTCCTTAGTAATTCCCTTACTCTGATGTACCTCTAAGATTTGTTTTCCACAATGGCTAATTCCTTCTATTGATATCAGTGATTGTCATAAAATATACATGTGGCTCTTTGATACACTTATATAGAGTTAGACTACTAGCAATCTCTCAATAAGCAACATGAATTTCACCTTACTTAAGCACGTAGTTCCTCAATTTGCATGGTAACTCTATTGCGGTAAAACTGAAATTCTGAATTGATCTATTCAGGGACCGGTTGGACCAGAACTAGGTAGAGATGCTCATCCTTTTCTCCAATTAGCTTGACGTGTGTAATTCGGGGAGACGTGACCTAGGTAATTTTGCCTTTTTATGGGTTTAAGCTTTGCATCCCAGATGTTTTCAGATTAAGATGTGACGAATTGTTGCTTTGTTTGAGCAAAATATATCCCTTCTGCAGATTGAAACACTAAACCCCATTTAACTCTGAAATTATTTGATTAAACTACAATAATTTTGTTTGAAATTGATGTTGTACATAAATAAACTGTGGGGATACTTTACTGCTTGTGCAGGGAATGGCCGTCGTTGCGCTGCTAAGGCATTTTTGACGCCCTTGCTGGTGAGAGAGATAGTTCCTCCTCCATCTGTAGATATGGTTTTCCCTGAAACTTATGAACTACTATTTTGGTAAGAGTTTGTGCTTGTTGGTTTAATTTCTTTTTGTGTGCTAATCGTCAACTCCACTTGTGTGCTGTGTGTAGTTGGGAGTTGGCATGTGTGTTGAGGGATACGAAGAAGAGAGTTGATTAAGCCGGCATCAAACTAATTGTTGTCGGCGTTGGCACTCTAGATAAAGCTCGTATTCTTGTTGAGCGTGTATGTAGTACGCTTCAATTTATACCTTATCTCTTACCCTCTTAACACACACGCCGTGAACTGTTCTAACTTATCCCTCTTGTCTGATGACTTGCTAGAAAAAAATCAATCAATCATGCATATATGTTTTCTCCAGAAATTTCAATGCCTGAGTAACTTTGTCTAAAATATGTTTAATGCAGTTGCCCTTTCCATTGGATTGCCTCTATGCAGATCCTGAACGCAAGGTACTAATTTGCGTGCTCACGCATTAATGAACCTATTGGATATTGCTATATTGTATGCTAGAGACTAACTATTTGAACATGATATTATGATTGAACTTTTGAGTATACTACTTTTTTTTCACATTGTATCTGTTGAACTTGTAAGTATCTCCCTATCATCTTATTGTCTGGATTGTACCAACAGAATCTATCCCATAAAAATGTGCAGTTAATATTTTGGAGAAAAGATTGTTAGAAATTATTTTTGTTGTGGCCAGTCAGAGAAATGTTAATTCATAAGATGCAAGTATTATTGGTGGCAGTTTATTCACAAGCGAAAGGCCTTCTATAGTTACAGAACATGGTATATGTCTTCTAATTGTAAAAATGTGCAATAATAAGTTGTTCCATAAGTCATGATTGCATTAGAAATGATATTTGCTGCAACTGGGATTGTACTTAATAAGTGTATGATGTATATCTTTTTCTCCTCTTTTTGAACTTAGATGTTAGATATCTAAGTGAGGTATATACATGGATATACCATATTTGGTATGTGAGGATCATTTATCTGTGGATTGAAATTTGATTATCCATCAAAAACATTTTCTTTCTTCTTTCTTATAGTTCATCAATCATCTGGTTAATCAGTTGGCTGCTCATCGGCTTCTGAAGATAGATTAGCAGCTCGAAAGATGAACAAAAAATTCAAGTGCATATTCATTGCTGAAAGCTATAGAAATGGAGCTACATAGCTACTTATCAACTGTCGGTGCCCGCCTGGTATTGCTTGTTGATTTTGTCTGTTAAGTCCATACATTGTTTAGCTTCTTGTTATTTTCACTTCTATATTCATTATTACAAATAGAGTCTATATTGCTCAAATGCATAGAACCAATATCATTTAATTGATCAAGCCGCATCTGAATTGCTTGAAGAAGGGTCTGTTGATGACCGTGATACTTTTCTCCACACCGTGAGGGATATTTTTAGCAGTCACTCAAGTAAGCAAACTTTGATTAATAATTTGTAATTACATTATCTACTAGAAGTTGGAATAATTCAATCATCTTTTCATTTTTTGTAGATGCTCAAGCGATGACACCAACATATGTTTCAACATATGGTTTTGTTGAAAATTTGATGATTGTATATTCAAGTGAATAGTATGCTCTCGGGCACGGTTAATATGCACTGCATACTAAAATTTTGGTTCAAGTATGAGTTTTCGTTGCAACGCACGGATAGATGACTAGTAACAAATAAACCATAAAAAACAAATGATACAGATGTTCACAATATACCACTGACGCCAGCTTCAAAATAAGTGACATATTGTTAATCATGTAGTTATTTAGTTGCTGTTTTTTTTTTTACTAAGCGTGGTAGGAAAAACGCAGCTTGCCTAGCCTAGGAGAGCTTGCATAATCAATCCGGGCAAGTGAAGGAAAAGAGGAGGAAGAAGTCCTCATCGACGAAACGTAACTAGCATGCAAGACTGACGCCATACTTCCAATCAATTCGATCGCGCAATCAGGGACGGATCTAGGGTACATGGGCCATCGTCAAGCGATACTGACGCCATCCAACCCGGCCCACGTAACCCCACAGTATATAGGCATATGACCCATTGTAATTTTTGCAACTACCCAGCCCGCAGCCCGCAGGTTTCAAGCCTCGCAATGCATGAGTGTGCGTGCAGTCTTGAAAAATTCTTTCAGTTTTGGCGGTTCCATTTCTCCTTGCGCGCGACGGACACGCAGCACACGCATGGATGAGTGCTCCTAAATTCTGTCTGTTTATATGCGCTGATATCTCCATGGTTGCTTGTGTCGAGAGCTAACACTTGTACCCACAAGAGATAATCATACTCGTTTCTCCACATGATTCCTTAGTCATGTAGTTGAGCGATCGTCACGATAACGTTTGAACTATCTTGCCCCTTCCGTCATCTCACCTATATGGGGTTACGCCATCGTTGCTAGCGGATGTTCACCTCGACTGGAGTAGTTGAGTCGCGGAGTCAACCTACCCTCGATGGTGGCAAACTTCACCGTGTTGGTGTCCCATTCAAGCAAGCCAGACGTCCCGCGCTGCACATTCCCTCTTTCCCACCATGCGAGACGACATTCAAGGTTTGAAAGTTTTACTAAGCCAAGTTGCACTTTGCAGACTTGCGGTTGTACTTGTTTTACACGGGAGGTCATGACAAGATTAAGTCCTTAATTCACCTGGACGGTTCATACCACATACCAACCATTCTCGTGCTACGTTCGCACCCACCATTCTTTCCATCCGTCCAGATGGGGTACTAGCAAGTTGTTTAGGGTTTTGGGAAGGAAAACCAATTAACGCAACACATCAGTCATCTACATCCCATGACCGCCAAAACCGCTTTTTTTATGTTTAAAGGATGATGATCGGGACATTTATTGTCCGTTGACTTAAGCAAGACTAGCATGTCGCTTAAGTACAACCTATACTAGTATTACCATATATTTACTAGGGTGACAAAGGATACTGGATTCAATTATCAAAGGATGGCTTAATAAGTAATTAATCAACAAATGGGCAATTAACTACCTTAAGCTTTAACATATCATTGTTTACAAAATTAAAGCATGCAACTTTGCTATTTTAAATAAACATAGTTTGCATAAAATTGTAGGTTCGGAATGATCAAAGTATTGACTACTTTGGTCGAGGTTATTGCGGCCTTGATCTTACTCGGGGCCTTCTCTCGCCGGGGTTTCAATTCGCCTGCGTCTTTATCCAAATCTTGATCCCGCTTGAGTCATTTGCCTCTTGGGACTCAGAGCCCTATTTACATAATACAAGCAAGAACAACAAATAAATCCAAAGAACTTCCAGAAGACCAAATATAAACAAAGCACTTTAAATAAGTTTTACGATGAACGAGCTGAAGAGACGAGATTCAATGAGGCGAGGAATGTTTGCGAGGTCAAGCGATTAGTGCAAGTACACGAGACAAGGGTGGAGATACTCGGTAGGAAAACAAGGGAAACAAAGTCGAATGAACTATCGCAGGATACTTCACTTTGGATACATTTGATCGGACAAGATTAGGATACACGATGAATTGGACGAACTTCAAAAGCAGCGGTAACACATTTTTAATGAAGACGACTTTTGAACGGGAATAAAAGAGATAAACAATATTTAGACCGAGCGAATCTTGGAAAGGATTACAAGATTAAAATACGGTTTCAAGTGTAGTACATCGAGATTAACGAGTTAATCTCGAATAGTCTTCAAAATATTTTGAGAAAATGCCGATTATTTTAAAGCATTTTACACAACGCGGAAAATTTGAATAAATAAGTTTTAACTAAAATAGACACGATTGCAGAGACGATTACGAAGGTCATTTGCATAACCTCGATTTCCCGAGATTTTACAAATTGCGCTCTTAATCGATAGCTCTCAACTAAAATCGAAAATGATAGTTCTACTAGTACTTGGCAATCGGCGAGTTAACCACTAACAACGGTTAATCGATTCATCGCAAGTCGTAGTAAAATCACGGAGAATAAATGTTTTGGAAACGTTTTCGCCGAAATGGATAAACTACTAATCGACCGCGTAACACAAAACAATACATACACAAATTCGCCATACAAACACCAACGCTATACAACACTTCCAATACACAAATCGATACACAAATTTATCTTAACATAAACTCAACTACTGCTCCATAACTACCCTGCACCACATACACAACATAATCGCAAAACAAAAGCAATACACATATTTTGAAAGCCAATCTTGGCTATTCAACTGCATACACAATATTCACTGCATACACAATTAGAATATCTGCAATATCGACATACAAATCTCAAAACACACTTCCAAATGCCGACTCCGCGACGATTCAAAGCATACACAAATAATCATACACAAATACACAAAACTACACTGCATACAAAACCACTGCTTCTCCGATCTTTGCTCTGCTACCTACTTGAGAGGCCATATGCCATAGAGAGAGAGAGAGAGAGAGCAGAGAGGAGAATCGGCGGAGCCGGCCGGTTGGACCGGAGGAGGCGGTCTTGACCAGGTGGGGAAGAAGAGAAGGAAGCGGCGGCGGGCTATTGCCCGGCAGGAAGATAAGGAGGCGGCGGCGCCAACGGCATGCACCGGGAGGAGGCACCAGGCACTGCAGGCTGAGGCTCACCGAGGGCGGAATGCAAGAAGCTGTGGAAAGGAGGCCGGCTGTCGGGGGAGGCGGCGAGCCGAGGCGAGGAAGGGCTTGAGGCGGCAGAGCTCTGGGCGGTGAGTGGTGGGAGGAAGGGTAAAAGGAGAAGCCCGGCTTTTATGGCCATGCAGAGAGCAAAGCCATCGCATTACGCATCAGATAAAGACAGACAGCAAAAAATCGATCGAACTCTCTCTCTCTCTCTCTCTCTCTCTCTCTCTCTCTCTCTCTCTCTCTCTCTCTCCCTTCTGTCGATGAGTGCTCCTAAATTAATCTCTGTGCGTTTATTGATGTGTCGAATTCATGACACCTAAGGCTGTGTGATCGATCGATGTCTTTGTTTGCACACTAACTTTGTTCAATCTGGAGTAGCTACTTGTTGCTAGGTTTGTATTGTACTATACAGGGTTTTTTTTTTCTTTTCTGGTAAGTATTTTTTTAACAGGGTGGCCGGTAAGGCCTAAAATCGGCCAATTTCGGCTGGAATTTTGAATTTTTTTTTTGGATTTTAAATTTTAAAAATATCAAATTTGAACAAAATTCGAGCAAATTTGATTTTTCTAGAACAAAATTCAACCAAACCGATTTTTTTCGAGGCCGATTTGTAATCCTACCGGCCCCCACCGGTAAATCCGGTTTGGCCGAATTTTTGATCCCTGGTACTATATATACTTTTGGTATTCATCTAATTGAAGTGAGATGTTCAGTTTATAATCAACAGTTCACATACTACAGTGTTGTCTAGCTGAGCTATCAACTTCCAGAACATAGAAGAAGGAAAGACCTATAATCTAGTCATGTATATTAGAACATTGGAATCTGTGGAGCTGACAGCTTCACTCACATGCTTGAGCTTCTATAGTGTGTATATTTTCCCTAGGTAAGAGGATTTTTAAATTGTTATTTTCTTCACTAACTGAAAGGATTTCATATTGCATTGTTGGAGAGAGATTGATGTCACTTGGACAAAGATAGAGTTGCAATATTAGCTCAAGGAACATGCAAAACTTCAAGACTTGAATTAACAACTTCCAAAAGGGGAGTAATATGGTTTGATCAAGTGTCACTTATGCCTTCAGACACATACAAGGTGCATTGCATTTTTATCCTTTGTCTTGCTATTACCTACAATCATATTATCCTAAAAAGAGAGAAAAACCAAGCAAGCACCCTTTTGTTAACTACCAAGCATATTTTCAATGGACACCCTCTTCAAATTATCTGTACCATCAGGATTATAAATTATCAATCATAATCAAAATCATCACCAAAATGTTGATTCAACAATTCTCATTGCCCACTAATAAGATCAAATCAAATAACTTGTCATATTTTATAGATTTTTTTTTTTGGGGGGGGGATCATCCTTTTCTAATGTGCCAGACCAAGTTTACTATGAGTGAGTTTACAAGAGACATTAATCAGCATTTTGTTCTACACATACAGGGCCACAGTTTTCGCAAGGAACTCATATATATGCTTGTCATAGCATCGAGAGTAGACAGTGGGTACGGAGTACCTTTTGTCATGAGAGACCAAAATAGAGGAGCCAAAAGCGTTATGCATATATTGAATAGTGAATGTGTGAATGCATCTCCCCTTACATGCCCTCTTGGTGCCATATATATAGGAGAGGGGGAAGGACATTTTCCTTCTTATCCCTCCATTACAAGAATGGAAAAGAGGGTATTTTGGTACATTTATACTGAGTATAGCTATATGTGCCTATATACATACTTATATTCCTCAGGGTTTACTAGGTATTTCCAACAGGCCTTAGGGGTTGGGCACCGCCGCTAAGACAATGCTTTTGGATTGAAGACCACAATTCCTACGATTTCCTGGTATTTGCTATGTTTTCTGATCAAAATCAACTATTGAAGGGGCTGCACGCATGTGAACTTCTAGCATGTTTATGATAATGAATTATATCCATTTTTTTTTGCTGAACTTCTACTGTGTATTCCTTTGCATTAGGGTTAGTCAGAAACTAGTAGTTAAGAAATTGAACTCAAACCTGAACATGCCCGCACTCATAAATTTTTATCAAGTCTGCCAAAGGAAGTACTAATGACTGACCTAGAACAATATAGTAGAAATACACTGTATATTCCTGTGTACTGCAATGCTTATGTTCGAAACCAACCTTTCGGTCTGTTTCAGATTTTTGTTTCCAGTAGAATGCAAATATTTTGATGGTTAAAAATCGAGTGACAAGGCCTGATGTGCAGACCATCTGAGACTTAACACATCCCTAATGTTGTAGCATGTATGAAGTTAGCTGACCAAAAAGATTAATCATGCAGATGGTTTACCCAGCAGACAATTTTTATCTTGTGGTGTAGTCCAGGAATCTTACACTACTTTACTTTGTAAGAATAAACTATATTGAGCGCACAGTTCTTGTTATTTTAGTGTTATATCCCAAGATATGGTTGCCCTGTTATTTACAAAAAATTTCTGTTTAAGAGTAAAACAACCATTGAGATCAGACCTTCATTGTACAACGCATTAATCTTCCTAGTCCAGATTAGCAGGGATGATGTTAATTGTTAGTAGCAAATTGACTTTATAAGTTATGTTAATTGTACAGCACAACACATAAATATTTAAGACTCTAGAGTAAAACTTTCAAAACTTACAATGGCATGTTAAACTGATAAGTGACGATTTTGCCCCTGATGGTCGTATATTTGCCATATGGCTACCACATAATGGATACCTTTTTAATATATTCTAGACAGAGATGAGTTGAAATAACCAGACATCGGGTGGTGTAGGCCCTTTGACACTGCTCGTTGTCTTCTTTGATTTTGAAGGCGACTTCTTGTGATGTAACGGAAATTTTTCCCTTCTTAAATGCATTGCAAGCAATTGTTGGGCATCACTATACTGCTTTTGTTGGCTGCATTTCTATATGCATCATTATAGTTCTCTTGCTTATCGACATCCTTGGATGTTGGATAGACAGAAAGTATCTTAGAACTGACTATGCAATGATCTCATTCCAGGTATTTGTTAGTGAGTATGCTGTTAATGATGAAAGGGATGCTGGTAAGGGAAGTCTTCTTGCTTCATTGGCAGAGGCTGCTTTCCTCCCAGGGTTAGAGAAGAATAGGTGATCTTCCTCACTCCTTTTCTTGGGATGTGGGGAAATAGCACTCATGCATATGGTTGTCTTTGTATCATGTGTCCCGGATATTGTATCATGTGTCCCGGATATATCTCGACACTGGCGAAGGTGAACACCTAACTCCATAGGAGTATCCACTACTGTGTTGATCGATGAGACAAGCACGAGTAAGGATATCTGAAGGTACTCTGGGAGATAGTAGCCCTCGGTAAGTGATCTCAATCCCAAGGAAGTAACGAAGAGGCCCAAATCGGACATCAAGAGCGCTCCATGAGACGCTCCTTCACAAAGGCAATGTCTTGAGAGTCATCTCGATGTGATCATGTCATCCACATAGAAGGAGGGCGTCGGACCCGTGGAGAGGTGTGAACAAAGAGAGCGGTCGTGAGCCTTGCGGCGAGCCGGCAGGTGACAGAGGAGAGTCAAACCAAGCACGCGGGGCTTGTTTTAGCCCATAGAGAAAGAACGAAGGCGACAAACCAGACCATCGAGGGACAGAGAATACCCGGTAGTGCATGTAGACCTCCTCGCAAACTCGCCATTGAGAAAGGCATTCTTAACATCCAATCGAGAGATGGGCCATTGGCGACAGAGGCCGCGGCAAGGAGAGTACGACGCGGTGGTCATGTGAGCAACGAGGCGAAAGTCTCATCGTAGTCGCGACCATGCTCCTGCTGAAAACCACGCGCTACAAGGCGAGCCTTGTAGCGCTCAAGAGAACTCATCCGAGCGAGTATTTATCTTGTACACCCATATACGTGATAGGAGTAACATGCGCGAGCAAGGGCACAAGATCCCAAATGCTAGTGCGCTCCAAGCGGCAATCTCCTCGAGACATCGCATAGCTGCCACTCGGGGTGCAGCGAGCCTCACTGATAGGTCGTAGGCTCGAGGAAGAGCAGTGGCGGCAAAAGCCGTAAGCAGCGCGGCACGATAGTGTGGCGATCACGAAGAGCATATCGGGAGGAGAAGACGAGCCTGGACCCGGCAATGATGGAGAGGAAGGAGGAGGCCGAGGACGCGAGAGTAGTGCAAGGGTAAAGATGGAGCCTCAACAAAAGAGTGAGAAGGAGAATCCGGTGGGGCGGAATAGATGGAGCCGGAGGGAGTAGATGGAGGATGAGGCAAAGCGGTGGTGGAAAGGTGAGAGTCGGGAAAAATCGAAAGGAGATCGACTCAAGAGGGAATCCGGGTGACAGGTGGGGAATGAGGGAGTAATGGGCGGGACTCGTCAAAAGTGACATCCAGAAATCCTCATCCGACGAGCAACGGGTCATAACAACGATAACCCTTATGCTCAAGGCTAGCCAAGAAAAACACACTCAAGCCGGTGAGCGATCGACAATGAGCGCTCACGAGGTGGAAGAAGCGAAGCAGAACCACACCAAAGCTGCGAAGATGATTGTACTCGGGCTCGACCAAAAACGCTCAACGAGTAGAACCACGAAGAAGCGTTAGAAGGTATGGAGTTGATCGTAAAGCGGCGGTAAGGACACCTCGGCCAAAGTGAGGGGAGCAGAGGAGGCAAGCATGAGGCGCGGCGGTCTCAAGCAAGTGACGATGTTTACGCTCGAGAGACACCATTACGAGCGTGAGCACGGACAAAATGCGAGGAAGAGTGCCACCTTTCTGACAAAAGCAGCGCAAAGCGGCGAGAGATACTCACGTAGTCGGCCACGAAAAACACGAATGACCCGAATCAAGCGAGTCACGAACCATGGTGGCGAACATCGATAAATAGAAAGAACCCGGTGCGCTTCGGACATGAAGTAGATCCAAGTATAATGAGAATAATCATCAATAAAGATCACATAATAGCGATGACCCCTTTCGAAGCGAAGGGCCGGGACCCCAAACATCGAGTGAACAAGATCAAAGGACAAGTAGAAATAGAATCACTAGTGGGATAGGGAGGCTGCGGTGCTTGCCAAGCTTGCAACCCATACAATGTAACGATGTGTCCCCGAAGCAGACCCAAGAACACCACGACCAACTAAAGGCGATGAGCCGCGAGCCACAGAGATGACCGAGACGATGGTGCCATTGAGCAAAAGATGTAGTGGAGGGCGGGCAAGAAGCGGAGGGAGTGGTAGTGGCCATCTGTTTGGTGGAGTCGGCGGAAGGAAGATGAAGCGGTCGAGCTCCCAAAGACAGCCTGCGAATCACATGTAGAGGGCGATGCAAGAGAGTCCACTGTCGGCGGTCACGAACACAACAAGAGTCGAGACTCAAGAACAACACGACGGTTGTGATCGGTGATCGACCAGGTAGACATAAATAGCATAATGGTGAGGAACATGAGAGATGCGAGAACATGAAAAGAAGAAGTGGAAAGGATGCCTCGGCACCATAACGAAGAGGTACCATCTGCTGATCTGACGATTGGAAGAAAAATCGGTGGACCGCACGGAAATAAGGTGGGTAGAATCGGTGTCATGTGAAAAAGCACGAGTCCAAGATCCACGGAGACAAGGTACTGGCGAGGGAGGAGGCGGAGGCGGAGGAAGGCTGCTGAAAGCAAGAGCAGACAAGCGAGCCGAAGTCAGGAGGATGAAAGCGGGCAAGTGAAAGCGAGCGATGAGAAGGCTGGCGTGTGGCGTCACGGGAGAACCTACGGCGAGGGGCCATCCACGAGGAAGGAACCTCGAGCCCTTGGGGACGTCGCCCGACGACTCGGTCCCTCCTCCGCTTGTAACAATCCTCGATACTGTAGCGGCCGCGGCAGTAGGTGCGATGGAGACCCATGATGAAAGCAATGACCCTGGGAGGCTGAAGAAGGGTCACGATCGGTCTTGAAGAGGCGGCAAAGGCGAGATCTTGAAGCGAACAAACAGTGCATCCGAGCCATACCACGGTGGCGAGTCTCCTCAAGCCGCACACTCGTGAGGCCTCCACCAAGCTCGGTAGCGGGTGGCGAGTCGAGAGCTAAGCGCGCCTGATCTCGAACTCGGTAGGTGGAAGCGTCGAGAAGTCGTAAGCGGTGAGTCTCTGGTGAGCACAAGCCGCTACCTGGCGAGAACAGTCGGCGGACATCCGCCCAGAGTCAGTGACGCCACACCTCGACAACCGGTAGAAGTCATCAGCGGTGGCATCAAGTCTGCTTTGAAGAGAATGTGCAGTACAACTGGCGAAGATACATAGCATCGCTCTTCGGTACGGTATAGTGAAGCTCGGGCGCTCCCACATAATGTGGTCGGCGGCTCCCACATCCATAGAGATGGTCACGGGCATGCTACCGCTGGGATGGCGATGCACGAGCCTCGACCTCCCACCCGGCAGCTTCGTGGCGTGTACCTCGGTGGTAGAGCTCTAGCGCCTCCTCGATCAGGACATTGTTGACCTCAAAGCCGCCGTCACTTTGAGAGCGATCTTGGCCGGTGTAGGACAAATGACGGTGCCTCACCGGTGAATGACCCTGCAGAGACGGCGTGTTGAGGTGAATCTTGAGGTGAGCAGCCCTCCGGAAGTTCGTCCCATCAAAAGCCCGGGGAGGCGGGATGGCGAAAAGCCTCGGTAGAAGCCATCGCCAAATTTTTTTCTTCTTTTTTTTCTTTTTTTGTCTATGACCGCATTCTGCTTTCCCACCTGAAGGGGAAATAAACTAGGTTCAGAAATTACGAGATAAATAAATAGAATAATCTTCTACATATTGACAATGAGTAACAAGAATTCCTTATTGTGAGTTAAAAAGATGGTTCTTTGTCATGCTTCTTTGCAGTGATGCCGTTCAGATGGCAAGTTATGCACAACTCTTTGTAAATGACAACGATCGCACGTTAGTATTGATTCCTTTGTGCCTTTTCCCCATTCTAGCATTCTTGTAGATGACAATTGCATTGATTATGTTTGCATATAATAATTCAGCTGGAACCCAGATGCGATAGTATTCAACTCCTGGCAACATTATGGAACTCATTTTGCCGTGAATCAAATGCTGCTGTGATTCCTCCTGTTACAATCAGTTCCAGGTACTCTGGTTCATTGGCAGCATCTGCAATCACCTGGCAAGACAATGGGGATAGCTTCCTGAGAGTAAAGGTAAACTCAATGATTCCAATTTCCTCCAGCTTGCTTCAGTTCATTGGATAAGTGCCTTAATGCTTGAAATGACCCAATCTCTATATGACAATACAAAATTGATTGAACATTTACATGCGTGCATAAAATCTCACAGATATGGTTTCCTGCTGCTGGAGCAACATGTTTAGATTTTAGAACTTCATATTGATCTTCAAAAAATCTTCCACAGATTGTAAACTTGAGTCAAATGTGTCGAACCCGGATTTCCTTAATCCAGAATTCTTTGTGATTATCCTGCGCTACTCACTAGATCAGTAGGTAGCGCTCACAGTTTACATCACTAAATCATTTCATACACATCGTTGACCGTCCAAACATAATATTACAGTCATCAGAGTTAAATAGACTGCGTCGGGTCGAGTTTATATAAGAAGGCCGAACATGCCAAATGAGTTTATTACACAAAATACAGTAATAGGCGCAGAAGCAAAAGGGACAACACGACTCTCCACAGGCAAGCGACTGCGGCACCTTGTGTACCATCGATATTAACCAAGGACTTGGAGAATATTGGCTATACACAAGTACCAGCAGAGCCAGCTAAACCGCGGCGAGCCCTAGCCTAAGGAACTAACTACTCGTCGCCTTGGTCTTGACCGTCGAATCCTTGATCCTCGTAGTAGGCGTAGTCGTCCTGCTCAGCGGATTCTGAGGGTTTGGGAGAAAGAGCGAGAGTGAGCACAACTACCGTGCTCGCGAGCCAACACAACAGATGCAATAATAAATATGCAAGGCTAAACAAGGATGGCTCGGGTTTTTTTATTTGCACAAAGTAACATTTATAAATATCATAATTTACAAATTCCTATGACTTAGCATTTTAAACAAATTGTATTTTATTAAAAGAGTAAGTGCAATATTAAATAACAGTAGAGATTCCCTTCATCGGAGACTCTACGAATGCTTAATTTGATTGGAGCTACCACCATACATTAACCACACTGGATACGACGATCCAGGGAAACACCAAACCTCAGGCTAGATGAGCTGACCTGGTTTTCATACCACCCACAAAGGTTTTTGAAATAGAACTAACTCAAGTTAAGTTCTCATGTCCGTCTATGACTGTAGATGCGGCTGTTTAAACAGTTTTGACTCTGCAGAGTTTGTACGCTGTACCCACAAGAGACAATCATACTCGTTACCCCACATGATTCCGTAGTCATGTAGTTGAGTGATCGTCACTGTAACCTTTCGAACTACCTTGCCCCTTCCGTCATCTCACCCATATGGGGTTACGCCCATACGTTGTGCGGGATGTTCACCTCAGCGACTGGAGTAGTTGAACGTGTAGTCAACCTACCCCTCAACGACTGGCAAACTTCACCTTTCCTCGGTGTCCCTTTCAAGCCGGAACACATCTTGCCACTTGCACATTCCCTCTCTCCCACCATGCGAGATGACATTCAGAGTTTGATAATTTTACTAAGCCAAGTTGCACTTTGCAGACTTGTAGTTGTACTTGTTTTACACGGGAGGTCATGACAAGATTAAGTCCTTAATCCATCTGGGCGGTTCATTCCATATACCAACCACTCTCGTGCACGACGGCACCCACCACTCTCTCCATCCGCCCAGATGTGGTATTTTTTAGAGTTTTGGAGAAGTGTAAAACAAATTAGCTCAATCATTTCAGTCATTTACCCAATGACTACCCAAAACAATCTTTATGCTTAAAAGATGATAATTGGGGTGGTTAATACCCTGGTACTCAAGTAAGGCTAGCATGGCACTTGAGTACGGACTATAACTAATAGGTTACCATATAATTACTAGGGTGACAAGGATCAGGGAAATTCAACTATCAAGGACAAGGTATAATATTTACTTAATAATCAAGTTGGCATTTAGCTACCTTAGTACTATTTAACATACATTAGCATAAGGAATTAAAGCATGCAGTTTGATATTTTAAAAGAATATAATTTGCATAAAATGTAGATTCAACATTATCAAAGTATTGACTCACTTGGGTCAAAGGCTAGGGGATCTTGGAAGTCTTGAGCTTGGTCGAAGTGGGGACCTCCGGCTTCTTCGAACTCTACTCGGACGATCGCACCGGAAACAAAAAGACAAGCAAATAAACAAATAAACAAATAAACACAAAATCCACAATAAATGGATCTCCAAAATTAATCAAACCAGTACCAAAATGTAGGCTTTGAAATTACAAATTTTTGGGCACAAGTTTCATAATTTTTGGAGTTATAATGAAAAAAGATATGGATTTTTGAAACTTTCAAGAGAATTTTTAATTAAACAGAAAATCAGAAAAGAGAATTAATCTCATGTTGACACGTGGCCCTTGGCACAGAGCTGCGCTCGGTCTCGGGGACGAGCGGTAGTACCGGAGAATGTGGCCGGTGGTTCCGGCGTGTACCAAGCGGTAGTTCCGGCGTGTAAAACGCGGTAGTACCGGGGATCGGTAGTTCCGTGGAGAAAGAGGGCGGAAGCACCGGGGTGAAAATGGGAGTGGTAGTATCGGCGTGTAAGGCGCGGTAGTACCGGAGGGTTGCGGTAGTTCCGGAGATACAGAGGGCGGAAGTACCGGAGTAGAAAGTGGGCGGTAGTACCGGCGGCGAAAGAGCGGTAGTACCGAAATTCGGATTTTTCAGTGGCAGAGGGAGGAAATGGCGAGTGGAGGGGGAGGGGCGAGGCAGAGGGCACTAGGCTTGGCTTTATATGGGTGGGGGGGGGGTGAATGAGGGAGAGAGCGAGGAGGGAGCGGCCTCGTGAAGGAGGGAGGACTGGGAAAATTTTGATTTTTGGAACCCAGCAAAATTTAAATTTTGAAACTTGAAGTTTAAATTTTTATGGAATTTTTGAAATAAAAATTATTTTTCTTGAATTTTGAAAATGGATGTTACAAAATGCTTTGAACCTCACAGTATCTTCAACTGGACTTGAAGCTAGTGTCAATATATCAAGATCAACTGTCGCTGTTCTCACATCCAGCAATTTGTGGGATGAAAATCGTTCAGTGACCCAAATAAGGTAAGATGGTGGATGCCTTGATTACAAGCTTTCTTCTTCGTATATTATATACTGGATTTTAGTAAAGGGCAACCTTTCCATTGCAAAATCTGAATCCGTTAGCGCATCTATCCCACCCCTGTTCATCTTTTAGTTGCCTTGCAAGCTTTCCAGGAGTCTATTCCATCGAATCCTGTATGTTAACTGCATACGTCTATGAATATACAAAGAACACCCCAAGCAATATACCGATTACTGCATACGTCTAGTTAACTTACAGGATTGGCACTTTATTTGAAGCACATTCCAATCGCATCTTAGATTCTTAACCATTACTCCAACAGAAAACTAAACCATTCTCATTCTCGCAAAAAGCTCTTACTCTGCAATAAAAGAACAGATGATCCATGGGTTCACGCTAGTTACCGTGATCGGACAAGACAATGGACGTCTTTGCTGAGAGAAACTGATACAATCAATACCAGCCAATGTACTACCAAATTTTTTTAAAAAAATACTAGTACTGGATTTGCCCCTCTTTCTCACACAGAAGCATGCGACTCCTTTTGTAACGTACACAGTGCAACACATAATTTACTCGATTGATCTCCTCCGTTCAATAGCCACCCTTTAACCAGGCAGAATTGCACATGCATGAGATAACATTCATACTATGCATTTTTTGAGGCACCTAGAAATACACCAAGCAAAGTTCCAAAGAATGTCAATCACCTCTTGACTCCCAGTGAGATGCCACACTTGAAATTAGTCAATTGTAGGCAACATAAATGTCACATCCCTAATTTAATACATAAAATTATTATGCATTTCATGAGCATACATGGCATTCTCGAAACTTTTACACCAATTATTGCATTGGAAAAATCTCAAACAAAGTTTAAACCTACACTTCAATTTAAGCTCAAAGAGAAATTTGGGATAAAAACATATGATCATCTTCTGAAAATAATTTATTCAAATGCTTCATTAATTATCATGAATTAATATAATTTTTACCAAATTTTTGGAACTGACTTCAACCCTCAGAAAATTCAAATACAATTCAATGACCTATCCTAAGTTTGAATTTAGATTATACAAATTAAAACATGAACAGTGGGGTTTCAAATTTTATATGGGTACTTGGTCATCTCAGGAACCCCTCTGATTTATTTCAGATCTTTAAGATTTTATTTGCTATATTTTGTGGCTCAGTCAAACTAGGGTCAAATTAAACCAAACTCAGTCAAATGGGCACTGTTCATCAGGCTCGAACCAGACCCCGGCTCAGAGCCAAAACTGTAATGACTCGAGTCTGACCCAAACCAGCTGATTCGATCGAACCACCTAACCGCACTCCACCGCACCGGGCTTTGTCTCGCACTGCTTCGTGTCGCTGACAAGGCGGGCCCCGCTGGTCAGATGCTTCTTCTTCCTCGCTAGCACACACGCAGAAGCTCCACACCACGCGGCCACGATGCTCTGCGCTGCGCCGGTGAAGCCGTGGATCCACTGCCCTTGGCAGCCACTCCGAGCTCCCTTCATCTCACGCCGCCTCCATTGCCGTCATCTCTTGGGGATAATACCCCCCCTTCACCCGTTCTCTCCTCATATTTCCTCTCGGGTTTGAGGAAAGAGAAGCTCATTCGAGCTCAGCACTCCGGTGAGCTTCCACCTCTGGTGTCCCCTCCTCTCTACCTCCGATGCTGGTTCCATTTTGGCTAGTGCTGGATCCTCATTTGCTTTGTAGCTCTCGGAACGCAATCGTACTCTCGATGACTTCTAGGGCACGCACCTGAGGACACCTTAGTGCCTTCTTAACCTCCGGTGAGATCCCTGCTAACTTTTGCGCCTCATATCGTGTCATTTAGCATAATGATGAGTTCCCCTCACCCAATTTCGGCAATGCATGATAGGAGCTCGTGAATTTGGAGGTTGGTCCATTTTCTGCCATAGAACAACCTTTCGCCTCCCACCTTGATCCGGTAACGTATTCTTCGATTCCTTGCTACTAAAGCATACTCTAGTAATCTGTAAGCTATCCCGAAGCTTCATTTTCCTTTTTGTTGCTCATAACAACCTCCCTGCGTGAAGCCGTGCCGCCGCCATCACCATCTTTGATGCCGGCCCAACTCCGAGCATCTCCACTTCACTCCAGCGCTCAGGTAGCTTCCTTAGGCTCTGTAGTTGCTTGGGCACTTGCTTGAATGGACAATGCAGAGCTTTTCTTGTTTGTGCGTGTTTGCCGTAGGTGGCAGCACCACTCCTCTCCGGCTCACCGCCGATATCGGCCGGCTCAGCCGTTGAGAGTACCACCATTAGGTGTGCAATACTTTTGTACACCTGTCCATGCCCTTGGTTCGTGCCACCGCGGCCGGAATCGTTAGCGATACGTCGGCGAGCGCAACACCCTTTTGTCGGACAGCTGGCAGTACTGTAGTAAAGTAATTAGGATGAAAATCTATCATTAAATTGGCTAATGATTGCTTATGGAAATAAATGATGTCTTAAAGAACTAGTGAGTCTCTGGCATATGGGCCCGTGAACAGAAAACGAAGTCAATTAACGGTTTAAAATGAGAGAATGACATATGGGTCCCACTGATTTAAGTGCACAGTCATGGATCGGTGGACCGGCCCGTGGACTCGTAGTCCATGCACTGTGCTGTGGACCGTCTCTATGACATGCGGGCCCCACCTGTCGGTGAAAAATTAAAATTCGAATTTAAAATGAAAAACAAACTATTCACTGGGCCCCATTGTTAGCAACTGTGGCTAGGTATGTGCTCAGTAAGAAAAGTATTAATGCGTTTTGAAAATCCCGAAGTGAATTATTTTCACACTAAAAATTCTATCAACTTCAAAAATGAATAACTAATTCATTTTAACTCCAAAAATAGTGAAATCAATTTTGATAATTTTCATTTTAAGTGAACTTTATTTTAAAATAAGTTTCAAGCATGTCTTTATAATAGAGAATATAGTTTTGAAAAATGATCCATAACTCTATTATTTTTGCAACAGAAAAGACTGATAACTTTGAAAATTCATAACTAATTCATAAAAACTCCAAATGAGATGAACCAAGTTATTTTGGTCTGATTATGATATTATATATTCATCCATATAATATTTATCCTCACCACTACTCTAAATTGTTTTGCAAAAAATGTCAAATGGATGAATAGTAATTGATTTTATTTTTCTGGAATTTCCAGAAAACTAATTTTCAAACGGCTATAACTCTCTCATATCAAATCCAAATTGAATAATTCTTTCACCTAAATTTATCTAAATTCATCATCTAGCTACTGTAGAAATTTCATGCATTTTTAGCACTTTGTATTTCTTGCCTTTTCTCGATGTTTATTCAGTGTTGTCTTATTATAAATTCCGAAGCTATTGATATTGACTCGTATGCCACCAAAAGCGAGCAATTAATCTACCAGCAAGGCAAGGATCATTTGAACTTTATTTTGCATCATATTGATCCCATTTTTGATAAGTAGTGTTTTGAAATGCAATGTTAATTGCTTGCATGCTAGTTCGGTATATCAATATTTTTGTAGTGTGTAGTTAGTTATATCCAAATCTTGTTGTCATCCTTGTTAAAATCCAGTACACATATATGCTTAGGAATAGGCGGATGTGATGATGTTCTTTTGTGTATTGAGTGCTTAACAATGCAAGTCTAGATTATACATTACTACAGTTGACGGGATTAACTCGTCGATCGTGGAAAACACCTCACTCTTATCAATTATAAATTTTGGTCCAGATCGTCGCATTTGGTTGTTTTGAGTATAAATTTTGCTGTTTCAAGTAGTTTTGGTTTGGACATAAATTTTGCTGTTTCAAGTAGTTTTGGTTTGGACAAGAGGTTTCTAGTGATGATGCCTTCGTGCACGAGATCGGGTATGTGGTTGACTTGTCCGGATCGCTAAGGACCGAGCTATAGGTTGTCATTCCAAGTAACTATCGTGCTACCACACGTAGGGTGGGGGCCACTTGGTCAAGTAGGGGGAAAGTTTGATTGGGTTGGATCTTAGGTGGTTGCTGGTTATGTGAGGACAATTGTGTTCGATCAATATTTCGTAGGAACCGATAAAATTTTCTATAATGTGCATGGGAGCACTATTTTTCTTTATTTACATTGTATTGGTATATCCAACATAACTTGTGAACCCGCTTAGCAAGCGCTATCCGTCGTTTGTGCTAAGTTTGGGGTTTATCTTGCAAGGGGGACCTGGCTCAATACCACTTTCTTACTGAAAAATACCAAATCTCGACGTCCTCAGCCGGCACACCATAGGAAGTGTATTTATTCCGGTGGCTTACGGGCTAATCGAGTCGTGTGGGTAAAGTAGTACTACCCTGCAGGGATCAAACTATTCGAATAGCCCTATCCACGGTTATGGACAACACTTGGTTTTGAGAGACATCATCGGTGGACTTTTCAATTAAAATTGGTGGTTACAACTTGGTCTTCGGCATGAACGGGTGTTCATGCATTTTAGTGTATCAAAGTGGGTTACCACCTTGGTATTTATTTGATTCATTTGGTTATCAATGTATCACTTTATCACATACTTTATTTCTACTTCAAATCTGTTTTTGAAATGGCAATTGAAAAACTAGTATGTGTAGGTTAAAAATTGTTGCGTCTTTCGCAAAACTAAAGCCACTAATGCCATTCTTTGATTGACCATTATGCATAAATAATTTTACCTTTGTATAAGACTTGTGAGTACGTTTTGTACTCAACCCGTTTGCTGTAATTACAGGTGAAGATGAATCCCCGGTCGATGAGTTCATTAGCGCCGACTATGGCGACGCTAACGAATAGTGCTATTATTTGACTCCCAGTCTGTTGCCTTGGGCTATGGGCACGCTATCTGGACCTTTTGGTTTATTTACCTTTCTTCGCACGCTACTTAGTACTTTTATTTGAATTTGGCGGTCGGTCGTCATGTAATAGTTGTAGACTTAACTATTATGTTGTATGTCTTTTGGATTATCAATGTATATTGTTGTATATCCGTGATTGACGTTGCGGTCGAGCCCTCTCACTTGGATGGAGTTGGGATGGAATTCATTCACTTGAGGCACATAGTTATTTTCATAAAACCAGAAAGGACTCGGTCTTGCGGAAATAACCCGGGGTCCTCACAATAAATATCATGTCCTAAAATGCAATCGAATCATTCAGTCTATTGAAAAACTTACCTTCGCTAAGGGAGTTAATGAGAACAAAGTATGAGGGGGTATGGACAGCACTAGCCACTACTCCAACACTGCATGTGCAATAGGGACAATATGGGAGCAAAACAAGTTTGGAATAACGATATCATTAATTCTTAATCATACGTGCATGATTTTAGTATCTCTTACCACCAAAAGCAATGGTCCTTGCTTAAATTTGTTATGGAAGGCAAAAGCAAGTGGTTTTGCTCCTTCTCCAAGTCCTCTAATGAATCCACTATATATGTAGATAGGAATTTCGTGGAGAATAGTCAATGCATGCCATTGGGACACAATCTTCATTATCAAAATGAGGTGGTGAATCGGAAGATTGTAAACTTACACTAGTGATACGAGACAAGTGGTAATCTCCTCACATCATATCTGACAACAAGACCACGATGCATTTCATTACCATCCTTGAGCGACAATGCCAAACATTCCACGGAAGCATCTTGTCACATCCCCAAAATTAATAAAAAGGATTACTATGCATCTTATCATCATGCATCATGTTTTGAAACATTTGCATAAGGTATTGCACTTGGAAAATCTCCAACAATGGTTAAACTTACACTTCAAATTGAACTCCCAAATGAAAATAGTGATAAAAACATGTGAACATCCTCCGGAGATAATTTATTCAAAATACTATATTAATTATCATGAATTAATATTATTTTTGCCAATTTTTTTTGGAACCAAATTTGAACCACAAAAAATTCAAACTCGATTAGTAACCTATGGTAGTTTGAATTTAAATTATACTAAATAAAACATGAACATTGGGTTTTCAAAAAAAATTATGGGGACTAGGTCACCCAGAGGCCCCTCGATTTATTTTGCTTTTTATGAATTTTTTGTTATATTTTAGAGCCTGGTCAAACTAGAAGGATTAAATTCAAAATTTGTCAAATAGGAATACTGTTCCTCGGGCTCAAACCCACTGCATAGTGTCGGACCGAGCCACTTGACTCGGCCGGACCAACTAACGTGCGAGCCGTCCGATTCCACTACACAGTGTCGGACCGAGCCACTTGACTCGGCGGACCAACTACTTGGCCGTCAGGATTCAACTAACGCTTGAGCCGCCTTGATCGAATCGAGCGATCCAGCGCCCGGCCCACTCGGCCCGATTCTTTGCACCTCCCGTTGCGGGCCGATTGGTGGGCCCAGCATCCTGTCATCGTCTTCCTCGCGCTGTGCCACGCGGCCGCCGAACCTTGCTCACACACCGTCACCACCATGACCGCACCGCCCCTCCCAGCCACTCCTGGAGCTTCGGCACTTCACACCGCCTCCACTCCATCATCTCCCCGGGAATAATACCCCCTCCTTCCCGCTGTTCTCCCTCACTTTTTCTCTCGGCCGTTGAGAAAAAGGGAGCTCTCCGCTCTCTACTCGTGAGCTCCTTCCACAGTGGTCCTCTCTTCTCTAGGATCGATGCGGTTCCATTTTGGCTAATCTTGATGCTTACCTTGCCTTGTAACCACGGGCCACCGTCGTGCTCTGTCGACTCTAAAGGCGCGCACCAAAGGTCTCCGCCGTGACAATCTTCGTCATCTTCCCCTCCAGTGAGACCCTTGCTAACTCTCGTAGGCCATACCATGTCTTTGGGCTCGAGTGTGAGTTACCCTCACCCAATTTTGACAATGCAGGAGTCCGTGTAATTGAAGATTGGACCAATTAATTTGAAAAAACCAACTCTTCACCTCCACTTTGCTCCGGTAAGCCATTCTTCGATTCCCTGCTACTAGAGTATACCATAGGGATCTTTGAGCTATCCCAAAGCTTCAATGTCTTTCTTGTTGCTCATAGCGTCTTCTCCACGTTGAACCGCATCACCGCTGTGGCCATTGTCGACGTCGAGCTAACCCCGGTCATCACCTCTTCTCTCCTAGCTCCAGGTAGCCTCTCCGGACCTCACTAAGGCTAAAGCACTCGCTATATTGGACGCTGCAGAGCTCATATGTTGTATATGTGTTTGCCATATAAACATTGTCGCGCCTTTCGACTAGCCGTCAGTGCAGGTAAGCTCGGTAGATTGATACCACTCTCAAAGTTGTGCATTGCTATTAGGAACCGTGGCGCCCTTGGTTCACGCCGCCGTGGTCGGAATCGCCGTGATGAGCTCGTCAACGAGCTGGTGCGTCGTAATCCTGTGACCATTACTATAACAACGTCATTAAGCATTAATGTGGTGCTTTAATGGCAAACCAATGACTACTGTAGTAATGTTGTCTTAAGGGAATAGATGAGTCTATTACATGTGGGCCCAATGAATAGAAAATGAGGCGAAATAACAGTTTGAAATATGAGATTGACATGTGGGCCTGGGAGTTTAGTGCACAGTCATGGACCGGTGGACCGGCCCATGGACTCTCGGTTCAAGCACTGTGTCGTGAGCTGAGACACTAACAAATAGGCCCCACATGTCAAGCGGAAAATTAAAATCCACAGGTAAATGAGAAATAGTACTATTAGTGCAGCCCCAGTCGATGGCTATGGCTAAGCGAGGCCAGGTAAGAAAAGTAATAAAGACTTAAAGAAATTCGGAATACATTTATTTATACACTGAAAAATATGATTAATTTCACAAATACATAACTAATTCATCTTAACTCCAATTTGGATGAAACCAGTGCTGATATTTTCATTTTTAATGAAATTAATTTCAAAATAGGTCTTAAATTTTTTATCTATAACAGAGAATATAGGTTGGGAAAATAACCCATAAATCTATTATTTTTACAATAGAAAAAGGCTGATAACTTTAGAAATTCATAACTAAATCATAAAAACTTCAATTGAGGTAAACTCAACTATTTTGGGTTTATAATAATATTCTCTATTTATCTATGTCACCCTTTGTCTCCCCACTACTCTACAAATTTTGGCCAAAATGTTAAATTGAATAAATTGCATTTTTTGGAACATTGAAAGTCAAATTGTTGTAACACTCACATACTAAATGAAAATGGAATAATTCTTTCACCTAAATTCATTTTAAATGATAAACTAGCTACTTTTTAAAAATCATGCATTTTTTAGCATTTTGATTTTTTGTGATATTTCTCGATGTTTATCGGTGTTTTTATTCTATAAAGCCCGAAGCAATTAACATAGATTCTTACGCCAGCGAGAGTGATCAACTAAGCTTTCAGCAAGGAAAGCATCATTTGAATTTTTTTGCATCATATTGATCCCAGTTTTAAATACGCTAGTGTTTGAAATGCAATGATACTGCTTGCATGCTATTCTCGGTATATCATTATGTTGTAAGTAGTTAGCTATGTCCTACACTTGCTGGTTATTCTTGATAATTCCCTTATAATTATGCTTAAGATAGATGCTTGTGATGATGTGAGGGTTGTGTGTTGAATTCTTATCCATTGCGGGTCTAAGCGCAATAGATAAATTGTGGGATTAGCTCATCAATTGTGGAGACACATAACAATTCTTATTATGATACTATTTTTGTCAGTTGTTATATCGGTTATTGAGTTCAAAACTTGTTGTTGTTAAATGGTTTTGGGTCTGGACAAGTGGCTGTAGTGTGGGTGCTGTTATGCACGAGACTTGGGTTTGTGGTTGTCTTGTCCGGACTATTAAGGACCGAGCCATGGACTTACACTCCGTCTTGATCGTGCTATCACACGCGAGGATATAGGTGCCGTCTGCAGTTAAGTAAGGGGATTTTATTGTGTTAAGTCCATGGTGGTATGAGGACATTTGTGTTTGATCATTTGTTGGAGGAGCCAATGTAATTTTCTATAGTATGCATGGGAGCACCAATTTCAGTTATTTACATTACATCGGTATTATTGCAATGCAACTTGTGAGCCTGCTTAGCATGCGTTATCCGTAGCTTGTACTAACTATGGGAACAACTCATAAGGGGGACTTATCTCAATAGCGCTTTCTTGCTAAAAATGACTGTATCTCGATTCTCCTCTGCCGGCATACCTAAGGAAGTGTGTTATTTTTCGAAGGCATCCGGAGGCTTACGGGCTAGTCGGGTCATGTGGGTAAAGTAGTACACCTCGGTAGAGATAATCTATTCGAATAGTCGTGTCCACGATTATAGACAACACTTGGTTTAAGTATGCTTCATCATTAGACTTGAAAATTAAAAGTTGACATGGTTACAATTGGTTACGGCATGAATGGAATGTTCGTGCACTTTAGTTTATCAAAGTGGACAGCCATTTTGATATTAATTGATCTATACTATTACATATGTCTTGTGAAACCTTTCTTGAATAATCGATTTACAACTTGGCTTTTGAAAACTAGATGGCATGGCAACCTTTCTTGAATAATCGATTTACAACGGCTTTTGAAAACTAGATGGCATGGCAAACAAGTTGCCTCCTCACACCATTCATTGACTATGGTCATGGTGATGGACCGGGACAGTTGTTTCACATGGATCTTTATTGGTCTGCTAGGGTTGGTCGATTGATGGCAATTGGTATACTCTTGTCATAGTCGATGATTTTGAGATACTCTTGGGTGTTCTTTCTTATTTGAAGGATGAAGTTTTAATCATTTTCATGAACTTGTTCTTCGCTTGTCTTCTAAACTTCACGGTGCCTTGAGAGTAATATGTAGTGATAATGAGTGCGGAGTTCAAGAATGCCTCTTTCACCTTTTTCTGTGCTGAGCGTAGCATTGAGCATCAGTTCTCTTCTCCACACGTCCCTCAACAAAATAGCGTGGTGGAAAGAAAGAATATGACCTTAGTCGAGATAGCTAGGATGACACTAGATGGGTGTAGCACTCCAAGGAGGTTTTGGGCCGAAGCTATTGCTACAGCTTGTCATATTGTCAATCGTGTCTTCTTGAGACCGACTTTGGGCAAGACATCATATGAGCTTCGGTTTGGTAGAAAACCCTCTATTTCTCATTTTTGAGTTTTTAGAGCTAAGTGTTTCATTCTCAAGACAGGAAATCTAGATAAATTTGAGTTAAGGACTTTTGATGGTTTATTTCTAGGTTATCCTGCACATTCGAGGGGTTTTCGGGTTTTTAATGTTGAAACTAACGTTGTCCAAGAGACTTGCAATGCCACTTTTGATGAGACTAGCTATGGAGCTAGATCAGATTTTTCAGGTGACACACAGGTGACAAAGAGCATCTTTGTAGAGGAAGATGATGATGGAGTCGATGATACTTCCTCCTTCTGCTTGGCGCTCTATTCAGTTCAAGAACACCTTCGACCACTTCACCTCAATTGAGGCTCCTTGCACCTTCATCATCGGCGATACACAGCAGAAGTCGAGCAGATGCTATCTCCACAGGCGCTCCACTTCACATTCGAGCGTCACCCTCGGATCGGATGATTGGTCATCTTTATGAGCTAGTCACTCGCTCCGGTATCACGATCAAGTCTCTACTCTCATTACGCATTTGTTGCTTCTTTCAAACACGCGATATATCACATGCTTTATCGATGCTAGCTAGGTTAATGCCATGCATGAGAAGTTAGAGAACTTTGAGAGGAACAAGGTCTGGAACCTAGTAGAGCCTCCTAGTGGTCATAATGTGATAAGAACCCGTTGGGTGTTAAAAAACAAACAAAGTGAGGATGGTTCTATAGTTAGAAACAAGGCTAGATTGGTAGCTCAGGGTTTTAACTAAGTTGAGTGGTTAGATTTTGATAAAACCTTTGCTCTGTTGCTAGATTAGAAGCCATTCACATTACCTTGTATTTGATGTGTCTAAGGGTTTTAGGCTGCACGGATGGATGTCAAGAGTGTATTTCGAATGGTTACATAGAGAAGGAAGTGTATGTTAGACAACCCCTAGGTTTTGAGAATCCTAAGTATCAACATCATATTTTCAAGCTATCAAAGCCTTGTATGGTCTTAAGCAAGCCCCGAACTGGTATGATAGACTTAAGACATTCTTGCTTAAGAATAATTTTGAGATGGGTAAGGTAGACAAAACTCTATTCATTCTTAGGCATGGTAACAACTTCTTACTTGTTCAGATTTACGTTGATGATATTATCTTGGTGGTTCTTCTCATGCTCTTGTTTTTAGTTTTTACGAGACCATGTCTAGGAATTTGAGATGAGTATGATGTGAGAGCTCAACTACTTTATGGGGCTTTAAATCAAGCAATTTAAGGAAGGATCTTCATTCATCAAGCGAAGTACACTAAGGATCTGCTCAAGCGCTTGAGATGGGTGGCGCAAGCGATCACCACTCTCATGGCGACTTCAAGCGCTTTGGATCGGATGAGGAAGGAGAAGCCGTGGATCAGCATGAGTCTGCATGACATGATCGGCTCCCTCACATGTCGGCGGCTTCAAGGCCGGACATCCACCGGCGTCTGCCTCGTGTGAGGTTTGAGCGTCTCAGGACTTCACATCGCCAAGTCATCAAGCGCATTTCGAGTACCTTCACTTTACCCTCCAGTATGGTATTTGGTATTCTGCTCTTCTTCCTTGTCCATTCGGGGTTTCGATTACGGTTTTGTGGATTGTTGGCTAGATAGGAAGAGTACCTCGGGCACTTGTCACTTTTTAGGCACTTCTCTTGTCTCTTGGTTTTCTAGGAAGCAGTCCTCTGTTGCACAATCTACTGCAGAAGCTGAGTATGTAGCTGCTGCTAATTGTTGTAGTCAGATTTTGTGGATGGTGTCCACTCTTAAGGACTATGGGTTATCTTTTGCTAGTGTTCTTTTTTTCGTGATAACATACGCCAATAATATTGCTAAAACCATGCAACACTCTAGGACCAAGCACATAGACATTCGTTATCACTTCCTTATATATTATGTAGAGAAGGGTGATATTGTGCTATAATTTGTGGAGTCAGAGGCTCGATTAGCGATATTCTCACCAAGCCTTTAGACCCAACTAGGTTTGCCACCTTGAGGAGTGAGTTAGGAGTAATTTATCCCTATGGGTTGGTTTGAGGTGGAGTTGGTTCTTTTCTGAGCTTTCCTTGTTCATCTGATCTTTCCTTGATCTTCTTCTGAACTTGCTGGTTCTTTTTATCTTTTCAGGCTTTCAAGTTTTTTTTACATCTCATTGTATCATATTGCATTCATATGAAAATCACAAAAAAAAATACATTGTAATATAAGCTTTACTACTTGTCTTTTAAAGCGAGTGAAGCTTTGCTTATTACCCTCTTGAGCTTTTAGTATTTCAATTCTTGGTCAATACCATGTCTAGTTCTTTGACTTGCTAGAATTATTATGCTTTCACATATGTAGCTAAGTCTTTGCTAAATGAGATGGAACTTTAAGACAACTTGAACTAAAAAAATTATAATTTGTGAATCTTTTAGCTAGTTGCACAATTAGTAATTCTTTTGTGACATTGGCCCTGTCAGAATTGCTTTGTTAGCTCTTGAATCTAGGATTGAACATCTCTTGAGCTTCTTGTTCTTTTGTGAATCTAGAAAGCTCTTGTGCAAAATTGAAAAATCAAATTTTGAGTTTCTCATGTGATTAAATTGTGCCAAACTATTCTCACGAGACTGCTTGTCAAAAACATGAACTTAGAGATAGTTTGATAATCCAAACGATCTCATGGGGACTGCTTATCAAAATTGACATGAACCTCAAGATTTGTCGCCCTGGTTGAAGCTTAGGAAGAGATTGTGGATGGCTCCTAGTACAGGATCTTCTTCACTAAGATAGGTTGTTAATCGCCTTGGTTGAAGCTTAGAAAGAGTTTGTGGATGGCTCCTAGTCTAGGATCTTCTTCACTAAGATAGACCATTAATCAACATCAATATTCATTGCAAATGAAAGCTGTTGTAAAAATTTAGTATTTGGAGTACTATGAGCAAAATGATTCATTTTGGACTTTTTATCTCTAGGATGGTCCTTTGTTAGCTTCTTGATCTCACATTGACATTCGACATGACCATTATCTCTTTAGGATCTACGTTGATGAACTTGCTAATTTTGAAGCTTTGTTTAAATTGTTACAATTTATCGTTTTTTCTTGAGCCTTCTAGCTAAGATTTGATATATATGTCTTAACATGATCTTGCTAACACCATCAGGCTTGATATGTATTGAGTAATAGTAGAAATGCTAGCTTGTTCTTTTGGGTAATCTCCAAAGCTTCTTGTACTTAAATTTGAAAAATACAAAAAAATAAAGCCACTCCATTACATTTCATGCATGCTCCTTCTTAAGCTTCTTCCTCATTTATGCATTTATTATCTCTGGATGAGAGGAATGTGTGATTACTTGATAACTCCATTGTCAAAGGGGGAGAAGATATAGTAAAAATGTTAAAAGGGGAGCTATTTGGAGAAAATAGGAGAAAAATAATATTTTCTGAAAAAATGAGGATCATAGTGAGGGGGAGTACGTATTTTGCATTCTTGTGATTTTATTGCTATTTCTAAACTTGAATTGCAATTCTTGGAACCTCACAATGACCAAAGGTCAATTTGAACAATTGTTCTTTCATATGGACCTTAAGTGAGATTTTTTACTCTTCTTTGAAAATTGAAGCTTTCTCGCTTTCTTTTGCCTTATCTCGCTTGCCTATACTAATCTGAAGCCAACTTGATCATTTTCATTGCTTTCTCTTGCTCTTGGACCAAGTTGTGCCTTTGCGCGAAAATATGAGTATTTTTTACTTTTCAAACATTAAACTTACATTTTTGGGAAATTATCAATGTGTTCATCAAGGGGGAGATTGCGGATATCATGGGGATATGCTCATGATCTTGGGATGATGTTACAATTAGCAATGGCATTGAAGGTTTGTCGAATCTACGTTTTTGCAAAGTTGAGTCTTTGTCAGTCCTTTGGCGGTCGAGACAGCTAAGAGCGATGGTCCGGCCAGGCCAGTGGCGGTCGGCCGACCAAGCGGTGGTCAGGCCAAGAAGTGGCGATCGGACTAGCCACCTCTGGCGGTCAGACCGGCGGATCTTGGGTCAGAAAGTGGCGGTCCGACCGGCAGAGGCGATCAACCGGCCTTGTGGCGGTCAGACCGGCTACCTCGGGTGGTCGGACCGGCCATTTTGAAACTTGGATTTTGGAGCTGGGCCAAAAATAGAGAGTGTAGGTAAGAGAGGGGATTCTCCTACACTTGATCTCATAATTTTTGGAGCTTCCAGTCAAAAAAATCTATTTGTTTGAAATTTTCAAAGAGGTCTCGGACTTCCAGGGTGAAAATTTGGCTAAGTCCTTAGATGGGCGGTAAGACTAGCTCATGGGTGGCGGTCAGACCGGCAAGAGCGATCAGACCGGCCCATGGGTGGTGGTCTGACCGGTTTTCACTTATTCGTCGGCCATCTTGGCGGAGATTTTTGTGTGTTAGGTCAAGTTCATAGTTTTCAGTGCATATGTGTTACATGATACATGTTTTGACTAACGTGGGTCAAGTTGTGAAGAACTTGTTTCCGGAATCGATTTCTTTGTCTATTGTTGTGCATGAAGCTTGGAGGTCAACGACGGTCAATGCCGAGGATGATTGAGACTAGGCTTGGAGAGTTGAGGTTCAGAACAATCGAGGATATCGGGTGAAGTCAGTGGACTCAAGTATGGCGCAAAATGGACAAGGATAACCGAACGGAAAGTTCGGTGCGACGGGTTGCATCAAACGGCACGGGGGTCGGTGCAAGTGCCATGGTGGTTTCGGTGGGAGCCGGATGGGAGAGACTTTCCTACAAGAGGGCCGTTGATCAACCTACACGTGGCTAAGCGTGGGATTGCTTCATGAAGATTGAACTCGGTCTTTGGAGAAGGATCGAGAAGGGTACTGGTAACTTCACTAAGTGTTGGACCGAAAAAGCGACTAGAGGGGGTGAATAGAACACGCTCACTTTTCAACCTCGATTAGATTCAACACAAATTTCACTCCAATAGCTATAGAAGCTATGAAGATCGATATACCGATCTGTGGAAGACTAGGATTGAATCAATCAAAACCCGAAGCAAAACAACCAAAAACAATGAAACTTAATTTCCTAAGAGAAGGCGGTCGACCTCTACTCGGGGCGGTCGACCTCTCAAAGGCGGTCAGACCTCTATCTAGGGCGGTCGACCTCGGTAGATGAGCGATGAAATCGGCCAGCGAAGTTGCAAATAGGTCTAACTTTTGATCTACAACTCCAAACTTCATGAAACTTGGAACACACCTTCTCTAGGATGTCAGGAACCTATTCCAATTGAAGATCATGGAGATCCATGGAAAAGTTCGACATTTTCAGTTTGAGAGATGGATGGTTCAAAAGCAGAGTCAAAGCAGCGTGACCCAAAAACTTGCTCGTGGGTGATTGATGATCAAGATGATCTTAGATGTGTTCCCACATGTCACGACAAGCTATATCATGTAAAGAAATCAATCAAAAACATGCGAATCAAAGAAAGACTCAAAATCACCAAATAGAGAGAAGAAGGGCAAAGAGACACATCTTTGATCAAAGCTTTCTTTGGATTGATTGATAGGGTTTGGGTTCTGACCACTCCATCAATGGAGGACAAAGCTCAATCCAAGAGCACAAGATCAAATCAAAACTCTCTAGAACCCTAACCTCCACTAATCCTCTCCTAAGCCAAAACTAGGGTTTCAATGATGATAAAAGAGTTGAAGGGGTGCAGCCACCTCCTCCTCTATTTATAGTGGAGACTTAGACCTTCTAGAAAATTAACTCAAATGGGCTCCGTTAAGGCCCAACACAAGCGGGTCACCTGCCTTACGCATTTTAAGCGCCGTCTACAACACCTCTTAACCTAAACCGCTTCTCTTGCGCCGTCTTGCGCCGTGGGTAGGCAAAAGGTCACCAAGGTGATATTTGGTAAGATTACCAAAATACCCCTTCTCGGTCCTTCTTGAAGGCCAGTCCATCTTCATGAAACGCCGCATGCTCATGCGTGTAGGTTGATCACGGCTCTCTCCATGTCGGCAAGTCTCTCCCATCCGGCTCCCACCGAAACCACCATGGCACTTGCAGACTCATGGCGCCGCTTGATCAAACCCGATCGCCGCTATTGTCCGTTCGGTCATCCTTGTCCATTCGCACCATACTTGATTTCATTGACCTCACCCGTATCGTCGATCGTTACGGACCTAAGCTCTCCAAGCCTCGTCCGATCATCCTGCCGTTGACCGTCGTTGACCACCAAGCAACTTTGCACAACAATAGACAAGCAAATCGAAGCAGGAACAAGTTCTTCGCAACTTGACCCACGTTAGTCAAAACATGCATCATGCAACACATATGCCTTTGAAACTCATGACTTTGACCTAACCAGCGAACAACGCCGCCACGACGGCGACGTTCAAGTAACAACCGGTCGAATAGCCCCTCGGGGCGGTCGGCCGCCCGCCTCTGCCGGTCGGACCGCCGACCAAAGGCGGTCGACCGCCGTAAGGACTTAGCCAATTTTCAACCACGAAAATCCGAAACCTCTGGAAACTTTAAACCAATAGAACTTTTCTGGAGACTCCAAAATTATGGGAGCAAGAACAATGGGATCCCTCACTTGCCTACACCCTCTATTTTGGCCCGACTGTTTGACCACTTTTAGTCACGGTAGGTCCGGCCGGCGCACATGGCCGTCCGTGGATTTGGGACGGTCGGACCGCCGTGCTATGGCGGTCGGACCGCCCCATCGAAAGTCACGAAGCGATCTTTGAAACTTTGTCGAAAACCGTGAAACGACAAACCATTAACGCCATTGCCAATTGTCACATCATCCTAAGATCTGGAGCATATCCCCATGATATCCACAATCTCCCCTTGATGAACACATTGGCAATAATCGAAAAATGTAATTTGAAGGTTTGAAAAGTAAAATACTTTCGTTTTCGCACAAAGGCACAACTTGGTCCATAAGCAAGAGAAAGCAATGGAAATGACCAGTGGCATCGAATAGCATAGACAAGTGAGATAAGGCAAAAGAAAGCATAAAAACTTTGATTTCGAGAAAAGTCAAAAATCTCACTTAAGGTCCATATGAAAGAACAATTGTTCAATTGACCTTTGATCATTGTGAGGAGTAATAAATGCAATTCAAGTTCGGAAGAGTCAATAAGACAATAAGAATGCAATTCAAAACTCCCCTCACTATGATCCTCGGTTTGAGAAAATTTCAAATTCTCCAACTTTCTCCCTTTGTATAAACTAAATTCTCCAACTTTCTCCCTTTGTATAAACTTCTCCCCAACATGAAATATCTTCTCCCCTTTGACAATGAAGTCATCAAGAAATCACGCCTTCCTCTCATCGGAGATAGCAATTTGCGAGAATGAAGAAAGAAGCAAAGCGAAGAAGTATGCATGAAGTGCAATGGGTGGCTTCATTTTTGTATTTTCAATTTTTGATTACAAGAAGCTTTGAAGATTACCCAAAGAGCAAGTCGAGCATTTCTAACATTGCACAAACAACATATCAAGCATGATAGTGCTAGCAAGATCATGGTAAGACATATATAACAAAGCTAAGCATAAAGGCTCAAAAGTAAAGCAATGGATTTGATCAATTTAAGCAAAGCTTCAAATTGACAAGTTCATCAACGAGGATCCTAAAATGAAATTGGCCATGTCAAAATGTCAAAGTGAGATCAAAAATCTAACAAAGACCACATTAAAGTCAATCAAGTCCGTATTGAATCATTTTGCTCAATATTTTTAAGCGCCCATTTGTCAACATTTTTCACATTTGCATTGAATATTGAAGTTGACTAATGATCTAACTTAGTGACAAGATCTGGACTAGGAGCCATCCACAAACTCATCCTAAGCTTGACCAAAGTTGATTAAAGGTATATCTTAGTAAAGAAGATCTGGACTAGGAGCCATCCACAAACTCTTTCTAAGCTTCTACAAGGCGACAAATCTTGAGGTTCATGTCATTTCGACAAGCAATCCCCATGAGATAAATGGAGTTCATCAAACTATCTCCAAGTTCATGTCATTTGACAAGCGGTCTCGTAAGAATAGTTTGGCACAATTTAAGCATAAGACAATCTTGATTTTCATTTTCACATGGCAGTTTAGAATCTCAAGAACACAAAAGCTCAAGTAATGGTTAATTTTAGATCAAAGAGTTAACAAAGCAATTACAGAGGCCAATGTCACAAAAGGAGCACTAATTGCAACTTCGCTAAAACATCCACAAATTGCAATTTCTTAGTTCGAGTTTGTTTTAAAGTTCTAGCTCATATAGCAAAGACTTAGCTACACATGTAAAAGCATGATAATTCTAGCAAGTCAAAGAACTAGACATGGCATTGAGCAAGAATTGAAATACTAAAGCTCCAAAGGGTAATAGGCAAAGCTTCATCAATTTTAAAAGATAAGCGAGAAAATTTTATATTACAATGCATCTTTTGGATTTTCAAACCACTTGAAGTATTTTACATATGAATGCAATATGATACAATGCGATGCAATAAAAAGCCTAAAAACCTAAAAAGTTCAAAAGATCAACAAGTTGAGGAAAAGAACAATAAAAGATCAAAGAACAAGGTAAGATCGGAAAAGATCGAACTCCCCTCAAACCAACCCATAGGGATAAATTACCCTAACTCGCTTCTTAAGGTGGCAAACCTAGTTGGGTCTAAAGGTTTGGTGAGGATATCGACCGATTGAGCCTCGGACTCCACGAGTGTAGCACAATATCACCCTTCTCGACATGGTCTCTAAGGAAGTGATAGCGAATGTCTATGTGCTTGGTCCTAGAGTGTTGCACAGGGTTCTTAGCAATGTTAATAGCGAAGTGTTATCACGAGAAAGAGGAACACTAGCAAAATTTAACCCGTAGTCCTTAAGAGTGGATACCATCCACAAAATCGACTACAACAACTAGCGGCTGACTACATACTCGACCTCGTGATGGATTGTGCAGAGAGGTTGCTTCCTAGAACCAAGAAACAAGAGAAGTGCCTAGGAAGTGACAAGTGCGAGGTACTCTTCCTATCAAGCCAAACGACCATAAAATCGAATCGAAAACCCGAATGGATAAAGAAGAAGAGCAGAGTACCAAATGCCATCTTGGAGGTAGAGTGTAAATACACGAATATAAACGCGCTTGGCGATGGGAAGTTCTCGGAGGCGCTGAAACCTCGCGTGAGGCGGTATGAAGTGGATGTCGGTCTTGATGCGTCAGTGCGGAGGAGAGCCGATCATCTTTGCGGTACTCGCGTTGATCCACGGCTTCTCCTTCCTCATCTGGATCCAGCGATCGAAGTCGCCATGGGAGTGGCGATCGACTTGCGATCACCATGTCGAGCGTTTGAGCGGATCCTTAGTATACGCCGTCGATGGATGAAGATCCTTCCTTACATTGCTTGATTTGAAGCCCCGAAAGTAATTGAGCTCTCCCATCATGCTCATCTCAAATTCCTGGACATAGTCTCGGAAAAACTAGAAACAAGAGCATGAGAAGAACCACCAAAGATAATATCATCAACGTAAATCGAGCAAGTAAGAAATCATTGCCACGCCTAAGAATGAACAAGGTCTTGTCTACCTTACCCATCTCAAAATCATTCTTAAGCAAGAAGGTCTTAAGTCTATCATACCGGGCTCTAGGGGCTTGTTTAAGACCATACAAGGCTTTGGATAGCTTGAAGACATGATGTGGGTTCTTAGGATTCTCAAAGCACAGGGGTTGCCTAACATAAACCTCCTCCTCTATAAAACCATTGAAAGGCACTCTTAACATCCATCGATATAATCTAAAGCCCTTAGAAGCGACAAATGCAAGAAGAATCGAATAGCTTCTAGTCTAGCAAGGAGCAAAGGTCTCATCAAAATCTAACCCCTCAACTTTGGCTAAAACCACGAGCTACTAACCTAGCCTTGTTTCTAACCACAGAACCATCCTCATTTTGTTTGTTTTTGAAGACCAGTGAGTTCCTATAACATTATGACCACTAGGAGGTTCTACTAGGTTCCAAACCTTATTCCTCTCAAAATTCTCTAACTCCTCATGCATGGCATTGACCTTTCGAATCGAGATAAAGCATGTGATATATCGCGGGGTTCAAAAGAAGCTACAAAGCGAGAATGAGAATAGAGGTTTGGATCATGATACAGGCGAGTGACTCGTTCATGGATATTACCTATCATCGATCCGTGGATCTTGCTTTTGAATGTGAAGTGGCGCACCGGAGAAGAAAGTACCTCTTCGACCTCATGAGTCTGCGATGATGACGATCGTGAGTGCCTCAAGCTGAAAGCGAAGTAGTCACGGCGGAGTTCTTGTGCGAGAATAGGAGTGTCAACGGCAATGGTGGAAAAGTATCATCGAGTCCATCATCATCTTCCTCTACAAATATACTCTCTGTCACTGTGTATCACAGAAATATCGATCTAGCTCGGGGCTAGTCTCATCAAAAGTGACATTGCATGTCTCTGAACGAGTTAGTTTCGACATTAAAAACTAAAAACCCTTGAATGAGCGGGATAACCCGAAATAAACCATCAAAGTTCTTGACTCAAATTTATCTAGATTTCTGTCTTGAGAATAAAACACTTGGATCCAAAGACTCGAAAGTGCGAGGCAGAGGGTTTTCTACAAAAGCGAAGCTCATAAGGAGTCTTGCCCAAAGGCGGTCTCAAAAGACACGATTTGCAATATGGCAAGCGGTAGAAATAGCTTGACCCAAAACCTCCTCAGTGCTATACTCATCTAGCATTGTCCTAGCCATCTCAACTAGAGTCCTGTTCTTCCTTTCCACAACGCCATTTTGTTGAGGGCGTGTGGGGAGGAGGCGATGCTCAATTCCACGCTCGGCACAAAAGGAAGCAAAAGATGCATTCTTGAACTCCGTGCCATTGTCCACTGCGGATCGCTCTCAAGGCACTTGGAAGTTGAAGCCAAGCGAAGAACAAGATCATGATAATGATCAAAAGCTTCATCCTTAGTGAGAAAGAACACCCAAGTGTATCTAGAAAAATCATCGACTATGACAAGAATGTACCATTTTCCACCAATGGCCAGAACCTAAGCGGGACCAGCGGTATCCATATGAAACAAGCTGTCGGTCAAGTCGGTCATGACCATAGTCAGCGATGGGTGTGGCGGCAACTTGCTTGCCATGCCTCGAAGCTTACATCTGACATCCTTGGCGGCTTTGAGTTTAGGCAAACCTCTCATGAGCTCAAGGTTGCTAACTCGCGTCGGATGATCAAAACCAATGTGCCCCAAGCAGCGGTGCCAAAGCGAACTCGGAAGAAGAAGATGAAATTAAGCACTTGAGAGAACGGCAAGAGATTGGAAAAATCGGCTCCAAAGATCCTAGCAACTCTAGTAATCCCAAAAACAAGCTCACCGGTGAATCAAGCACCCGACAAGCATTTTCTTAAATCTAGTCTCATAGCCATCATCAAGTTGAGAGCGAAAGCAAATTAAACCTTAGCTTGTCCACAAGGCGGCGTCCTTGAGGATGAACTTGTCGTTCACCACTGATCGATCCGTTCCTTCAATCCGCCCTTGCCTATCATCTCCAAAGGTGATGAATTCATCACCGTCGGCCGCGTGAAGGAGGTGAACCATCTTGAGTCTCCGGTCATGTGGCGTGAGCAGTGAGTCGACGAACCACGTGTCCTTCCTCTTTCGCGGTAATCCACGAAAATCAAGGCCACGGAAGAACAATGTGTCTCAATCTTTGGGGTTAGTTAAACAAGACTTGGGAACCCGATCTTGAGACACATGTCTGCAGATAGTATGCAAGCGAAGTGCTATCCTTGATTAAGTTTGAAGTTACATTATGAGCAATGGTTACTTTAACATAAGAGTTATCACGCCTAGGAACATGATGATGAGCATGTGACACAAATCCTAAACCAGGTTTCCTCTTTTCTACATTACCATGTCTCATAAAAGCTCTAGGTTGATTGAGTGAAATTCTAGCAAAATTTTTCTTATCATTTTCAACCTCATGTGAGAACTCAACCAAATGTCCATTCTTCTTGCAATAGGTGCAATGGTACTTGATACCACTTGGGAGAAGCACCCTTTGACTTAACGAAGTTTGGGCAAAACCATGATTTAAAAGTAGTTTTTGCGGGTTGGGTTTAAATTCAACTAACCCATTTTCCAAGACTTGAGTTACTTGGGGCTTAGAATTATCTTGGACAGAGTTGTATCCTAATCCTTGCTTCTTATAAGGAGTCTTAGATTTGTCCAGAATCATGTTTAATTGTTTCTTACCTTTAGAAAATTTTTCTAAGGTATCCTTAAGATAAGCATTTTCTTTTTCAAGATTAACACATGACTCACAAGTTTTGCCTTTAATAGCTCTAGCATATTTTCCTTATATAAAGCAATTTCAAGTTTAAGCGGGACATGAAGCACATGTAGAAGACTCAATCTTTGTTCTTAAGCTTGGCATATTTAGCTCTATGGCTTCTAAGATATCTTTAACTTCATGTTCGCGTTCAATGCAAAAGAGCAAAGGCTAGGATCAATGACACAGGAGCAACCAACTTGCTGGAATCTAAGCATTTTTCACAAGGAGCGATTTAACCTCAACTAACTTTCGGTCCTAGCATTTTCAAGTTGTTGCAAAGCAATATCATGAAGCGATTGCGGTTTAGCAAATTCTGAGTGTAGAGCATGGCAGGAAGAACATTCATCAGATTCAAGAGTCTTAGTATTTGCAAGTTCTAAAGTCAAATTATCTACTTGAGACTCTAAGTCCTTGTTTCTAGCCATGATATACTCTAACGCCTTATCTGGCTCATGAGTTGCTCAAAGATAGTTTCGCATCTATCGGAAAGGACATCATAGGAGAGAGGTACCTCATCGTCGTCGGCGTCGTCGAGTCGACCATGAAACAAGCCGGTGAAGTCCTTGGCCTTCCCTTCTTCTTGTCTTGAGGATCTCCTCCTCCTTGTCATCCTCGCTCCGAGTCCACATCGCAAGTTGTTCCCCAAAAGGCAAGAACCGGTGAGTGCCTTTGTGAGCTTAGCGACATCAAATCTTGATTTGTTCCATTGAGGCTTCTTCAAGTGGCTTTCCTTCCTTGTGGTTGCTCTTTCCTTTCAACTTGGGGCGGTTGCGGATGTGGTCGCTCACCACACTCATAGCAAGTCAGGGACCTCCTCTCTTTTGTTTCTCATATTGTTATAGGCCGTGTGGCTTTTCGACTATGAGGGCTAACTCGGCCTCGGGAAGACTCTCAAACTCCTCTTCATGGATTGCAGATAAACCGACAGCGAAAATCCGAAGAAGACTCGAAGACCCATCGAAGCTCTCTTGGCGGAGTGCGCTACCAAGGCCATATTTTCCTTCTTGGGATGATCAATCCTCTTGATCTCATGAGTCTTAAGCTTGCTATAGAGCAGCTCAAAAGTCGGATCGAGAGAGGTTGGCGTTCTCCTCAATGGCGGTAGCCTTTATCTCCCACTCCTTGGTGTTGATTGCGGCCAAGAGGTGGGTGGCATTTAGGGTGAGAATATTCAATTCCAACGACCTTCATCGATTAATCACTTTGTTGAAGCGTGAAAATGTCATCGATGCTCTCTCGGGGCGCATCTCGAATTTGTTATATTCACGCTTATAGGTATGCAGCGTACTTTCTTGATTTGAGGCGAACCCTCATGGTAGGTTTGAGGTGTTCCAAATCTCGTGCGCGATCTCAAGATTACAAATTCGATCATACTCTGTCTACCAAGCCCACCATACAAGAGGTTCTTTGCCTTATTGTTGTTAGCCAAGAGAAATTTGTTAGCCGCGTAACAACCGGGAAAAACAGCGGGGCTCGAACAACCTCCCATATAGCTTGTCCTTCGCTCTCAAGGAAGACTGCATGCGATTCTTCCAATAGGCATAGTCGTGCCCATCGAAGATATGCGGCTTGGTGGAGTACTTATCCATCGCCAAGTTCGGTGGCGGTTAAGATCAAGATTGAACTAACAGGGCTCGATACCACTGTTGGACGAAAAGGCGACTAGAGGGGGTGAATAGAACACGCTCACTTTTTCAACCTCGATTAGATTCAACACAAATTTCACTCCAATAGCTATAGAAGCTATGAAGATCGATATACCGATCTGTGGAAGACTAGGATTGAATCAATCAAAACCCGACAAAACAACCAAAAACAATGAAACTTAATTTCCTAAGAAGGCGGTCGACCTCTACTCGGGGCGATCGACCTCTCCAAGGCGGTCAGACCTCTATCTAGGCGGTCGACCTCCGGTAGATGAACGATGAAATCGGCCAGAAAAAGCGAAGTTGCAAATAGGTCTAACTTTTGATCTACAACTCCAAACTTC
Source organism: Hsuehochloa calcarea (assembly GCA_036346395.1). Lineage (NCBI taxonomy): Eukaryota > Viridiplantae > Streptophyta > Magnoliopsida > Poales > Poaceae > Hsuehochloa > Hsuehochloa calcarea. The sequence continues at coordinate 3,819,351 of CM070616.1, read as the reverse complement.
ATGAAACTTGGAACACACCTTCTCTAGGATGTCGGAACCTATTCAATTGAAGATCATGGAGATCCATGGAAAAGTTACGACATTTTCAGTTTGAGAGATGGATGGTTCAAAGCAGAGTCAAAGCAGCGTGACCCAAAAACTTGCTCGTGGGTGATTGATGATCAAGATGATCTTAGATGTGTTCCACATGTCACGACAAGCTATATCATGTAAAGAAATCAATCAAAACATGCGAATCAAAGAAAGACTCAAAATCACCAAATAGAGAGAAGAAGGGCAAAGAGACACATCTTTGATCAAAGCTTTCTTTGGATTGATTGATAGGGTTTGGGTTTCTGACCACTCCATCAATGGAGGACAAAGCTCAATCCAAGAGCACAAGATCAAATCAAAACTCTCTAGAACCTAACCTCCACTAATCCTCTCCTAAGCCAAAACTAGGGTTTCAATGATGATAAAAGAGTTGAAGGGTGCAGCCACCTCCCTCCTCTATTTATAGTGGAGACTTAGACCTTCTAGAAAATTAACTCAAATGGGCTCCGTTAAGGCCCAACACAAGCGGGTCACACATGCGCATTTTAAAGCGCCGTCTACAACACCTCTTAACCTAAACCGCTTCTCTTGCCGTCTTGCGCTTGCCGTGGGTAGGCAAAAGGTCACCAAGGTGATATTTGGTAAGATTACCAAAATACCCCTTCTCGGTCCTTCTTCAGAAGACCGAGTCCATCTTCAGCAAACGCTTAGCATGCTCATACGTGTAGGTTGATCACGGCTCTCTCCATGTCGGCAAGTCTCTCCCATCGGCTCCCCGAAACCACCATGGCACTTGCAGAGCTCGCGCCAGCAGTCAAACGGTCGCGCCAGCTGTCCGTTCGGTCATCCTTATCCATTCGCACCATACTTGATTTCATTGACCTCGCCGGTATCGTCGATCGTTACGGACCTAAGCTCTCCAAGCCTCGTCCGATCATCCTTGCCGTTGACCGTCGTTGACCACCAAGCAACTTTGCACAACAATAGACAAGCAAATCGAAGCAAGGAACAAGTTCTTGCAACTTGACCCACGTTAGTCAAAACATGCATCATGCAACACATATGCGCTGAAACTCATGACTTTGACCTAACCAGCGAACAAGCCGCCCTGACGACGGTGACGTTCAAGTAACAACCGGTCGAATAGCCCCTGGGCGGTCGGCCGCGGCTTCTGCCGGTCGGACGCCCGACCAAAGGCGGTCGGCCGCCGTAAGGACTTAGCCAATTTTCAACCCTGAAAATCCGAAACCTCTCTGGAAACTTTAAACCAATAGAACTTTTTCTGGAGACTCCAAAATTATGGGAGCAAGAACAATGGGATCCCCTCACTTGCCTACACCTCTATTTTTGGCCCGACTGTTTGACCACTTTTGGTCACGGCCGGTCCGGCCGGCGCACATGGCCGATCCGCCGATTTGGGACGGTCGGACCGCCGTGTCTATGGCGGTCGGACCGCCCTATCGAAAGTCGAGCAGTCTTTGAAACTTTGTCGAAAACTTGGTAAACGACAAACCATTGCGCCATTGCCAATTGTCACATCATCCTAAGATCTGGAGCATATCCCCATGATATCCACACTAAGATACCACCTTGATTGCTTTTGGCTAAACCCTGGTATAAGGCGGCGCAAGGAAAAGTGGTTTAGGTCAAGAAAAGATGAAGACAGCGTTTTGAAATCGTCGTGAGTTAAACTTCGTTTATGTGTGGGCTTAATGGGTGCCTATTAGGGAATACCTTCTAGAAGCTAGCCTCCACTATAAATAGGAGAGGTCTTGATTGTGCATCTTCTATCTCTTGTGTTGTTTGTTGGCTGTAATTTTGGTGTTTATGGAGAATAGTGGAGAGGTTAGGTTTCTAGAGATTGGATTGATTGTGTGCTCAAGTGTTGAGTATTAGTCCTCCATGATGGGGTGGTGTAAACCAACATCTATCTTGAATCAATCCAAGCAAGATTCCTCAAAGTTAAGTCTCTTTATGTTCTTACTCTCTATTTTGTGATTTTGGGGCTTTCTTTGATCCACTTCTTTTATTTTGGTTTACAGTGCGGATCTTGCTTGCTTTGTGACATGTGAGAACCCATCTAGAATCATCTTGATCATCTATAATCAACGAGCAAGTTTTTTATTATATTTTCGTTTGAGTCGGTTTGAAGCAACCTTCACTCAAAGCAGAAAAAGGTCGGAACTTTGGCAAATATCTTCATGATCTTTGATTGGAATAGGTTCTAACATTCTAGAGAAGATGTGTTTCAAATTTCATGGAGTTTGGAGTTATAGATCAAAGTCAACCAGTAATCTGAGAGGTCGGAATAGCCCAAGTTATTGCAGAATGAGTTTTATGGTTTTGGTTGTTTTGCTTGGGGTTTTGATTGGATTCAATACAAGTCTTTTGCTATATTTGTACATTGATCTTCATAGCTCTCATAGCTATTAGAGTGAAAATCGTGTTGAACCGATCTTGGTGAAAAGAGATCGTGCTCTATTCACCCCCTCTAGTCGTCGTTTCGGTCTAACAACACCACCTCTCTTTTGCCACATGCCACGTTGATGAGGACATAACCTCTATGGATACAACCACATTTGCTATGCTTTCTATTCCAATTACAAGAGCTAAATGCAGCGTCAACTTATTTATCGAGTAAATTCGTTTCAAAAGTGAGTATATTATTTGAGAACTATATGATCTTTGCCTAATGGGGATGATTTACTTGTATTTAGGAATCTATGACTACGACCATTTTAAGAAGGTCTACAACCGGTTCCACAGGATCTCGATCACTTCAAGAAGTCCTACGACCGGTTTCACGATGCTCATGCGAGCGAGGCTCGTTGGGAGCAATCCACGACGGATAAGCGAGCCGCAGAACTTCGTTGAACACAATCTATGACCGGAGATAGCATGGACTCCTCAAGACCACCCCGATGCAGTCCTACGACCGGGTCTTGACATAATTACGTGACATGAATAGAGGATAAGGTGATGCGTCACCGTTTTAGGACTAATAGGGCCTTGTAAGCGTGTCGGTCGGAGTCCGAGTTGTGTAACTGCTCTTTCCGCGGCGCACAACCTAGGTCAACCTCCTCCGTCCCCTATATATATCGATGAGCCGTCATAGTTTAGGATGGGTTTTCTTTGAGATTATTACGCTTATGATCTCGCCTACGCGTTCGGTTGAGGAACCCACATTGTGTGCTTCATCTATATTCGTAATACAATATCATATTACATCTTCTACTCTCTTGCTTGTGTTCTCGATTCGCATGCAAGAGCTAGCTTTCTTAGCGAGGCCAACCGCGTTAAACGGTTGATAACCATCGGGCGATGGTGTAGTACTTGCGGAGGTTTGATCTGTTCTAGTCGGAGCCTCCGGATCATCAACGTCGAGTTCTCCACAATCGACTTATCAGTACATTTCGGAAGATCAGGCCATAGACACATCACACGTCGACCCGGCGCCATGGGCGCTGCTTCTCTCTCTGTCTAGTTCTCTGCCTCCGGAAGAAGACCACCACGTTCTCTGCGTGTGATCGACCATGTCCTTGGGGTGAACATGGCATCTTTGGAATGGCAGTACAGATTTGGCCGCCCTTCACAATTCCTATCCCACCTGTCATGCCCGGAAGCAAAGAGAAATGAGTCGGGTGGCAGTTTGTGAAGAACGAAGGAAGAATAAGAAGGGAGAAGAATGAAGGGGCCATAGGTCAAACCGACTTTTCATCATCTTTTCTCTCCTCCTCTAGTCGGATATTATATGTTAATAGATAAAGTGTGTATTAGCATAACTTTGAGTAAAAATATATAAAAAAAATGGATGTCCTAAAATAAATATCACAAAAGTTAAGTGTTCTATACTCAATTTTGACTTTAAGAGGCGGGATATATATATATATATATATATATATATATATATATATATATATATATGGGCCTTGATTTAGTACTCAGGAATACATACTCCCTTGAATATACCACTTAAATAAATATATTATACTTCTTTATCATTTTCAGTATACTTAAATATTAATTATAAGATACTCAATGCGACTTGATTGAAAATTTTTCATTGGGGTCCTTTATTTTTGCTATATACCCTTTTTCATATATGAAAGAAGTATATACACAAATTTAGCTATAAAAGATGGACTTTAATGATTTTTTTTTATAGAACTCACTTTGAGGTATCTTATAATCATTATTGGAGTATACTCAAATAGATAAAGAGGTATTATCATACATATATATATATATATATATATATATATATATATATATATATATATATATAGAGAGAGAGAGAGAAAAGTACAAACTAGGCATCCATTTCCAGCGGGGATCGCGGGAGGACATTTATCTGGCTCAATTGGGATCGCCGTCCTGTCCTTTGTCCGCACCTAAACTAACAGGACAAACTTCTTTTCTTACTAATCCCTCCTATGCTGCTGATGCTCTCACTTTCTTGTATGCTCCTAACTTTTTGTTTGTCCTGGGGAACGACTTAAATAAAACACGGGTACAGAACAGAAGGGCGCGACCGTTCCAACGACGACGACAATGTCATCAACGCTAGCTGGGCATCTGCCTACCTCATCGATCAAAGCTAGGCAGGCACAGATCGATTTGTTCATGAGACGACGTGAGCTTCATGCATGAAGCAGCAGCAGCAGCTGCAGGGAGAGGACATGATCATGGTGCCATCAGAGGTTGAGCCGCCGCAGTTGGACGCCAAGCCCAAGCGGCTCTACCAAGCCTGGAAAGGAAACAACGTACGCACGCTTTGCCTGATTCACCTTCTCCTCGCCTCCTTTTTTTGTTACCATCCTAGCCTCCGCATAGTGTTGCCACCTCCAGTATCTTCTTCAGAAAAAAAAAGCTTGACGCCATGGACAACTTGAGAACTATAGATAATATGTAGCCTTCAACTGCAATGAGAATTCTTGAAAACTCAATTCTTTTTCTTTCTTTTTGAAACCAACTGGAGGAGCTCTGCCATTCATTTCAAGTTCTTACCGGTGGGTGGGAGCGTAGAATGTACTCACACAAATCATCCTTAATCTGCAGATATTCCTGTGTGGTGGACGGCTGATTCTCGGACCCGACGCAGCCTCCCTGCTGCTGTCGACGTTTCTCATCGCTGGCCCTGCCACCGTCTTCTGCTACCAGATGCAATCCAAATTCTACCACTTCCAGGAGCACACCAACGGTCAACAGCAGATGCATCGAGCGGCACTGCTCATTGTTATCATCACAGCAGTAATGGTTAGTGTTCATCTTGCCATCAATTTGGTTCTGCGTATCTTGAGTGGCATCTTTGTGAGTTCTAATGCCATACCCAACAATCATAATGGATGGACTCAACAACGATTTCAGACTTAATATCTGGAACTGAAATCATCCAGGGCTTCAACATTTGAGATTCCAATTGCCACTATATTATATATCAGGTGCAACACTCAACAACCCCCGTGAATTTCTCCTCAAATGCAGGACCTGTTCTTCCTATTCATGGCATCAGCCAGAGACCCAGGAATAGTACCAAGGAACACGAGAGCACCACCTGAAGCTGATGAACTGCTCGGCTCCAACACACCATCCATGGAATGGAGCATCGGGAGAACACCGCGGATGAGGTTCCGTCGGACAAAGGATGTCACCGTGAACGGCTTCACGGTGAAGGTGAAGTTTTGCGAGACCTGCCTAAGGTACCGCCCACCACGATCCTCGCATTGCTCCATCTGCAACAACTGCGTCCAGAAGTTTGATCACCACTGCCCATGGGTTGGCCAGTGCATTGGACTTGTAAGTAAAAAAGTGATGATGTGCAGTAAGTCTGCAATTCTGACATTCTACTCTAGTGACAAACCATGTGTCACTTATTTCTTATTCCCCTACTATTATGCATAATATAGCATATCATAGGCATCTAGCAGAGCACAACCAACCACTGTGGAATGAACTTGGCTTTCAATAAGAGCCAGCAAGGGAAAAAGTCAAATGTTCTTTCCTTAGAAAGGTTCAGAGCCATCCTAGTTTCCTTTAATCACCTCTTGTGAACTTACCGAGCAATTTAGACTCTTAAGAGTTGTAACTGTACTTCAAGTTTCTTTTTTTTTAAAAAAAAAAAGTTGAATTAGACCAAACAGTCAATGTCAGCTATTGTTTTTATCAAAACGCCATAAGCAAGTAGTTAGCTTATTCCATTCTTTGACTAGATTTGTAGATAAGATTAGGTACCTAATAAGGAAACAGAAGGGCAAAATTTTCAACAGGAGACCTGAACTATACCTAACATATCTCTCACTAGCTGACTTTTGAGGCCTCAAGGTCATAGTTGTAAAACCTTTTATCACACTTTTATCACAGTGAAGAGAACTTAATTTCAAGGAATAATAGCTTATATCGACAGAACTGATTAACCAAGCACCACCAATCATCTAAATCCCGTATTTCAGCAACCCAACAATCTCTTACACAGAAATACTTTCTAAGTAAGTTTAATTGATATTTGCATTCTTGGATAGTTCCATTGGCCTAGCATAACCACGGTGTTTTCTCATTACCTTGCAGAGGAACTACCGCTACTTCTTTCTGTTCATAGCGACATCAACTTTCTTGTGCATATTTGTCTTCGTATTTTCATGGCTGAATGTCTATAGTGAAAGGGAAGACAACGGTGGATCTATCTGGAAGGCCTTGCGCAAGGAAGTGTACTCTTTTGTGCTAATCATCTATACTTCCATTGTTGTATGGTTCGTAGGTGGCCTCACAGTATTCCATCTCTATCTAATCAGTACTAATCAGGTAAATTTACTTCCTTCTGTTGTAATTTTATATTTTTCTTGCAGTTTCTAGTTCTCTTAACTGGAATTCAAGTAATGCGTTTGACAGAATACACTAGACAACTAAAAGTTTTGGTCAGTTGAACTAGCAGCTCCATAGACCATGATGATTACCAGGAAGGAAATAAGTTGATTTCCTACTCTGGTCAATCCAGTACAAACAATAAGAAATTTATTAAGCAAACATACCATACAAGGTACATACAGGGTGAAAAGAAAGAAAACGCTGAATTTGTTAGAACATGAATGAATTATTTGTGATGCAGAGTTGTATAGGAGTTTATAACATTTGCGATGTCTACTATTGTTGTATTTTATAGTATATATAACCTTCCATAGTTTTACCGATAACAACTACAAATGCTGCAGACAACATACGAAAACTTCAGATACCATTATGACAAGAAGGACAACCCTTACCGAAAGAGCATTGCAGAAAACTTTGCAGAAGTGTTCTTCACCAAGATCCCTCCTCCGCTGAATGATTTTCGTTCACGAGTAGGTGAGGGTGCACTGGAAGCCGGATTCTACACTCCATATATTGGGTTGGATGTGACTAGCACAAGGGAAAAGATAGATATAGAAATGGGAGAGAAGGAAGTACTCGTTGGGGGTATGCAGATTCCAACAGTACTTCAGAACATAGACTATGGTTCCTTTGAAGATAGTTCAGACGACACGAACAGGAACGAAGGCAGCAAATCAGCTTGGGCACAAAAAGGAAGCGAAGGTGCTGGAACATCTGTAGCAGCTACCGTAGCATGTAAGGATGAAACAAGCGAGGACGATGCAAAGCAAATTAGTAGTTCAAATACAAGTTCCGCCAGAATATCTGCAGAAGCTAACGCAGTATCTGAGGATGAAACAGGTGAGGACCATGCTGAAGAAAGTAATAGTTCAAATAGAAGTTCTGCCCAATCTTCGAAGGACATGAGCTGATAGCTTTATATTACTCGTGTACAATTGGGATTTGTTCATAGATATCGCTATTGTGAATTGACATAATTCTTTACGATACGAATGACAAATAAAAACAGAGAGTGCAGGGCTATTCAAATACCTCTGCAAATGTTTTTAGGGAGAGTATCAAAACGAATTATTATCTATCCCTCCCATTGTATTGTTCATATATTTCTGCATTATATGTTTATAGGGCATGTTGACCCTTGCATGAGAAAAGTGGACATAGAAAGAGAACAGTTTCATTGATTGATTGCTTTCCTCACTTTGTGATGCAGCAGGTCAGATTGATATAGTCGAAGGGTCAGTATAAAAGAACAACGTACCATGTAACCAGTGTTCCCCTAGGAGCCCGCCTAGACGCTAAGTGCTAGTCGGACCAGCGCCCAGCGCCTAGGGGAATACTGGATGTAACACGATTTAGATACTGTGCAAGTTACAACAGGGAAGTGATGGATTTTCGTAAAGGAATTTAAAAGAAATTCATACGGCATGAAACAAGATGGTGTAAATCATTAACAAAACAAATGCCATTGCTCATTATTGGGAAAAGAGTACAGCTTCTTACAGCTAGCAACCTGAACTTTCCAGAGCAACTGGAATGTTGTAACTGAAGCAAAGTTGCTCCAAATTTTCATAGCAAAAAGATAGCGCCATGGGTTGCACATAGATGCAGAAAAGAAGCTCTCACGGCTGATATACATCTCGAAGCTGAAGGCCTATACTGGCAGCCAGATTTGTTCAATATCTTCTCCGTTTCATCAGATCGGTCCACAGCTATATTGTATGAGAATAGCAGGTCCTGAACAATGGAACGTGATTTACAGAGTTAGTGGAGTACATAGTGTATGACAAGCCGATGGTAACATTCTACCATTGCAAGGATGCGAAGAACTTGCTCGGTCTAAAATAGGTGGTGTAACGAGGTCGAATTATGGAAATCAGCCATTGAACTAGTATACGCTCTAATTCTAGTACACATGATTCGATTTCTAGTCACTGGATTCTGCAGCAAAGATACACTCATACAACAAACTGAACATAGTCGGGCAGACACATCAAAGCAAGAACAAGTATAAGCAGATACGCATAGTTTACTTAGCAAGATTTAACATGGATTATGCTAAATAACATAGATTTCAGAGAAAAAATCTAGTGCATCTTGTGCCAGCCTGTGCATAAATAGGAACAGGATCCAATGAGAGTTCTTTTTGGGAAATGTTTCAGAAATCATTGGCACTTACTTTTACAAACAATGTTCTGCTAACATCATTTTTCGTTAAGATAAAGCATCACAACATGCATTTTTTTCATATATAGCCCTTCGAAGAAACGCAAATTGAAGCAAGTTCCAACAAGTCGACAATCTGGAGCGTATGACATCGTTCAAAGCTTATAAATGGTGATCAACAGAAGTAATCGATACAATGAAGCAGTCACTAACACGAAACAAGAATTGTACCACCACCTTAGTGTTTCCTGATGTAAATAAAGAAACATACCGCCGTCACAGAAATATTTCTTGATGCATGGGATAAGTTAGTAGATTCACACAAATCAAGAACCAGCAGTCGATGAGATAGGAGTTTGAACAGCTGAACAAATACACCATTTACATGAACTAGGAGCACTTGAACATTGCACCCAACAAATAATTTAGTAAGAACAAAATGCTACTATGCCACACCACCTCTAATCACAAATCCATTCTGGAGCAATTTCAAAAAGGAGCAAAAATTGATCCGACTATACACGCACTTGCGATCCACATTTACCTACCACTTGTAAGTTTTAACATTTTAGACACTGATCAGGAGAAAATCGTCTGCGTGTCTCCAGCCATACTGAATGAAACGGACACAGAATCTTGGAGAGCAGCCAAAGCACATCTCGCCAATTTAGAGGAGCATTCACCAAATGTATCATGTTGCAGATATCCACAAGGATCTCTACCGCATTCTTGTGCGAGGGAAACACCACTGTCAGAAATCCAAGTTGAGGATAGCAGCAGCAGATTGTGAGTTTGGGAATACCCTTTAGATGAAATGGAGCAAGACTGAGGAGATAGTATGAGCTATGGACCTTCCACAAGACAGGCAAATAAATTATCTACAACAATACAAGGTATGCAATGACCGTTCTTGATGTTCCATATTGCAATTTAGCAAGAACATGTGCTGCAGTACTAACTTAATGTATCAACCTCCTTTCCATGATCTTCATTGATTGTTCTTCTAGCAACCTTCTCAACCATATCTCATAGTCCATTGGGTACAGGGTCCCACAAAGGCTGTCAACATAATCTGCAAAAGCTTTCAACACTGCTGATACATCACCCAACTTCTGCTGTATAACTCTCCTTGACCATGATGTCTCCCTCCACTGAAGTGCACCTTCAACCGAGTCAAGCTCTGGGCAAACTCCACCACAGAAATATAGAAGATAAATTAAACTTTCTCGTCAGATGCTGCACACAGCTTGCCTTCCTGGAGAGCAAGCGTGAGACAGAAGAATAAATTCATCAAAGGTCGATCCTATCTTCTAGGATAGCATGACCCCATCCAATAAGTACAAAATATGGATGCCTTGAACCATTACTCACACGGATCACATTCTCTGGCTGGATGTCACCGTGGCGGATTCCTGCAGATGCTGCAGCAGCAAGAGCAGACAAACAGTCATGGCAACATCTCAGAGCCTCCTCAACACCGAACAATCCGTTTCAGTATCAGATTTGAAATGGTCTCACCAACTGGTGACGTCACAAGGATTGAGTACTGCACCATGGATGGCCACAACTCCCACTGGAGTTATGTTTGTCACATTGGCCTTGATGAACAACACGTCCAGAAGCTACCATCTGTGGAATATATCTGCTAGAAATGCCTCTTTGCTTCATCAAAGTCAGTACTTTCGTCTGCCTTTGAACTTGGTACCAGGAATTCATATCCTCCCATGCTGGCTCCAAGTGAGAAGGGCTGGAGCCTACATACAACAAATAGGTTTTGGTAGGCTCTTCTACAGGAGTAGCACTATAAATAGGAGGCTCACTGTCTGTTAGAATATCATTGATTTGAAAACCCTTCTGCCAGTTAGCATCCTCCATCAAGACAATAGATCCTATCTCAAGCTTCAAGATTTCCTCTGGCTTTACATCAACAGCTCCTTCCTCCTGTACTTCCACAATTTGGAGAATGACTTTGTTGCTGGAATCAAAACAAACCATTTCCATTAGCTTGTCTGTCAACCAAATGTCTTTCTGATCTTCGACTCTGTAGCCGTGAACTATGCTCTGTGGCTAGTTCATCAAGAGAATACTTTGGTGCTCCATAGAATTGGATCATTGAGTGGAAAATTGCAAGGAGAACTTGAAGGGTCCCAATGTCTCCCCAATTAGCATTCCCAAGTTTGTTCCATACTCGATCTATGGAAGAAACTGTTATTTTAACATGTTGTTTTATCCATTCAGCAGCAGAGTCATAAACATTGTTCAAATCAAAATCCAGCTTGTTCAGATCACCTTGGACATTTACCACTCCTCCAAACTGCGAATCAACAAGGAGCACATAAACACAATCTGAATTTCAAGAACAGTGGAGGATCTGCTCAGGCTCCGAGAGAGTAGGACCATAAAGGCAAAGAATAGTGCCTGCGCCCAAGACAGCAGGAGATGGCTGTTGGTCATTCTGCAGAAACCATTCCAACATCTGGTCTCAACAAAGCCAATACAACAATGTGATCCCACCTTCCCTGTGAATGCTTTGAATTCTTCAAAGTACAGCTGTCGCACAAACACCATCAAGTTTCCCACTGCTAATAGCCTTCTCAGCGGGATAAAACTTGGAGCTTGTGCTGTGTATACAGGCAACTGAGAAAGGCATTGCTTCATCAGGACCCCAGAAAGTCTCCCATAATCCTTAATGCTTGCATGTAGAAAATCCTCCAGCAAGATGCAGTAGCTTCAAAAATATCTGATGTTGACGCAAGAAGAGCATTTGGCATCCAGATTTAGCGCTGAAAGGTAACACCTTCCAGAGCATAGTCAAAATTCTGTAGTTCAGTAAGGTCAAAAGGAACATCAAAAGCTGGCTTCCTGAAACTACATCTTCATTGTGCCCAGAGAACCAATCTCTAGGCTTGAGGTCAAAAGTTCACTGTCCACAAACTTACGGAGAAAATCTTTACAGATAGATGATGATGAATTACGTTGTCTACCTCGTGAAGAAAAACTAGACTTTTTGGTCCTGACCCAACCGATATACGGTCAGGTGATTTGCCTGCCATATGTCATCAATTTCTCAATTACAAAGTATAAACTTTGCACAGGAAAGATATTAAATGACTGAATATGAGGGGCTTCAAGAAATTCTAGGATTGAAGTTGTTAAGTAAAAATAACAGGAAGGAATAGATATGAATGCTAGAGCATTGAAGTTAAGAGGTCCCATCCGCTAGTATTTGCATCATACATATGATAAGCTATGAGTGAAAATACATTTTAGGAAAGTAATGGTGCAGCTTTAGTTGGGGTCACACTAGGTTGAACCAACACCGACAATGCCAATGCCAGTGCAACACAATATGGACATGATTTTTTGTGTTTTTCTAGAAGTACCAACAAGTTCATGGTCCATACATATTTAAAACGAGAACCTTAAATGCGGATTATGGCCAGTCTGCTCAGAACCATTAGGATCAGAAAATGCTCAACTAATCTATTAACAAAAAGGATTTCAAGTTGATCTGCATTCATCAAATTAATGAGACATTCAAGAATTACTAGTGAGACGATTGAATAACCGAATAGAAGCAATAAGTATATTTTCCTCTGAATAATAGACGAAGTGCTAGAAATTGACCAATTGATAATTGAACGCAGTAATCATGTATTATCCTTCTAGCTGTTGGAATGAACCCCTTGATCTATTCCAATGGTCAAAGGTCAAAATATACATGTTACAGGTGTAGATAAATATGCAAAGAACACCCTATACAAGAGACATATCTAACACTAGCAAAATCTAGTACATGAATGAGGCAACTGAATAGACAGACTATTCTGGTAAAATGGGGTACAACATCATATGTGCTTACTCCTAATATCTCAACCAAACCAAGCATAGCAAGACCCTCCAAATGTGTTTCAACACTTTAGTTAGCAATGATTAAAGATAATTATTTATCAGTGCCAAAGATTGTACCGTTATAGCCACTGTAAGTTACTAATGGTGAAAAGCAAGCTTAGTTGTTTATTGTTTTCAAAGATTATACCATGGGAGCATATAACGTGAGAACCGACTAACTATTGAAAACTTTCATTGTGTGTCATTGGATTGTGCGCCGAAGGTCAAGATCTCCCCTACCATTTCCACCGCGATTTTTACAACAACAAAAACCTCCTACAATTCCATCATCACTCTTCTCCTACCACCATCCATTCATCACTCTTGCAATTTCTTGTACCAAACTTTGTGGTGAAAGGTACCGAATTTTTTTTCCAAATTCCGATGAAAAATGGAACAAAAAAGTTTCGAAAAATTTGACTGAAATAATGAACCAAACAGTGTTGAAGATTTGGACAGATAAAAGGAACCGGAAAATGGTTTGAATTTTGACCAAAAATGTTCATAAAAAGATGAAAAGTGAGCGAAAAAAAAAAAGAGATGGTGAGACAAACGGGGAAGAGAGAAAGAGAGGGTGGAGGACTGGGGAGACGGGGAAAGATGAGTCAGAGGTCCTTTGCAAAATGGATGGGGTGGGAGAGGAGGTAAGAGATCAGGCCCTTGGTGCACAATCGTACGGATCACATGCAATTTTTCAACACTTAACCGGTTTGTACCATATATGCTCTCTTATACCATTGTAGCCTTGTAAGGTTTTTTCTATTTATGACCTGGAATCATCAAAATGCTCGGTGAACGGCATTCTGCATTCCTGCAATTTGCAGTGCAACTTGCTTCTAAATCCTCATCTTAATTTTGTTCTCCAATTGCACATTTGGACCTTAAAACCTAATTGAGTGGCATAAACCTAGCATTGAATTTGTCCCACCGTACAAAACTAATATTCTCGACAAGCAAAAATCACCCTCAGAAACAGGACTTACGTCACGCACTGAATTTTCCCAAATGTTACATCGTGAAACCACAAAGGTCTAAGCACTGCCATTCTCTATCATGTGAACGAGTTCCATTTCATTGCTCCCTCCAAACGAAAATAGAGCTTTAGTAATATAATTCAAGAACAACCCATCACACACGGCATTCAAAGCTAAAATCCCAAAATGGCACCCTCGAGGTTATAATTTGGACACTAAAAATCGAACCTTTCACATTGTTCCTAACCCTTACTGCCATGCCCACCCAAAGAATCAGCCCAAAATGAAGAACCAGCACAAACAATCGATCTAGATAGATTTTGCACATGCATCCTACTTGTTGATTGCAAAACTCGCCCTGAATCAAAAAATCCAGGAGAAACAGGTACCCCAGGCAGAAACAAGGTTGCCTGAATCCTGTTTTTCAAGAAACCCTGCCCAGATCTATCCTCACCATGAGAAAGAAGCACGCACCTTCCATGAGGAGGCCGGGACGTCCTGCTCCTTCCCCAAATCCACAGCCTGCGGCTGCTTAGAGTGGAGCGCCTATGGTTGTTGGACTGGTACGACTACTCCCAACTGCCTCCGCTCTCCTTGATCTCCGGACGGCTTCCCCAAGAAAAGACATGCGTCCCCGGCCCAGATGAATGAACGAAGGAAAGATGGAATTTTTTAAAGAAAACCGAAGATTTTCTTTCCGCCTCCGAAATCCGGTAGTGAGTTCCAAGTTCCAACCAGCCAGGACCGATTGATTGCCTCCTCCTTTCTACCTCCAGCTGCCTCGGCCTCCGGTCCAGACATTTCAGGGAAAGTAAGGGTGCAGCTTCAAGTTGGGGTCACACTAGGTTGAACCAACACCGACAATGCCAATGCCAGTGCAACACAATATGGACATGATTTTTTGTGTTTTTCTAGAAGTACCAACAAGTTCATGGTCCATACATATTTAAAAACGAGAACCTTAAATGCGGATTATGGCCAGTCTGCTCAGAACCATTAGGATCAGAAAATGCTCAACTAATCTATTAACAAAAAGGATTTCTCAAGTTGATCTGCATTCATCAAATTAATGAGACATTCAAGAATTACTAGTGAGACGATTGAATAACCGAATAGAAGCAATAAGTATATTTTCCTCTGAATAATAGACGAAGTGCTAGAAATTGACCAATTGATAATTGAACGCAGTAATCATGTATTATCCTTCTAGCTGTTGGAATGAACCCCTTGATCTATTCCAATGGTCAAAGGTCAAAATATACATGTTACAGGTGTAGATAAATATGCAAAGAACACCCTATACAAGAGACATATCTAACACTAGCAAAATCTAGTACATGAATGAGGCAACTGAATAGACAGACTATTCTGGTAAAATGGGGTACAACATCATATGTGCTTACTCCTAATATCTCAACCAAACCAAGCATAGCAAGACCCTCCAAATGTGTTTCAACACTTTAGTTAGCAATGATTAAAGATAATTATTTATCAGTGCCAAAGATTGTACCGTTATAGCCTCTGTAAGTTACTAATGGTGAAAAGCAAGCTTAGTTGTTTATTGTTTTCAAAGATTATACCATGGGAGCATATAACGTGAGAACCGACTAACTATTGAAAACTTTCATTGTGTGTCATTGGATTGTGCGCCGAAGGTCAAGATCTCCCCTACCATTTCCACCGCGATTTTTACAACAACAAAAAAACCTCCTACAATTCCATCATCACTCTTCTCCTACCACCATCCATTCATCACTCTTGCAATTTCTTGTACCAAACTTTGTGGTGAAAGGTACCGAATTTTTTTTCCAAATTCCGATGAAAAATGGAACAAAAAAGTTTCGAAAAATTTGACTGAAATAATGAACCAAACAGTGTTGAAGATTTGGACAGATAAAAGGAACCGGAAAATGGTTTGAATTTTGACCGAAAAATGTTCATAAAAAAGATGAAAAGTGAGCCGAAAAAAAAAAAAGAGATGGTGAGACAAACGGGGAAGAGAGAAAGAGAGGGTGGAGGACTGGGGAGACGGGGAAAGATGAGTCAGAGGTCCTTTTGCAAAATGGATGGGGTGGGAGAGGAGGTAAGAGATCAGGCCCTTGGTGCACAATCGTACGGATCACATGCAATTTTTCAACACTTAACCGGTTTGTACCATATATGCTCTCTTATACCATTGTAGCCTTGTAAGGTTTTTTCTATTTATGACCTGGAATCATCAAAATGCTCGGTGAACGGCATTCTGCATTCCTGCAATTTGCAGTGCAACTTGCTTCTAAATCCTCATCTTAATTTTGTTCTCCAATTGCACATTTGGACCTTAAAACCTAATTGAGTGGCATAAACCTAGCATTGAATTTGTCCCACCGTACAAAACTAATATTCTCGACAAGCAAAAATCACCCTCAGAAACAGGACTTACGTCACGCACTGAATTTTCCCAAATGTTACATCGTGAAACCACAAAGGTCTAAGCACTGCCATTCTCTATCATGTGAACGAGTTCCATTTCATTGCTCCCTCCAAACGAAAATAGAGCTTTAGTAATATAATTCAAGAACAACCCATCACACACGGCATTCAAAGCTAAAATCCCAAAATGGCACCCTCGAGGTTATAATTTGGACACTAAAAATCGAACCTTTCACATTGTTCCTAACCCTTACTGCCATGCCCACCCAAAGAATCAGCCCAAAATGAAGAACCAGCACAAACAATCGATCTAGATAGATTTTGCACATGCATCCTACTTGTTGATTGCAAAAACTCGCCCTGAATCAAAAAAAAAATCCAGGAGAAACAGGTACCCCAGGCAGAAACAAGGTTGCCTGAATCCTGTTTTTTCAAGAAACCCTGCCCAGATCTATCCTCACCATGAGAAAGAAGCACGCACCTTCCATGAGGAGGCCGGGACGTCCTGCTCCTTCCCCAAATCCACAGCCTGCGGCTGCTTAGAGTGGAGCGCCTATTGTTGTTGGACTGGTACGACTACTCCCAACTGCCTCCGCTCTCCTTGGTCTCCGGACGGCTTCCCCAAGAAAAGACATGCGTCCCCGGCCCAGATGAATGAACGAAGGAAAGATGGAATTTTTTTTAAGAAAACCGAAGATTTTCTTTCCGCTCTCCGAAATCCGGTAGTGAGTTCCAAGTTCCAACCAGCCAGGACCGATTGATTTGCCTCTTCCTTTCTACCTCCAGCTGCCTCGGCCTCCGGTCCAGTGGTGGAGTGGTGGTCTGGTGACCGGTGGACTCTGTTTTTTTTTCTCTAGATTTATTTTTGTGAGCTCTGCCTTTTGTGCTTCCAGTTCAGGGATTTTGTTGTGTGCAACCGTGGTGTGCTGTGCTATTTTGGGCGTTTATTGAGATGGGTTGCCACTCCGAGAGCTGTGTCTCATAAAAAGTAGTGTTTAAGAGTAACTTAAAAAATAGATAATTTTTATCTGGTCAGGCAAGTCTGAAGATGTAGTGTTCGGATGGTGATACATGTCTGAAGATAGCGTCAAACCAGAAAATACATTTTCAGAATTAGAAAGCATAAAAACCAGAAATACGCTTCCTTCCTTCCTCATCCTTCTTCCGGGCAGTGAGGTGGAGGCGGCTCGGCGTAGGCGGGGACTCGTCGTTGACGACCGGAGAGATCAAAAATGGGTTGCTGGCAGCGAGGAGCTCAAGATGACGTGCTCGGGGAGGTAAATGAACGCGCCGACGAGGAGATCAACAGAGGAGGCGGCGGGCAGCTTTGGGGAGGACGAGGTCGGCGGCAGCTCGGTGACGCCCAGACGAAGATGATGGGAGCACGATGTAGAGCGCGGACACGTGATTCCAATGGTGAAGACGACATGGGTGGATGACGATTGACGGCGGCGGAATACGACGAAGATGGAGCTCGCGGCAGCGGCGGTGAGTCGGCAGATTGCGGCGAGATGGAGGCGAACCAGGGCCAGCGGCATGGGGCTTTTGGAGAGGAGCTCAGGGTGAAGAAGATGACGGGCTCGAGGGTGTAAACGAACTCACGAGCGACGAGATCAACGGAGGAGGCGCGCAGCCGGCTTTGGGGAGGACGATGTTGGCAGCGGCTCGGTGACGCTCGGACGAAGATGACGAGAGCACGACGTAGAACGCGAACACGCGATTCCAATAGTGAAGGCGAAAAGGGCTGAGGACGATGGACGGCGGCGGAATGCGACGGAGAAGAGCTCGCGGCAGTGGCGACTTGTCGCCAGATTACGGTGAGATGGAGGCGAAACCGGGACCATCGGAATGGGGCTTTTGGAGAGGAGCTCGGGGCGCATATTTTGACACGGAGGGCCAGAACAGGGAGACTCCAAGTGGACACCAGCGGCTTGGAGGAAGAAGGTATGTGCAGAGGAAGATGCAGGCGCTCCCAAGCTTCGATTTGGCCACCTAGGCTTGGATTCCACGCCTGGCAGGCATACATGCCCAGGGCATCAAGCAAACGCCACCCCCAGCAGATCCCAGCAACGTCCTGGCCAAGCGAGCGGGTGTCAGGACGCGAACCAAACATGCCCTATTAGCATGTGTGAGCCTGAGAGGGACTAGCTTCATTGCAGCCTGAAGATACCATCACTGAGGTGGATGATGGAAACCAATATTAAGGTCTCGTTTGGAATATGAGATTTTTTTCTAATTCTTGCCAGAGTTAAACTATTTTCTGTAAAACTCATGTGTTCCAAACAAATCCTAAGATGTTGGGGGCATACTTCTACCCAAATTGAAGACAAGGGTCTTCCTTTCTTGAGATATGTTAGATGTATATTGTTGCCTATGTATTTTTCCATTGTATAAGGGGTTATCTGCATACATGTCATATATGTATTGTATATATATTGGCTCATTGGCCTTATGATGAATACAAGCACTATTCATAAATGGTATCAGAGCGTACCTAGGGTTTTCTTTTGTCACATCACGCTGCCTCATCCTCCAGCCGACGCCTGGCTTTGCCCTCTCCACTGTGCTTTCCGTCGTCGCTGTCCTCTGCAGTCGCTGCCTCGGGTTCATCACTGCCCAACGCCGACCGCCGCTGGCTCCTCTTCACGGCTTCATCGTGTCGCCCGAGCTCACTGCTATCTCGGGGAGGAGCGGTGCCGCCGCCGTCCTCGTCGAGTGCGGGTCAATGCCTCATCCCCACGAGCTGTCGATTGGACGCTCGCTCCGGCATCGCTCGAGGCCGCACCGCCTCGATCTGGAACCAGCGCCTCCTCCGTACGAGCTGTCCGGAACCGGGTCTTCTTCGACGCGGGCGACAGGGGCGGACGCATCCGTTGTCTTCTTGCGCGCAGCCGATAGGTGCTGATCCGCCGCCCCGCCACCGCCGCTCACGCCGGGAACCCTATTTCCCTTTTCAGCTCACGGGCCACGCGACGCGTTTGTTTCAGCCGTTAAGTGAGCGGCCCGGAGAGAAAAAACATCGTTCTAACCATCACGCCGTCCAGCGCCGTCTGTTAGACTTCGTTGTATTGGTCACCGTGCTGCGCCGTCCAACGATGCCTACCAATGGGCACTGTCTCTGTTCCTTGTTGTCCAGTGATCTTCGATAGTCTTAATTATCAGGACTGGTTTCAGCACATGCGCCTCTATATGCATGGTCAGCGTCTTTGGGATTTTCTCACTGATGAGTTGCCTTGTCCGCCTCTCCCTGTTCCACCCATTGAGCCCGTGCTCCCGAAGGATGCTTCCGAAGACACTCGTAAAGGGATATGTGATGCTTTTGAGGATGTTATGGCGACTTTTCAGACTCAGTATGCTGCCTACAATACATAGATTGATGAGGACGCCTGTGCCTCTACTATTCTGGTTGCTAGCATGGAAGTGCATCTCACTGGGGATGTGGTTGACTTGACCTCCGCATAGTTGATGTGGGAGCATCTACGCAACCGCTATAAGTCGTTTGGTGATTCCTTGTATCTTTCTGTTGTGCGTCAGGAGCAGTCGCTGCAGCAGGGAGATACCACTATATATGAGTTTTATGCCCAGTTGTCTGCAGCATGGCGTCAGATTGACTCTTTGGGATCGGATGTTTGTCATACTTGTCAGTGCTGTCAGCGTCAGCAATCTCACCTGGAGCTTCATTGCATCACGACTTCTTGACACGTCTTCGGGCTGAGTATGAGCGGACTCGTGCTTAGTTGCTGGCACGACACCCTCGTGTGACTTTGTTGGAGGCTCTTGCAGCTGTTCATGTTGAGGAGATTCGCCTTCATGTTGCGGGTCTGCTGTCGTCCCAGTCATTTCCTTTGGTTCTGACAGCTCCTCCAGCCTCTACACCTACTACAGCTTCTCCATCACTAGTTGTGTCTTCATCAGTGACAACTGCTGTTAGTAAGGGATTCCACTGTACTTATTGCAATAAGCATGGACATGTGGAGCAGTTCTGCTACAAGAAGAAGGATTTATGTCGTAGTGGCCATCCTCCGAAAAGTGCTAGTGGTTCCTCCTCTCAGTGGAGCTCTGGTGTTTCTGATTCTCAGAAGTTTCTCACACTGCTGCGTCGTATGGCTGCTTCTGCACCGTCTAGTTCTCTTGGTTGTGCTGCACAGTCTTCTAGTGAGAGACCACCTTCTACTTCTTCCTCAGGTATATCACTTTGGATTCTTCACTCTGGTGCTTCCTTTCATATGACATCTGATTCCACCAGTCTCACTTCTATTCGTCCTTTAGCTACTCCTATCATTGTTCAGACAATAGATGGTACCTCTCTTTCTGTCGCAGGACGAGACACTCTATCGAATTCCTCTTTTCATGTTCCTGTTGTTTCTCATGTTCTCAAACCAACCATGTAGCTCATCTCTACCGGTCAGCTCACTGATCATGGTTGTCATGTTATTCTCGATTCTAATTCTTGTTGTGTTCAGGATCGACGCATGAGGACTCTGGTTGGTACTGGCCCTAGCAGCTGTGACTTACAGCGTCTTTGTGAGCTTGACTGACTTTATCTTCCTTCCACTGCCCCTGCCAGTCTTGTCGCCTCCACTGTCGCCACTGCTTCTGCTGCATCCTCCACTGCGTTTTTTTTGCTCAGTGGCATCATCATTTGGGATATCTTTACGGGTTGCGTCTATCTTCTTTACTTCGTCGCGGTCTTTTAGGGTCTGTGTTTGGTGCTGCTTCTCTAAATTGTATGGGTTGTAAGCTTGGTAAACAGCTTCAACTTCCATATCCTTCCAGCGAGTCAGTGTCACAGCGTCCTTTTGATCTTGTTCATTCTGATGTATGGGGTCTGGCTCCTTTCGTTTCAAAAGAGGGTCATCGATATTATATATTTTTTATTGATAGCTTTTCTTGCCACACATGTATATACTTTATGGCATCTCGTAGTGATGTTTTATCCATCTACAAGACTTTTGCTACCATGAGTCATACTCAGTTTGATTCTCCTATTCATGTTTTTCGTGCTAACTCTACTAGGGAATACTTGTCAGGAGTCCTTCGTGGTTTTCTTGCTGAGTAGGGCACCTTCTCTCAGTTTTCTTGCCCTGGTGCTCATGCTCAGAACGGTGTGGCTGAACGAAAGCATCATCATCTTTTTTAGACAGACTGTGCTCTTATGCTTGCTTTTGCTGTCCCCCACACTTCTGAACTAAGGCTGTTTCTACTGCTACTTTCCTGATTAACATTCAACCTTCTTTTGCTCTTCAGGGTGGGATCCCAGTTGAGCGTCTCTGTGGCAAGACTCCTGACTATTCTAGTCTTTCGCTTCTTTGGGTGTGTGTGCTATGTTCTTCTTGCCTCTCATGAGCGCACTAAGCTGGTCGCTCAGTCCGTGGAATGTGTTTTTCTGAGCTATAGCGTTGAGCATAAGGGATATCGTTGTTGGGATCCTATTGGCCGACGAATGCAGGTTTCTCGGGACATCACTTTTGATGAGTCTCATCCTTTCTAGCCTCATCCTTCTCCTTCCACCACTCCAGCATCTCTTATCGAGCCTCTTTCTTTCCTGATTTTTTCTGCCATTTCCATAGTCCCAAACCTCCATCACAGCCTTTGGGCTCTTCGTTGTCTCCTCCACCATCTCCAACGCCACTACCACAGTCTCCAGAGGCTCCTCCGGGTCTTGTTCATTCTTATCCTCTCTGCTACACTCATCGTCCGTGAGTTCCTGATTCTCCTGATGCGTCATCTTCTTCGGTCTCTCCTCCTCGATATGCTCTTCGTAATCGCTAGTCTATTCGGCCTCCTGCGTATTTTTGTTTAGCGGCTCTTGCCGAACCGACTTCTTATCGTGATGCTGTTGTTCATCAGAAGTGGCAGCATACGATGGTAGAGGAGATTGCTACCCTTAAACGTACTAGCACGTGGGATCTTGTCCCTCTTCCCGCGCGTGTCGCTCCTATCACGTGCAAAATGAGTTTACAAAGTTAAGACTCGCTCTGATGGTTCTCTTGAGCGCTACAAGGCTCGTCTTATAGCACGTGATTTTCAGCAGGAGTATGGTTGTGATTGTAATGAAACATTCGCTCCTGTGGCTCGCATGACCACCGTACGCACTCTTCTTGCTGTGGCATCTGTTCGGACATGGTCCATCTCTCAGCTTGATGTCAAGAATGCTTTTCTCATTAGCGAGCTGCGTGAGGAGGTTTATATGCAGCCACCATCGGGGTATTATGTTCCTGAGGGTATGGTTTGTCGCCTTCGCCGATCTCTTTATGGCATCAAGCAAGCTCCTCGTGCTTGGTTTGATCGTTTCTCTTCTGTTGTCACTGCAGTTGGTTTCTCTACCGGTGCTCATAATCCTGCTCTTTTTATTCACACTTCGCCTTGTGGTCGGACGCTTCTCAGTACATGACTTTTGTCAAAGAGCGTCTTAATGAGCAGTTTCTCATATCTGATCTAGGTTCTCTTCGCTACTTTCTTGTGATTGAGGTTATTTCTACGCCTGAGAGCTTCTATCTGCCCATAGAAAAGTATATTCATAATCTTCTTGATCATGCTTATCTTACGGATCAACACACAGCTGAGACTCCCATGGAGTGAGCCTCTTACTGATCATACTCGCTATCATCACCTTGTTTGGAGTCTTGTTTATCTGGGTGTCACTCGTCCTGATATTTCGTACCCTGTGCATATTTTGAGTTAGTTTGTTTATGCTCCCACTTAGCTCCACTATAGTCATCTTCTTCGTGTTCTACGATATCTTCGTGGAACCATCACTCGCCGTCTGTTTTTCCCTTGTTCCAGCTCTTTACAATTCCAGGCATATTCTGATGCTACTTGGGCTAGTGAGCACTCTGATCGCCGGTCTCTTTCTGTCTATTGCGTTTTTTTGTGGTTCTCTCATTGCTTGGAAGACTAAGAAGCAGACATCAGTTTCTCGTTCGAGTGTTAGGGCAGATTTGCTAGCTATGGCTTTGTTGACTGTGGGGGTTACTTGGCTACGGTGGTTCCTTGAAGATTTTGGTGTTTCTATTTCAGTACCCACTCCTCTTCTGTCTGACAGTACAGGGGGCTATTAGCATTGTTAGAGATCCGGTGAAGCGTGAGCTTACCAAACATATTGATGTTGATACTTTCTACATGCGAACATATGTGCATGACCAGGTTGTTGCTCTTAGTATGCGACTTTAGAGGTTCATTTGGCAGACTTCTTCACAAAGGTGCAGATCAGAGCTCAGCACAGCTTCCATCTCTCCAAACTTAATGTTGTTGATCCACCATAAGTTTGAAGGGTAGTGTTAGATGTATATTATTACCTATATATTTCTCCATTGTATAAGACACTATATATATATATATATATATATATATATATATATATATATGCACTGTATATATACCGACTTATTAACCTCACTACGAATACGAACGCTATCTTTTTCATCGCATTTTTGTCACATGTTAGCTCAGTGGCAGGCGGGGTTGTCTGAGCTCACGTATCAGTACGACGACGCAGTGGTAAAAACTAAATCCACTCCAAATTAGTTCGCTTTAGGTCAACAGCAAAAACTAAACTTTTGTTTCCTTTTAAGTTCCAATGAACCGGTCAGTGGGGCTGGCCTTTCTTTAGGCATAGGTAGGTGGTTGGGTATATTTGGACATTCAAGAAAAATAGTACGTTCTATAATCTATTCTGTCTGCGCACAGGATAAACAGTTGCAACAGGAGCCGCCACTATGAGTTCATAGAAGTAAAAGTAGCAGTAAATTGTCTGAATTAGCAATAAAAGTAGCGAAAAACGACTAATATCAACCTTCTTAACCTATGTGTCTAAAGTCTAAACGCAGTGACCGAATGTCATTCATTCATTCATCCATCCCCATCCTTAGTACACCGAACGCCTAATTAACTGTCCCATGAACATTCTCTACGATGTTGCTCACCATGTGATATTGCTACTATAATATTGTGGTTTTTTTAATAAGAAACAGATATTGTTATTTATGGAAGTAGAGCATGGTGTCCCCTGTAGGCTGCAGTTGCAAGGGAAGGTGTGAGATAGCTAGCACTTTGGAATGGGTGCTTTACCTCGATCGTTCTGGATACCAGCTCTGTTGTCCTTCGACCTTCACGTAACGGCTTCTTTAAGCATGCAAAAAAGATAAAGGCGATACAACTTTATCCTTCATCTTACCACCTTAACTAAACTAGATAATGTATCATATATAGCTTAACCTCTTCCTATTGTCTGACGTGCTTGATGGCAGCATGCCCCTTAATTGCAAACTCTCTTGATGGACATTTGAGCTGACCAATGTGGTGATGGGGAATGGAGATCTACTCAAAGGTCAAGACACATATGCTAGCTGTTCCAGGACACAATAATAGGAGATGGCAAAAGAGAGGCACACTTTGTTGCATGCTAACCAAAAGGTGACCTAAAAGAGCATTCATGCTTGGCATGATGAGTTGTGAGCGTGGCATGGCATGGGACCATGATGCATTGAGGAATGAGCAGCCAAAACATACTCATAATTATGCAAGGCATCAAGAAAGAACGGGACATGCATGGAGATCGCTTGGAGCACACGATTGCCAACTCCTACTAGTATTCTTCTTCTTATCTGCTTTAGCAACTTACATGATCACTTGATCAGGTGTAAATAATGCCTTGATTAATTCGAGACAATTCCATGCACAGCCTGAATCCCAGCTCTTTGGTCACCAACTACAGCCTCTTCCCGATGATGAACGAGGGTACATGGGATGGGATCATCTGGGATTTGGGGCTTGCCCACGCATTTGGTTGGGTGGATAGGGCGAACTCACCCGCCATGAGCAAATATTCTGAGTTTTTGGTGCATTTGGCATTGTTGATATGCAAATTAGCAATTCTAGTAACTTGTAAACGTCAAATAAAAAAATGGCATTGCGGAGCTGTGGGGATGCGAC
This sequence comes from Hsuehochloa calcarea, assembly GCA_036346395.1. NCBI lineage: Eukaryota > Viridiplantae > Streptophyta > Magnoliopsida > Poales > Poaceae > Hsuehochloa > Hsuehochloa calcarea. Next base: position 3,794,080 of record CM070616.1, on the reverse strand, counting down.
ACGTGTCAAATTAGTGCCCCGGGGAATGACTTGCCTAGTAAATGCCCCCGGGGGCATGACTTGTCTTGTCTGTGCCCATGGGGGTCGGACCTCGTCTAGTCAGTGTGCTAGGGGCACGGACAAATGTATTTCATGTGAAAATAATAATAATAATAATAATAATAATGGTTTTTAAATAAAAAACAGTGATTTCATGTAATAATAGAGCACACGATAATATAGCGAAATGACATCCTCGATACACATGTACATAATGTATACGACGTAATTACACACTGGCTACAGTAGATTTTTTTAATAAAATTATTTTAATAAAATTTAAAAAATAACTTGGGAATGAGGGAAGTAGGATGGTGTAGGGGTGAAATGACCACACCCTTGTTCCCAAATCATTCTCGCTCTCTAATATTTCGCTCTGTACTCTCAAATAAATCGGTTCAGCAAAGGGATTATTGCATTATAAAAGGTACTTCAATATTTTTGTTATTGCGTCGCCGAACTCGCATTCCAAATATTTTTGTTGATTTCTCTCTGAAGGGGGCTATATTTGCTATTGCGCCGCTGAAATCACATTCCAAATGTATTTTGTCAGACCGAAACTCTTAAATTGAGCTCTACTTCATATTTCCATATCTTTTAAAAAAATGATCATTCGCGCTGACAGTTAAAGATATTACCAACATATCTATATAATTTCAATTTCAATTTCCACCTCCTATCACCGATTGAAATGGTGGCAATCCCTTTCTCCATTCCAAATGGTGACATGAGCATTTCACAATTTGGAATGGCGATAGTAGCCCGATTTTTGTATAAAAAAATCAACTAGTTAATTTTGTAATTTTTTATTAAAATAATATTATTTTAAAAAATTCTATTGTAGCCGATGTGTAATTACATCATATACATTATGTGTGAATGTATCGAGGATATCATTTCGCTATATTATCACGTAAAATCATGGAATTTTCATTCAAAATTGTTTTCACATGAAATATACCTATCCATGCCCTTGGTGCATTGACCAGACGAGGTCATGCCCCAAAGGGCACGAACAAGGCAAGTCATGCCCCTCGGAGCGCTGACTAGGCAAGTCACACCTCCAGGAGCACTTATTTGGCAAGTCATGCCCCCCGGGGGCACTGACTCGACACGTGTCGTGTTCCCGTGGCTCCACGGTACTATTTTTGTATTTGATGTGTACAGGGGGCTAGAATTGCTAATTCGCGTGTCAACAGTGCAAAATGCGCTAAAAACTCAGAATATTCCCATGTTATGTTGGATCGTGTGGTACGCCAAAAATTGCTGGAGGGGCTCATCCCACCAAACCAAACACGACCTAAGTTGGGCCGAGGGGTTATAAGAGTATATATAATAGTATAATGTCAGCTGTCTGTAAGTCTTGCCGTGTAGGACATGAGATGATGTAGATGAGGGGAGCATAGATAATTGGGTTCGTCTTTTATACAGTAGTCGACTGTAACACGAGGAAAAAAAAGATACATTGTATATGGAGTAGTTGTCTATAGAGGCATGTAAAAGGACAACTCGTATAGGAGTTGTCTTTAACGTTGTTTATAGTTGACATATAGAAGTACTATAGACAACTGTTATCTATACCATTGTACGTACCCTCGTGGTGCTAAGTGGCCCATTCTCACTTCCAAAAACTGAAAAAAGGCAATGAAAATGTAATCCATTATTCGATGCACCTGCGGTTCAAACTTACATTTTCTGGAAAAATTCAAAAGGCAATGAAAATGTCCCAAATTTAAATATGTTGTTTGTGGTAGTGTACTAAAGCTTCAAAAAAAAATTGGTGGCAAAAAACCAAAAAAAAAAAGTTTGCCGAGTGCCAAGTTTTGGCACTCGGCAAAATAAATTCTTTGAGTGTTAACGGGGACACTCGGCAAAGAGGACGCCATTGGATGCCGTTAGGCCCTACCAATCTTTCCGAGTGTCTACCTTTGCGAGTGTTCGCACTTGGCAAAGACGACTTTGCCGAGTGCAAGTATTTGCCGAGTGCCAGGCACTCGGCAAAGGCCTCTTTGCCGAGTGCCATATTTTGCCGAGTCTTTGCCGAGTGCCCGAAATTTGACACTCGGCAAAGATTTTTGCACTCGGCAAATCACGTGTTTCCCGTACGTGACGATTCAATTTCTGCAAAACTTTTGAAAGTACACTTTGCTGCTACTCGTATACATAAATTTGCAATGACAATCCTCAATTTTTACCACTGCCTCTATCTAGCTATACTTTGCATACAAATTCCTTGCGAATTCATGCACCTCGTGTAGGGTCTCTCCAAGAACCGGAAGGCCCCTCTAACCGGATGTAGTCGTACATCACCCCAAAGAACTCACTGAGCGACCTCCTCTGAGTGATGCCGATGGTGTTCTCGCCTTCTCGGAGCAGGTAGCCCCTGATGGCGAAGTCGAAGCTCCACTGCACGCCGTGTATGCCGTGCCTCGCGATCGCGTTGCCGTCGCCGAACTCGGGCGTCGTGAAGGCCCCGCCCGATCTCCCTGCGCCGTTCACTTGGACCTCCAGTCTGGACATGTGCGCGGCCGCAAGAGCGACGCGCAGCGTGTAGGCGCCGTCTGCTACGACGCGGTCCAGATGGAACCGGATCCGCCGTGTCGTCGGAGCGCGATCGCTGCCTACCTCTCTGCGCAGCAGAGTACAATGGCTTGTTCGTGTGCTTGCTTGCTTGCTGTGCTTGATAAACTGAGAAATACGGGCACAGAAAAAGCAGTGTTTGTTTGTTACCTTGTGACATGTGCGAAGAACCAGTCCTTGGAGTGATCGCTTTCGCCGATCGTGAACACAGGATCGTTTTCAGGGTACAAGTCGGCGTACCTCTCCCACAAGCCGTACTGCCTGTACCTGTCCGACGAAACCAACCCGGTCAGAATAGATCAGGGCTGGAATTCTCGTGCCATATGCGTTCCGATTTAAGTGAGAGTTTAAACGGCGAGTGACTAATTAACTTGTCTTTGGTCAGAAAGAGCTTGTTGAGGTATTTCGGGTTGGCGTCAGGGACAAAGAACTCTGCTGCGCTCCGGTCAGGAACACCAATCTCCCACAGTGTTGGGCCTGATCTCGGAGGCTCAAACACAAGATCGCCAAGGTTGATGCTGCGACCTGCTTGGATTGAATTACGAGCAATGGTTAGTCAAACAGTACAGAGTTGCTTGAGCTCTGATTGTGAATTGTGATCCAAACTGCCAATGAAATGGCAACACTGAAACTCTAGCTAGTACTAGTGTACTACTAACCTGGTGTTACGGTTACGCGAGAAGCATACACGTAGTCTCCGAGAAACCCAGGAACCCATGCATAAAGATTGTACACTCCTGCCCGCACATTGTCAATGGTAAATCTGCCGCACGACGTGGTCCTTGTCCAGAACTGATAATTCTGCAAGCAGTGGCAAGTCTCTCAAGAGTGTTTGTTGTAAATTTAGCTAAAACTTTATTCATGCTTCTCTTTTAGTGTTTATTATTATTATTATTATTATTTCATACCTTGCTCTCCGTCGCCCAGGAGCCAGGTTGTCCAGGTGAGGCAAGGCCAATGTAAGCCATCCCAGCAGGCATGTCTTGGCCACTAATGTACCTGTCTCTGACCCATAGCCTCCCGGTAACCGAGCCTCTTTCGTCTGCCTTATGGAAGTCTCGTGATTCAGGGAAGCTATACGGCCATTTGCTCACTTCAGCTTGCGCCTGTGCCTTTGCGTCCTCCCAGAGGGCCTGCAGTTCTCCTCTCTTCGGGTTCGAATTCAGGTAGATGAACACCGGGCCCATGACTTTCTTCCAGTACTCGCCGTCCTCGATCTTCAGCACTATGTCGCTCCCAATGTAATGCGTCCCTAGAAACATCTGGCAGAGAGAAACATCACAAAGTTTCCAGTGTAGGGTCCATTCGTCAGTATGCTACAACTGCAGCAGATGCACTGTTATCTTTTGGTTGGAATTGGATTGGGGAACGAACGAACGAACGATCGATGCGTGCTTACAGTCAAGGAGGTCGGTCCAACGTGCGAGGTGAGCTCCCGCTTGAGCGGGCCGCCGCTCTTGCACTCGTTGCTGGGGGTGATGACCCAGAAGCCCATGGGATTGGGATGGTTGCTGCTGATCCACCCATGAACTGCGTTGTCCTTGTTATCCAGAGAGTACTCGTACTTGTCATCCACCTGGATCAGACACACCAAACTGTCGATTAACATTTCTGTCACAGTGTCACTTGACTAACATTAATTTTCGCATGCTTTGCTTTGTCAGTAAAACTTGAATTGCCATGCCAAAATCATGTTTAATTTCTTCTTCTTCTTCTAGTACGCACAGAGTGCTAACCTCTCCTTTGAACTGTGGCTCGGAGGGGTCGACGAGCAGGACAGCCTCCTTGAAGGCCAGTGGAGCACCACGGGGCGCATCTCTGTCCGTTGCCCTGGGCATGTACCTCTGTATATCGTCCGAGATCGCCATGTAATTGAACCTAACACACAATGTTCATATCATAGCCAGGATTAATATTAATTAAACGTACCAGTACAGGTCAAGAAAATCCCGTGAAAGGACAGAGGACCAATAGCACAGAGATGCCAAATGTCCACTCATCCATTGGTACAACACATGTTAAAAGAAAAGGCTGTGTGTTTTATCTACGAGGAGCTAGCTGATGAATGACTTCACAATACAACAAACAGTACTCACTTGCCGGTGTTGAGTTTGAAGGCGAGTCGAGCCTCTGAGATGTTCAAAGCAGGCCAGTCTCTGGCATGCTCGAAGATGGCATAGCAGTAGAATCCAGAGCTGCCTTTGAGCATCACCAGCCTGAAAGAGCAGTTAGTATATCACAGGAGAACTAGCAAATTTGTCATCAGCGCCATTTGACGAAAATGACGAATGGCTCACCTCTTGTCAATGTTTAGACGGACGCTATTTCGACGTGATGGATTATATGTACTCCTGAAAGAAAGCTCCACTTGCTCTTCGCTTGAGGATACCACCTTGAACTCTGTACTATCCAACCTACGCAAATGCAGTTTGTATATCTATTTGAGATAAGCATCTGTAAAACTAAAGGGCACAATTCATCCCATTCCTTGGAAACTACTGGTACTATGTTTCAAACTAAAAACCTTGGAAATTATCTGAACTAGTGTACATCCTGTACGTGTTTAATTATTCAGCAATAATTCCTCAAGGTGTTTAATAGTGCCATTGCTTTTCAGACAGTACTGGAGAAACACTTTACAGTTTTCAGTTCTGTTGTTATCAGGAAGCATCTATTCGGTGCACATTCATTTGTAGTTGGTTAGCTTCTGTTTGATATCTTGAAATGAAACCTCATCATGCCCAGAAAAAAAAAACTAGTTCTTCGCTGGGCTGGCGGCGCTTCTTGAATCCATATAAATATTGGTGGCTCCAAACAGTTAACTGAACTTATTATAGGCTAGCTAGTAGGTACCTGATCGATCAGATAAAGAGCTTTTAAATCAAACTAGTATATATATTAATTGTTGATGACTGGTAACTGGTTGGTTTGATCATGTTAAATATGTTGTGAGCTGTGACAGCGCAAGGCTCTTGAACAGCCTACTAGCTAACTAGTGGTGACTTTCAGTTTATGTACTACTTCAGTTGGGCTGGCATCGATCCTTTGGAAGTAGGGATGGAGGACCCCTAAACACGCGGAGATGAACCAAAGCACACCAAGGCGGTGGAGCAAAAGATAACGCAGTTTAGTTAAAATTAGTACTTACATATCGATCATGCCTCTTGGGTGATCGGAGCCGGGGAAGTTCCAAACCACATCCCAATACCTGCAAGAAATACATATATACAGATCGTGCATGCATGCTTGCCGTTATCTCACAGCAGTACTGTTCAACAATCTCCTTGTTTATATGAGCAATTTATAACATACCCGCCGGAGTTGTCCTCCTTGGTGAAGTGCAGCAGGTTGCGCTCCCGTTGTAGCGGACGCCGGTGATGTGGCCCTGAGGCTTGGACAGCGCCACCTGCACGATGCCATTGTCCACGAGGACCTGCACGCACGCACACATACATGCATGCACAAGCGTTAGTTGAACAATCAGTCAGTAATTCAACAACACAAAAACGCAAAAACGCTCAGTTCTAGCGATTAATATTAAGAGATCTAGCGATCGATGCAGATGCTAATTAAGAAGCAAGGATCAAACTCCTGCATGCACATATGAAATTATGAATACGCGCACGCACCTGGTGATTCTCCGCGTGTAGCGTAACCCGCCCAGGGGCTGATCCCGATCCCGATCCCGATCCCGACGTCGTCGTCCCGGCGGCCGCAGCGAGCCGCAGTAGGGATGCTACGACGGCGAGCAGGATCAGAACTGTCTTTGCTTCCGCAGCGGCGGCCATTGAGCTCGAAGTCGCCGTCCGGCCGGACGTCGGTCGGTGCAATAGGATTAATTACTGCATGCGTGCGCCGTGTCCGTCGGAGAGTTGATTGATTCAAGCAATGCAACTAGCTAGTGCTGTGGCGAGCTGCAGCTGCGCGCTTTCTCTATATATATACGCGGCTTGTCTGCGAAGCAAAACGGCTTAACCGAACTGTATACGTAGGGTTCGCGTTACAACACCACACCGGTGCAAGGAAGCTCGCTCCATCTCTTCCGTTTCCCCGTCGACCTAGCATCCAAAACCGAAACGGACGTGCTGCAAGCGGCCGCCGAAACCGAAACGGACTGCACGCAACGCGATCTAATCGAAATTATTGGCACCTCTTCCGCCGGAATCGAACCGGGCTATATGGTATGTGGCATGCGTGCATGGTGTACGCGCAGTATGTTTTTGTTCGGTTGCCCTGCGCACAATCGGATTGGTTTCCCTTCTACCGTACGTGTGCAGCTTGATCAGGCGTCGACAGTACGTACGTGCCCACCAGCGATTGGTTTCCATTTTACCCCCCTTCATCTTCACCGTCTAATTGCACCAAGAAATCTCAAAATTGATTTGCTGCATGCCATCGATTAAGCGTAGCTTGCCAACAATGTTAACAACTAGAGTAGGCATATTCTATGTACACAGGCATATAGCTTCATAGCTACCCTGCTTGTTGTAATCTTATGGTTTCAATAAATGAAATGAAATCGAGGGTCTCCCCCTCTGTTTCCAAAAGCAAACAAAAGAAAATTCCATAGCTACCCTGTTAAGTTTCTTCTACTATTAAGTTGCAAATCAATATGGAAGTGTCGGACCCGGATTTTCTAATCCAGAATCCTCTGTGAAATCACCGCGCTACTCCCGGATCGAGAGGTAGCGCCACAAGATACATTGTCGATTCATTTCATACATCGCATCAAACCGGTCTTAATATTACAACCTCAGAGTTAAATAGACCACGTCGGGTCGAGTTTACAAAAGAGGGCCGATCAGGCCAAATAAGTTCATTACTCAGCTTAAAGAACAAATGCGGAAGCAAAAGGGCAGGGTGCAACTCCCCACAAGCAAGCGACTGCGGTGACTCACGTACCACCGATATTAACCAAAGAGTTGGTGAATATTAGTTGTACGCAGGCACCTGCGGAGCCAGCTAGACTGTGGCGAACCAAGCCTATGGCCTATACTACTCCTCGCCTTGATCTGGACCGTCGACTCCTTGATCATCGTAGTATGCGTAGTCGTCCTGATCAGCGGAATCTGGGGTTTTGGGGAAAGAGCGAGGGTGAGCACAACTACCGTGCTCGCGAGCCAATACAACAGATGTAATATTTACTATGCATGGTTAATCAAGGGTGGCTCGGGTTATTTAATTTGCACAAAGCAACTTTTGTGAATACACATAATAGAAAATCCTCTTACCTAGCATTTTGACCAAAACATGATTTCTTAGAAGAGAATAGTTGTGCAATAGTAAGTACAACGGAGGCTACCTCCACCTCATGCTTATTTTTGGATGGTGGTTACCCCCACCTATTAACAACACTGGGTAAGACTACCCAGGGAACTCCAAAACAAGGGCTAGGCGAGCCCTGCACAATTTCATTCCACCCACAAAGTTTTTGAAACAGAACTATATCTTGCAAGTTCCTATGCCCGCCCGTGACCGTGGGCACTACTGCTCAATGCTTTATTCTCTGCAGAGATTGTACATCTTTACCCACAAGAGGTAATCATCTTGATATGTACACACGTTTTCTTAGACATGTGAATCAAGGGAGATTACCACAAGGCCTTTACAATACATCCCTTAGTGTTTGTTACATCCGCTGAGGTTTCGCCTGAGAGTGGTTACGCTCTCGCACCCACATCAACCATGCCCCCAAACCCCCCCTTGGGCCACACAGCGGCTTTTGCCAGCGTCATGACCCGTGCCCACGATGGCTTAAGCCAGCGACACGACTAGTGGGTCACTCCAGTGGTGCAACTCACAATGGTGGATACAAATTAGTCAACCAGGTCGACACCATTATAGACTTGTGGTTGTACTGTTTTACAATAGGAGGTCATCACAGGATTAGGTCCTTAAAGTTATCTGGGCGGTTCATACCACATACCAAACACTTGCCAACATATCCTGGGCTACATTAGTGCCCAACCGCATACCCTCCAACATACCATCCGCCCAGATGGGGTATTAGCAAGTTTTAGGGTTTTGAGGAGAGTAAAACAAATTATTTCAACCATTTTAGTCATTTACCCCAATGACTGCCCAAAACCATTTTCATGTTTAAAGAATGATGATTGAGGTAGTTAATACCCCGGTACTCAAGTAAGGCTAGCATGACACTTGAGTACAGACTATAACTAGTAAATTACCATAGAATTACTAGGGTGACAAGGATCAAGGAATTCAATTATCAAGGACAAGGTATAATAATTACTTAATAATCAAATTGGCATTTAGCTACCTTAAGACCATTTAACATACATTTGCATAAAAATAAAAGCATGCAGTTTGCTATTTTAAAATAATATAGTTTGCATAAAATGTAGGTTCAACATGGTCAAAGTATTGACTCGCCTGGGTCAAAGGCTAGGGGTAGGGGGTCTTGGAAGTCTTGAGCTGGGTCGCCGAGGGAACCTCCGGCTTCTTCGAACTCTACTCGTCGATCACACTGGAAACAAAGAAACGAGCAAACATACCAAATAAATACAACACCCATAATAAATGAATTCAAAAATAAATCAAACCAGTACCATAATATAGGTTTTGAAATTACAAATTTTTGGGCACAAGTTTCATAATTTTCGGAGTTGTAATGAAAAAGTTACGAATTTTTGAAAATTTAAAATGATTTTTCAATTAAGCAGAAAATCGAAAAAATCTCCCACGCCGACACGTGTCCCCGGTGCATGCAACAGTGCGTGGACCGAGTCCACGCACGTATTCGCGGGGCCACGTCGCACGAGCAAGTGGGCCCCACTTGCCAGCCGCGCGTGTGACGCTGCAGGTGAGGCCCACCCGCCAGCGTCCGCGCGCGGGGATAAGGTCGGGGCGACGCGTTCTTTCGAACGCGTCACCTCGTCTTCTCTGTCGCGCGGAGAAGGCGAGGAGACGGGGCGGCGGGGAAAACGGGGAGAGGGGGAGCGGGCAGAGGCACTGCGCCGGTGGCGGTGGCGGCGGAGAGAGAGGAAGCGGGGAGAGCGACGGCAGCGGTGGCGTGCTAAGAGAGAGAGAGAGAGAGAGAGAGAGAGAGAGGGAGATGGCGGCGCAGAGCAGGCCAAAAAGGGACGGCAGCCGTGAGGCGGCCGTGAAGGTGGCGGCCCCGAGGCGGGTGCGGCGGGGAAGATGAAGGGGTGGGGTGGCTTAAATAGCCTGGGGAGAGAAGAGCGGAGGAGGTGGCCTCGGGAGAAGAATCGGATGGCGGAGCTCTGAGGATGAGCGAGAGGCGGGGCATGGCGGCGCGGCGCGGACCGAGGGCGCCGGAGAGGAGCGACCGCGCGAGAAGGAGGCGTGGTTCGCGTGGCGGGCAATGCGAGGGCGACAGCGATGCCATGTTGGAGAGGGGGAGAGAGAAAGAGAGAGAGAAGGGGCTCGCAGCCGTGTGGGCGGCGATCGAGGAGCGGCGATGAGGCCGAGGCGGCATCGCGCGAGGTTGCGCGGCCAGAGGAGATGGGCGCCGACAAGGCGGCCGAAGCGAGACGGGAGCCGAGTCACGGAGCGCGGCCGGGAGGAAGGCCGGGCCGAACGGCGCCCCAAGCCCAGGTAAGAACCCTAACACCGAAATTCGAATTTTGGAAAAAAAAAGGGTTTAGGTTTTTGGGAAGTTTTTTTTTGAAATTGAAACAATTTTTCATCTTGAGTTACAGAAATTGGATGTTACAGGAAGTGACTGGGGAACGCTATATCATTGAAACGGTGCAATAACAAGTTTCATGATATTTCAAGAAGTTTCGTTATAACATTTTAAAAGTTTCAGGTTTCAACGAGTTTCACGCGTTTCTAGAAGTTTCTATGAGTTTCTAGATGATTCTAAGAAAAGTTTCAAACCAAGTTTCAATGTGTTTGAAATTTTGGAACACAAGTTTCAGCTAAAAAGTTTCGAGAAGCACTACTACACAAAGGGTCATCACAGACGGTTTGAAACCATCATTACAGACGGTTTTTGAACTGTCTGAGTTTATATGTCTGTGAAAAAGCTCTCACAAACGGTGCTAAACAAGAACCGTATGTGAAAAGCTATCACAGACGGTTCTGAACAAGAACCATATGTGATAATCAATTATCATAGACGGTTTTTGTTCAGAACCGTCTGTGATGGCTTTTTTCACAGACGGTTCTTGTTTAGAATCGTCTGTTATAGCTTTTTCTATTAAAAAAACAAAAGCGGGTGCTAAAACTTCGGAGGCTGTTTTGAGGCCCTAAACAACCTTTTTTGGGGGGTTTTCGCTTCGTCTGGAGTCTATTGAGCCTCGCGAATAAATTTGATATGGTTGTTATGGATTTTTGGATTGAACTTTTTGTTAGCTTTCCAATGAGCCAAAGAACGTCGTAATCCGAGTTCGTATGCAAAAGTTATGACGGTTTTACCGGACAATGTGTGATCTGTCATCTATATTTTTGCCCAAACCAAATAACTCAGCATGAATTACACATGCATGGAGAACTTCTCATAATAACCACATCATCACCCACATCATAGTAGCATCAACTCAATCCATTCACAGAGCACTAACACTAGCTCTTAGTAATCCACATCACAGAGTAAAAGGGGGGAGTAGAGAGAGTGAGGTCGTGGGAGGTCGGGGCGACGAGGTCGTGTGAGGCCGGCGACGACGAGGCCGAGGCGAGGTGGAGGAGGCCGCGGGCGAAGAGCTCGGGGGAGGGCGGGGCGGCGAAGTGTAGGAGGGCGGGGGCGATGAGGCTGGGGCGAGGTGGAGGAGCCCGCAGGCGACGAGCTCGGGGGAGGCCGGAGCACAAGGTCAGGGCGAGACGACGGCACTCGGTTAGAGGAGAGATGGCAGAGGAGGAGATGAAGGTGTAGACTCGGTTAATATAAAGCGAGTTTCGGCAGCCCGCCCATTAAGTCCAAATTTTTGTTTTTCTGGCTAACAAAATAAAAGTATCATAGACGGTTTTATCTACAAATCGTCTGTGATATGATTATAATCATAGACGGTTCGTGAATAGAACCGTCTGTGATAATTCACAGACGGTTCTTAAGAGCCGTCTATGATGTCTCGATTATCACAGACGGTTCTTCTTAAGAACCATATATGAATTATCACAGACAGTTCTATTCACGATCCGTCTGTGATAGTTACGTAGGGGCGTCTAATATAACTTGTTTTGTAGTAGTGAAGTTTCAACAAATTTCAGAAGTTTGGAGTTTCAATCAAAGTTTCAAGAAGGTTTCAGACAACTCACGTGGCTACGACGGCACTGCTACGCCACCATGAAGTCGCCTGGTATCGTTCGTCGTCGATGCACCCTCTTCTCCGACTCCAGCCCCAACTACTGTCACCCGCCGTCAAATCCATGCTCGAGCTCTGTGTTGAGCATACATCTCTCTCTCTCACGTGCCACTTGTTGGACCGAAACGACGACTAGAGGGGGGGTGAATAGGAGTATGATCTCTTTTTCATAAAGATCGGATTCAACACGATTTTCACTCTGATAGCTATGAGAGCTATGAAGATCAATATCTAAGCGCAGCAGAAGTCTTGTATTGAATCCAATCTAAACCCCGGAGTAAAACAACCAAAATAAACCAAAACTCTATTTTCAAGTGTTGGGCGGTCAGACCTCTATGCCAATGGCGGTCGGACCGGTCACCTTGGGCAGTCTGACCTTTAGCCTGATGAACAGTGAAATCGGCCAACAAAACGAAGTTGCAAATAGGTGTAACTTTTGATCTACAACTCCAAACTCGATGAAACTTGGAACACACCTTCTCTAGGATATCAGGAACCTATTCCAATCAAAGATCGTGAAGATCCTTAGCAAAGTTCTGACCTTTTCCCGTTTGAGTCAAGGATGGTTCAAAACCGAGTCAAAACGAAAACTAGATCCAAAATCTTGCTTGTGGGTTAGAGATGATCCTTGATGAGTTTCCACATGTCGCAGCAAGCAAAATTAGGGGCAGAAACTAAAGAAAAACTTGAGAATCAAAGACGGCCTAAAAAAAGAGACTCATCTCAAGAAAACTTGCATAGATTGATTTATGATTATTGCTGGTTTACAACCACTCCAATATGGAGTACAAAACTCAATACATGAGCACACAATCAATCTCCTCTTCAAGAATCCTAACCTCTCCCACTCCCTAATCTCAAAAATAAAACTAGGGTTTCAAAATAAGAAAAAAGATTAAGGAGGTGCACAGCACCCTCCCGTATTTATAGTGGAGGCTAACCTTCTAGAAGAGTTTCCTATTGGGCACCCGTTAAGCCCACACACAAACGGGTTTAACTCACGCACGCATGTTAAAGCGTCGTCTTCATCTTCTCATGACCTTAACCGCTTCTCCTTACGTCGTCTTGCGCCGTGGTTTAGCCAAAAGCAATCAAGGTGGTGTTTTAGTGATATGACCAAAATACCGCTTCTCGATTCTTCTCCAAAGACCGAGTCCAATCTTCATGAAGCAGTTCCATGCTTCGCCACGTGTAGGTTGATCAACGACTCTCATCTTGTCGGCAAGTCTCTCCCATCCGGCTCCCACTGAAACCACCATGGCACTTGCACCGATCCCGCGCCGCTTGATGCAACCCGTCGCACCGAACTTTCCGTTCGGTCATCCTTGTCCATTTTACGCCATGCTCGAATCCATAGACTTCACCTGGCATCCTCAATCGTTCTGAACCTCAGCTCTCAAGCCTAGTCCCGATCATTTTCGCCGTTGACCGTCGTTGATCTCCAAGCAACCTGCACAACAATAGACCAAGAAATCGATTCCGGGAACAAGTTCTTCGCAACTTGACCCACATTAGTCAAAACATGTATCATGCAACACATATACACTGAAACTCATGAACTTGACTCAACAAACAAGTATCACCGCTACGAAAGCCGACAAATAAAGTGGAAACCGATCAGACCGCCACTCAATGGCCGGTCTGACAGCCCTCTGGCCGGTCTGACCACCCCTTGGCCGGTCAGACCGCCCAGCTAGGGACTTAGCCAATTTTAGCACTTCAAATCCGAAACCACTCTGGAAATTTCAAACGAATAGATCTTTTGACTGAAAGCTCCAACAATTATGAGACCAAGTGTATGAGAATCCCCTCTCTTTCCTACACCCTCTATTTTTGGCCCAGCTCTAAACTCAACCTTTTAAAATGGCCGGTCCGACCGCCGCCTATGGCCAATCGGACCGCCTCCGACCGGCCTGACCGCCGCCCTGGCCGATCAAACTGCCTATGGCTTGACAGCACTGAGATTTTGCCGAAAACGCGTGATTCGACAAACCTTTAAATCCATTGCTAATTGTAACACCATCGTAAGATCATGAGCATATCCCCATGATATCCACAATCTCCCCCTTGATGAACACATTGCCAATTTTTCAAAAAATGTAAGTTTAAGGTTTGAAAGGTAAAAATACTCATATTTTCGCCTAAAGACACAACCTGGTCCAAAAGCAAGAGAAAGCAATGGAAATAACCAAGTTGGCTTCGGATTAGTATAGGCAAGAGAGATAAGGCAAAAGAAAGCGAGAAAGATTTAATTTCTAAAGAAGAATAAAAAATCTCACTCGAGGTCCATATAAAAGAACAATTGATCAAATTGACATTTGATCATTGTGATGTTCCAAGGATTGCAATTCAAGTTCATAAATGACAATAATATCATAAGAATGCAATTACAAGCTCCCCTTCACTTTGATCATCATTTTTTAAGAAAATTTTATTTTCTCCATTTTATCCAAATAACTCCACCTTTTAACATTTTTTCTACTTCTTCTCCCCCTTTGTGAATGAAGTCATCAAGAAATCACGCCATCCTCTCATCCAGAGATAATAAATGGAGAAATGAGGAAGAAGCATAAGAAAGAGCATGCATGAAATGTGATGAAGTGACTTCATATTTTTAAAATTTGCATACTTTAGCACAAGAAGCTTTGAAGATTACCCAATAGAACAAGTTAGCATTTCTATAATTACACAAATACATATCAAGCCTGAAGGCGCTAGCAAGATCATGTTAAGACATATATATCAAAGCTAAGTTAGAAGGCTCAAAGTAAAAGCGATGAATTGTAACAATTTAAGCAAAGCTTCAAAACTAGCAAGTTCATCAACAGAGATCCTAAAGTGATAATGTCCATGTCAGAATGTCAATGTGAGATCAAGAAGCTAACAATGACCATCCTAGAGACAGAGAGTTCGGAATTGAATCATTTTACTCAAAGAACTTCAGTCACCCTTTTTTACAACAGTTTTTCATTTGCAATGAATATGAATGTTGTTTAAAGGTCTATCTTAGTGAAGAAGATCCTGGACTAGGAGCTATCCACAAACACTTCGTAAGCTTCAACCAATGCAATTAACGGTCTATCTTAGTGAAGAAAATCCTGGACTAGGAGCCATCCACAATCTCTTTCTAAGTTTCAACCAGGGCGACAAATCTTGAGGTTCATGTCAATTTTGACAAGCAATCCCCATGAGATCGTCTGGATCATCAAACTATCTCAAAGTTCATGTCTTTGACAAGTAGTCTCGTGAGAATAGTTTGGCACAGATTTTGAAATTTAATTTTTTTTAGTTTGCATAAGAGCAGTTTTAGATTCGCAAGGGAATAAAAAACTTAAGAGATGTTCAATCCTAGATTCAAGAGCTAACAAATCAATTTTGATAGGGCTAGTGTCACAAGAGGATCACTAATAGTACAACTTAGCTAAAAGATCCATAAATTGTAATTTTTAGTTCAAGTTGTCTTAAAGTTCTAGCCCACTTAGCGAAGACTAAGCTACACATGTGAAAGCATGATAATTCTAGCAAGTCAAAGAACTAGACATGATATTGAGCAAAAATTGAAATACTAAAGCTCAAAAGGGTAATAAGCAAAGCTTCATCAATTCAAAAGATAAGCAGTAAGGCTTATATTACAATGCATCTTTTTGTGATTTTCATATGAATGTAATATAAAACAATGAGATGCAAGAAAAACCTAAAAGGCTAAAAAGATCAACAAGTTCATAAAAGACCAAGGAAAGATCAGAAGAACAAGAAAAGTTCAGAAAAGAACCAACTCCCCCTCAAACCAATCCATAGGGGTAAATTACCCCTAACTCACTTCTCAAGGTGGCCAACCTAGTTGGGTCTAAGTTCTTGGTGAGGATATCAGCTAACCGAGCCTTAGACTCCACAAAATGTAGCATAATATCACCCTTCTCTACATAGTCTCTAAGGAAGTGATAACGAATGTCTATGTGCTTGGTCCTAGAGTGTTGCACATGGTTTTTAGCAATATTAATGGCAGAAGTGTTATCACAGAGAAGAGAAACACTAGCAAAAGATAACACATAGTCCTTAAGAGTAGACACCATCCACAAAATTTAACTACAGAAACTAGCAGCAGCTACATACTTAGTTTCTGCAATGGATTGAGCAACAGAAGACTGCTTCCTAGAAGACCAAGAGACAAGAGAAGTGCATAAGAAGTGATAAGTGCTTGAGGTACTCTTTCTATCTAACCGACAACCCGCAAAATCAGAATCAGAAAACCCCCGAATGGACAAAGAAGAAGAGCAGGAATACCAAATGCCATACTGGAGGGTAGAGTGAAGGTAACTGAAGATGCGCTTGACGGCTTGGTGATGTGAAGTCCTCGGAGACGCCTGAAACCTTGCGCAGAGGCAGACCGTGAAGTGTATGTCCGGTATTGAGGCCGTCAGATACAGGAGGGAGCCGATCATGCTGCGGTACTCACGTTGATCCACGACTTCTCATTCCTCGTCTGGATCCAAAACAGTCGAAGTCACCATGGGAGTGGCGATCGGCTTGCAGTCACCCATCTCGAAGCGCTTGAGCAGATCCTTAGTGTACTTCGTCTGATGGATGAAGATCCATTCCTTGCATTGCTTGATTTGAAACCCGAGAAAGTAGTTGAGCTCTCCCATCATACTCATCTCAAATTCCCTGGACATGGTCTCAGAAAAACTGAAAACAAGAGCATGAGAAGAACCACCAAAGATAATATCATCTACATAAATCTGAGAATTCGCTCTCTTGCCTACACCCTCTATTTTTGGCCCAACTCTAAACTCAACCTTTTACAATGGCCGGTTGGACCGCCCCCGACCGGTCTGACCGCCGCCCTGGCCGGTCAAACCGCCTATGGCCTGACAGCACTGAGATTTTGCCAAAAACGCGTGATTCGATAGCTCTTTAAAGCCATTGCCAATTGTAACGTTATCATAAGATCATGAGCATATCCCCATGATATCCACACCACTGATGGTGATCTTCTTGAGGATCCTACTCGATATCGACATCTTGTTCGGAGTTTGGTGTACCTTGTTAGCACTCATCCTGATATTGTTTATGCAGTTCATATCTTGAGTTAGTACATGGCTCGTTCTACCCATCTTCACTACAGTCACCTTCTTCGTGTTCTTCGCTACTTGCGTGTGACTATCTCTCGTCGTTTGTTTTTCCCTAGCTCTACCTCACTACAGCTTCATGCGTACTTTGATGCGACCTGGCTAGTGATCCATCTGATCGACGTTCTCTTTCTGCTTACTATGTTTTTCTTGGCTCCTACCTGATTGCTTGGAAGACAAAGAAGCAGATAGCTATTTTTCGTTCGAGTGCAGAGGCTAAGTTGAGAGCTATGACAGCAGTGATAGCAAAGGTTACTTGGTTGAGGTGGCTATCTGCAGATTTTGGATTGTCTGTGGTGGGACCTACGACTCTTTTGTCTGACAGTACATGTGCTATCAACATTACCCGGGACCCAGTGAAGCATGAGCTCACTAAATACATTGGTGTGGATGCTTCATACATTCGCTCATAGGTGCAGGAGGGAGTACTTACTTTACAGTTTGTACCCTTAGAGTTACAGATTGCTAACTTCTTCACGAAACCACAGACGAGAGTACAACATTTGTATTTTCTCTCCAAACTCAGTGTGTGTGATCCACCATGAGTTTGAGGGGGGGTGTTAAAATATAATTCTCTTTTGTGTTTCTTATCTGTATGTGGTACCCCCCTATAGATATTGTCTATTGTGCCCTCTTGAATATACACACAATATTCATAACAAACCAGAATGTTCTTTGCATGTATTGTTGTAAAGAAGTAAAAAAAACATACAAAAGAAATTATCCAATCAACAATTAGGAAGCAAATCCAAAGTGCTTTTCACAAGAATATAAGCTTGAGGGTTCAATTTTGAGAGAACTGAATAATACCGAGAATGGAGCAATTATGTTAGAGAAAGCAATAAAATCATACATAGAGCCACAGATAACACTGTTAGATAAGCATAAACTTGAGTCATGATATAACATGATAAACTTTTTTGGGTTTGTTAATTTTCAGTTGTCTGAAATTTTCTTATCCACCAGTCACCTACAATTGCACAGTACTAAGCCTAAAATTACAGTACCAAGTGATGTGCAATTTTAGGACAACTCTACTATAACTTTGAGTTCTATTTGTTATATATATTTTTTTGTATTTGTAGAGTTCACCTAGATTTACTTCTGTCTAGTTTAGAATATTTTTGTATTTGTAGGGTCCACCTACTTTTTACTTTTGTATAGTTTGGATTTTTTTTATCTCAATACAAAAATTTATAGTATTAATTAAATCAAAATCATACGACTAAGAAAAGTAACGTAATGGATAAAAAAAATTCACTCACTCGAAGAAGCATAGACACTCCCAATTTACATTGTGTGTGGATGACGACACGCAGTAAACTAGAGCGCTAAAACTCCAGTGTTGGAAGCGACAGTGTTGTAAAAAGATGAAAATTGAGAGGTGAGGGTGAGGAAGATGAACTAACGAGGTCATTCCCGTAGGCCTCCTTGGCGCGATCGTCCGATAGTGCATCCGCCGCAACAGCAAAGCCGAGGCGAAGGCAAAATGAGCAACTAATCGATTGATTCAGAGGACAGAGGTAAACAAGTATAAGCAATTAGGTACCGAGGTAGCGGTTGATCTCGCAGATGGTGACGCCGCTGGGCAGAGGGAAGCTCAGCATCGTCGTGATCGGCGAGGTGGGCGATTAGTTTCCTTATCCTTGCAGCAGGGTTGGGGGCTTTGGGGTTTCCGATTCCCAAGTGGGGCTAGCTACATCTCTCCGCTACTAGCAGACAAGAGAAGGTCGCACCACCGCCCATCAGAGGAAGGGCACGAGCGGCGGAGGTGGATGGTGGTTGGTGCTTGACGGCAACTGAGGAGAGGGCATCTCTTTGCATGCATTTTCCTTGCGACTGCACATGTTGGATGAGGCATTTCAGTATGGCCCTTTTAATCGTAGTATGCAAAGGAGGTGGAAAAAGCCAGTAGATTCAGCACGAACTCGTCTGGAGGGCAGAACAAGGGATCATAGGCTGGACAAGCTAATGATTCAGCTCAAGAACTTGAGGCTGTCTTTGGATTTACATGAGTTGATATCTCAGCAGAGGAACGGCTATGCATCTCTCCAACTTCTTTCGAGGTGGGGACATGAGGTCGGGTTGAACATTGAGATCGGTGCTTTCCTCCAGAATATCCCCACATTTTTTAGATTTATGTGAACCCTGTCAAAAGGAGCCATTGTTGTAAGATCACCCAAAAGATGGCTGATTTGGTTGCAGAAGAAGATGTTGTCATCAGGGAAAATGAGTCTGCCATAGTTCAGCGGCTGAAGAAACTTCCCATGATGTCCATGAGTGGAACTCTGAATATGCATGCATTATGGCTCATAAGAAGGGAACTTGGTCTGCCCAATGACTACAGATGTTCTATACTACCAACCTGTGGTTGTGATTTTTCTCTTGAATCCCCCGATACGCTGTCATTGGTCTCTAGGGATGAAGAACTAGCTGTAGCTAAGATTGAAGAATGGAGGGAGAAGGAGTATACAGAAAAATGGTTGATCAAATCTGAGACACAATATGCTTTTCCAATAAACTTTCCTACTGGCTTTAAGATTGAGCAAGGTTTTAGGGAAAAGCTTAAGAACTGGCAGAGGCTTCCCTATACCAAACCTTATGAGAAGAATGTTTTGCATCCTATCCGCAATGCCGAGCGGCTTGAGAAACGTACTGTTGGTATTCTTCACGAACTTTTAAGCTCGACAGTAGAAAAGATGATACCACTTGAGAGGTTGGCACACTTCAGAAGACCTTTTGCTATGGAGGTAAACTTGAGGGAACTTCTTCTTAAGCACCCTGGCATTTTCTACATCTCGACCAAAGGAAGCACACAGACGGTCCTTCTTAGGGAGAGTTACAACAAAGGATGTCTGGTTGACCCTAACGCTGTTTACATGGTACGAAGGAAAATGCTAGATCTGATTTTGTCAGGATGTCGTAACATTGATGAAACGGAAAGTGCAATTCGGCTTGCCGAGGAGTACAACCAGGGATGCACTCATGAGTCACAAAATCACACATGTCAGGCAGATACTACGAATTCCATGTTGGGACCTGAAAGTGGCCTTGGCTGAAAGAATCAGTCTACCGAGGAAGGCCATTACTGAATTTGTGCTGTGAAACGATGCAGCAACACACGAGTCAGCAGTTCAATCCCCTTGCACCCACACGAACCCGCGCACGCCCCTGCCCTCGCGACCTCGCCCGCCCGCCGCCACCGCCGTCGCCGGCCGCCCCTCCGCAATCCGTGCCCTCCCTCACGCCCGGCACAGCGCCCTCGCGACCTCGCCCGCCGGCCGCCGCCGCCGGCTGTCCCTCCCGGCTCCTCCGCAGTCCGCGCCCTCCCTCACGCCCGGCGCAGCTCCTCGCGACCTCGCCCGCCCGCCGCCGTCGCCGGCCACCCCTCCCGGCTCCCTCCGCGCCCTCCCTCACGCCCGGCGCCGCGACCGCACCCTCCCTCCACGCCCGGCGGCTGGCGCCGCGCCCTCGCCTCGCCTCCGTGGCTCCGTCCCCATCCAACGCCGTGCCCGCGGCCTCCGTTTCCGTCCTCGTTGACGTCGCTGAGGCCCGCGGCCGCATCGCCGGCGATCTCGGGATCTTCTTCAACACAGAGGTGCTCAGCTCACTCAGGTAGTCCGTACTCCGTGGACCATAGTCAGGTGCAGACTTGAAGACTTCAAGTAGTTCTTGGCTTCTTGTGCGGGTGCAGACTTGAAGATTTGAAGTAGTTTATTTGCCTGTGTATGAAATGAAATGTGAATTGATATGCAAACTTGCAAAGTGTACATTTGCTTAAAAGTTTTATCATTCATAATTCATACACTGGTGATCTAGTGACTTTCAGTTGTATATGGTCATCCAAAACTTAAAATTGAACTTGTTATCTGAATTTTGTAATCATGCAGTAATTGCGTGGACTCAAGTGATACACTTGAGAGTTCCTTGAATGCCAAGGAGAAGATTATCTCATAGTTGAATGCAGAACTACGTAATATCGAAAGTACTTTATCAAGTGAGAGAGAAATGCATGTGAATGAACTGAAGTTGACTGCTTTATTCACTGGAAAGGTACGCAGTCAATAAAAGAGTGTTAATGTGTGTAAAGTCGATGACTGGTTCTTAAACCAACTCATTTATAGGGATCATCTACCTGTCTAATTACTTCTTATAATCCATTGTCCAAATATAGTTCAATATATGTTAATTTCTTTGCTTCTATCACTATCCACTTGTTGGTCTTTTACATTGGCCTCAATTGTTATGGATGAGTTTAATTGACATGGCTGCAGCCTGCGTGTTTGCATCTGAACCCAGACAGTACACACACAGAGAGAATAGTTCTAATGAGGAGAGAAAAAAATATGTTACTTATTCCATTGCATCTATTAGCCATTTTACCATGCATATGTTCTTGGAATGATTTGTTTCTATGCAACTACACTTCACTTTTATGGGAATTATTTCGCTAATTAAGTTTCCATTTGTAGGAAAATGCTATAACGGAGTTAAAGAAAGAACTTCAAGAAAGACCTATGACAAAACTAGTAGATGATCTCAAGAGAAAGGTTCAGATATTTTTCTTATTATGTTATATGTTGAAGCATTGAGCTAAAGTTATATGTTCAAGGAATGATGTCATGTAAGAAACCACTATCTCGCGCTAGTGGTAAGTTAAGTTCTTACAAATCTAGACTTCATGCTCTTTGTATTTAATCATACCTCTGTTTTGATTTTTTTTTTATGTTGTCTTTGTAGATTCTGGTACTTGTCCAACTATTGACGAAGAAATGGTGGGCTAGATTATAGATGAAATCTTCGTTATTTAGGTACTCAATTTGTATCTCTAAGATATTATATTATTTATGTTTTGCCATGTTTTTCTTATTATATTTTATTTTGAAGCATTTTTGCTAAAGTTTCATGTCAACGAAGCATTTGTGGCTTATTTTTTGTTGTGTCCCGGTGTGGATAGAAATTAGCGTTTGTTTTAAGATGTTAGCCTATTAGAATTTAGCCCGAGGCGTGACCAAATCCTAGACCCTCCACCGCTGGGTACTGTTTACTCCCTTGTAGATTACTGTTCACACATCAGAGGATCCGGATCCTATATATATATACACAACGTACGATTGCGTACTTGTGAGCCAAGCCCCCATTCCATCTATTGGTCAGACTCTGACCACGTCAGGAGGGTCTCTTTCTTTCACAACTCGATCGTTTTCTCCACCTGCCAGTGGCCAGCCTGATTACGAGTTTCCAAGAAACAAACAAAGAAGAACGTGCGTAATATATATAATAATACAGTTACTACTAGTCGAGTGCATGTGGCCGCTAGCTGAGTACGTAGAACGGCGACCACATGCATCATGCCTCCCCACCACACCCATCACCTCACCGGCCTGCCACGTCGATGACCTAGTTTTACGCGATGCTATTGTTACTATGAAAACTAAATACCTTAAATATTGGAGAGAAATCTCTTACCTATATGCATTTGCATTTATTTTAGATCCTGGAGATTAAATTGATGCATTTGGTAGTGTACTTGATCTTCTTAGTGATGCTACAGGGCTAGAGTGTTGTGTGGGGAATTCCTTATCAGAGACGCAGTACTCGGAAGGAAATACAATCAGCACAAGCAACATGAAGTTCAAACAAGAAGATGAGTCCGAGTCTATTACTTATTACTGCTATTGTTTAGCCAGAGTTACATACTAAAAGAAGATGAGTACAATTGTGTAAAGAGTCCGAGTCTATTACTTATAGCTGTTAGCATAGGCTTATGGGCCTGGTGTTAAGGCCCATGAGGCCAATGCCTTAGGGGTTAAGATAGATTGATAAGGCAAGGTTCACCGTTGATTGGGTGTTTCTATAAACCCTAAGGATCCTTGCCTATATATTCATATCCTACCCTGTACTCTTGATATCAATTGATTATTCCTGAGACATATTCACTTTCTTGGTATCGAGGCGACCTAGGTCGGGGACCTCTCTTCCACGCCTCCCGCTGGCGACACTCGTCGCAAGGCCCATCCTCCCCGCACGGCTGCTTTGCCGTTCTGCGCCGCACCATGTCGCATACACCTCCTCCTCTCCTGTGGTCACCATCCAGACGACGCCATCGCCAACAAGATGCAGAGGAGCGCGCTAACGCCGCCGCCGCCGATGCCAGCCGCGATAGAGCGCGAACGCGTGGTCGCCGGGACGCGACCTTGCCGCGCCGAGGCCGGAGAGAAGCCGCCGCCGCCGCGAACCGCGACGAGGCCGCCCGGCGGCGCTCGCTCGCTCGCTCAGCGCCAGGCCCGTGCGTGCGGCTGCGCGCCGCGCCGGCGCCACGAGAATCTTCGGCGCGACCCGGCGACCTCCTCCATCTCCTACCGTCCGCGCGCCGCCCTCCATCATGAGGCCGTGGCTCTGCTGCGGCTCCACTC